>JBBMOE010000015.1:3390429-3522901 GCA_037975065.1 Chaetodon trifasciatus | reverse complement strand
AGGGTGGGTTGGGGGGGGGGGGGGGGGGGGGTCCGGACTGTGACACAGTCTCTGGCCTCGATCTTATCACACTGACCTTGCATGCAGAGGCCACCACTGTGCTGCTGCTGTCGGAGGCGAGACAGAACATCTCAAAGCCGTGGCCGTACCTGGAGGAGACAGAGGAGGACAATCACACAGAGTTTAATCACGAACAGGCTTCCAGATAACAGCCGGACGGAGTATGCGGAAGGACAGACGGGGATCCAAGAGACAGACAGGTGACGGGAGGAGCTCGACAACAAAAGACGGCGCTACCAGTCTGACAGTAAATTAAGGATCATGTTGTTCCAAAGCATCACCCCGACGAGCTTCCAGGCTCGAGCCATCGCTGCTTGCTGACAGGTAAATAAGCAGACAGAGTGTGAAATTAAAACACTGATCTGCGATGACTGGTCCTCCTCCCGCTGACGGAGATGAACAATGATGACGCTCCGGCTAATCACTCAGAGCCTAATTATTTTCTAGCTTGCTGACTATCACCTGCTTGTTTTAAAATGTCAACAAGTCAGCAAAGTGAAATCATAGCCCACAACCTGACAATGGAGAAAAACTCCCCCCTGACCAGGAAGCTTTCAAACGCTGCAGCAATTTGGCCGCCACGCCGAGAGTATTATTTACACCACCAAAATAATGTGGCCACTTACTCATTTTAATGTGTCTATTATGCACTAAATGATTCAAAAGGAGGTGAAGCCAAATGGAGGTAGAGAAATGCTCTTCAACACACACACACAATGCCCACACCTCCAATAAACGGCCAGGCCATACGTCATGTTTACAGCAGATTGATAGGTAAATGGATTTAACATTGGCTACAAATGGAGGCAATATATTAAGGCTGGAGAGGAGGCTCATGGGATGGCAGGACGCTGGATGCTTATTGGCTGATGAACTCAAGGAGGGAGACAACCAAGAGCAACTCCATGTTGCTTCATTAAGAGTGTTACAGACAGAGACTGTCTGCTGTCTTGGTATTGTTTGTACCAGCAGAGACATTTGGATACTCACAGTTTCTGGACCTCAGGCCAGAGTGTGTTCTGGAGAAGATGATCCTCTGGTGGGGGCTCTATGCACACACACACAAGCACAAAACACACAGTTAACCACAGACTTCAAAATCCTTTCATAACTGTCATTCGCAAGGTCCTGAAAACTGTTAAAATTCAAATACAACCAATTTACTAAATGAGGATTACACCCAAGTGGCTATTAGAATTCCCCCCTTTTAAATCCTTGTACTGTTAACCCAAAGAGAGACAGATAAATGTGTGTGTGTGACAGGCATTCAAGTTAAAGGGGAAAAAAAAGAGAGAGTGAACTACAGGCTACACGGATGGCTGAGAACACGACTGATCGCCTGGAGACAATGTGCTCTCACATTCACACACAGTCTCTTTTAGCATTTAGCTCACATAAAACCCTCAGCCCTGCAACTTTTCCCAAAACAAAAAAAAAGCTATTTTGAAACAACTACGGCTTTATCTCCAATTCTTAACGGCAGCTGGCTTTGAAGGGGATCAAACCTAGCCGGGCTCCAATCCCCTCACTCTCATCGCAGGCTCTGCACAAGCCTGCGCCGCCTTCGTGCTGCGTGCCGCTGAAAGCTCGACTGCTTGTGCTCTTCTGATTGGTCATGGGCTTCCTGTTCCGCCTAATTATTCATTTGTCTCCCTGCCTGCGGAGGCCAATCAAATGAGTGAAAACTCATTGTTAACAACAGTCTCCACACTTGGTTGCTCCCTACATAGCCCGGGGTCATCGATACTTAAACTTTGCAATCACATAAGCCTGCTTTCTAATTAGCATTGCAGATTAAGGAGTGGCTTCAATCATGCTGATGACAGCCCTTGACACCCTCTTGCCCAGGGGTTTTAAAACGCCATGCTACATTCTCTTCATTTGATTCTCATCCATTTCCCATCTGCACATTTCCTACAATTAGTTTCTCTATTTTGCATTTGTTGCTCACCTCCTCTTCCTCTGTGTACCTCTGTGTGCCCTCTACAGCATTAACTCAATGCCATGCTTTCTATTTGTATTTACATTTTACACAGCATCCTAACTTTTCTGGAATCTGGGCTGTAACATCGGCCTCCAGCAGAACTCAGGCACTGTGGGAGTATATCTGTTATAATTAACTGTCTGTCTGGCTGCATATCATTGTCTCTTATAAGAACATCCAGCGACAGGCAGACAGGAACTCTTAAATGTGTACTGAGTGCGTCGCAATGAGGAATATAAATCAGGCTATCAGACTGCGGAGGAGACGGGGATGCATTCTGGCTCCAAACTTATTCATCAGGGAGGTTTAAATTGAATGAGGGTTTACTGAGACAACTACTACATTTTAGAAAATGACCATGCTCCGTTGGAAAAAGCTTTACAGTACCGGTCATGATGAGTGGGTGGAAGTAAGACTCCTGGTATTGATCAGATACACTGCTGAACTGCTCCTTGTCTTCATTGGTTTTTGGGACAAGGTCACCTGGAAATGTGAATGAGTTCTATAAATATGCATGACTATTTGAATATTACATGTCATAAAAAGGAATGAAAACACTAAACAAACTCTCAATTTAATAAGGTTCTCTCAAGCTACTGCATGGAGCTCATGAAAATTGATTTTCAGACAAAACCTGGCCCCGAGCCTGAGCGTTGAAACACTCAAACACAGAGCTGAGCAAGTATTTTACCTTGAAATACAGCTTTGTTGGACAGACCCAAGGCAGGTGTGCTGGCTCCTTCTGGAAGGCTGGCAGAGTCCTGGCAACCAACAGATAAATGAACGAACACACTCACACACATCAATAACTGTGTGAGAGTGGGGGCAGTCCACTCAGCACATTTTACAGCTGGAAAATAAAGTGAAGGAACACTACAAAGAAAGTTGTGGTGAGATCTGATCTTTGGACAGAGGGAAAACACGTGGCTCTTAAGCTCCTTTAATTTTAGACATTTATCTAATTTGGCACTCACGGTAGACGTCAACAGCTTTTCTCTTGAGGTCCCGGAGATGTTGGCAAAGTTCTCCACAAAATTACGAGGCGCTTGAAACACTCGCAGGACCTTCTCATCGGCTCCAGACACGAACTGAAACCTTCCGACCATCGCCAGACACTGCATGTCGTATCCATGGATCTGTGGCCGTGAGATTTCGTGCCAAGTTTCCTGCAGGGTGAAGAAGACAAAGAGAGGTATTGTAAAGATGCAGATCTGGTCACTGATCCAAACTAGCAGCATGTGGTTGCCATGGGGAAGAGCCAGCATTTCAATAGATCTCTGATGTCGTCTGAACCGGGTTTCTAGGCCCTACATGCAGGCTTTTGTAAGCAAGCCAAACACAGCATTGACTCTCCTGTTCGAATGAAGCATTTCCAGCTTCAAACGCAAAGTGTTCTCACGAGAGAAGATGGAAGGAGCCACGACAGTGACCGGGTTTCCTCTGGCACCGACACTGAGGGGGTTAATATTCCAAACTGGCACCTTGAAAAATGTAATGCAGACTGGAACCTTGATTATATTTCTACCTGAGCTGAAGGTGAAGAGTTTTCTGTGGTACTGATCAATCAATCCCTGTACCTCAAGTCTTGATTAATTCCCTAAAAAAATGTGTGATCACTTCTAAGAAACTCTTTATTATAAAGTCACAGCCTGTTCAAATTCAATCAGGGAGACAGCAACATATTTTAGCAAAACGAGCAGAAAAAGCATGAGGTACAGACTAAATCCCCAAAAGGCTAACTGGAGGGCATTAAAAGGGGAGAAGCATGCCAAGAAACCACTGTTTACAGGAGGCAAGAGGAAATAGAGAGGCCTAAGTCCTAATGTCAACATGTTGATGCTCGGTGTGTGGAGGACAGAAGAAGAGGAAAACCACTGAATGCATCCTTTCTTTGAGGTAAATAGGCTGATGTCTACGTGTTGCATTCACAGTGTATTCACATTATTCCCGATAGGACTGAATGAAGTGACAATATAGGCTGTGAGATTTTGCTAAGAGGTGACCACGTCCACTTAGGAGACAGGAAGTGGAAACCATGTCATACCACTGGAAAAGACTGTGAGGCACCCTCTTTTGTTATGAAGCATCTTTGGTTATGTTGCCTCACCCAGCAGGACAGCTTCATCAACGTCAATGTGATGAATTAGTTTTTAGACTTGAGCCACAATCGTTTCTTCTACTTCAACGTGTTCCAGGTGATTCTCAGTCTTTTTTACCTGTTTGGCATCTTCTTTCCTCCATGGAGTGAAGAGTCTGGTGGTCTGGTCTGAGCCCACGCTGAGGATGAACTCTCCCTCAGGATCCCAGCTCAGGTCCTGGACTGCATTAAAGTGTCCTGATATCACAACCCCAGGCCTCCACTCTCCCTGGTCACATGGCATTGCAATGGTCAGTTCACAGCTTTCAACCTCTGATTTCTACATTCCCCTCTACATGCACACCACTTGCACGACTACCACTCCTGCCACATGGCGGTAAACCCCAGAGCTGCCGCCTGTGATTGGCAACTATATGAGGGTGGCTGATTATAATTTAGCCGTTGCTGTCTGAGAAGCCGATCTCGTTTGAAGCATCTGAATTAGTTATCAGCACCTTCAGGTTCGCGCTGAACTTTAAAATTCACCTTCCGAGCGGGCATAATTGAAATGCAGTTATCTCTGAACTTGCGTCGTGACTGCAGACCCCGACTCTTTCTCAGGGACACCCAACAAAGACACATGCGAAGCCAGTCAAATTGAGTGGCAGACAGGAGACTCGGTGTGACTAATTACACTAATCACTGTCTCTCACACAGTGTAGCTGTGTAGCCATGCACTAACACTGAATCATATTTCAAACACACTTACCAAGACAGTAATTCAGGGAAAATTTGTATATCTCTTATGCAAATTAAAGACACAATTTGTGTATTTTAACTGAGCAAGTTCAAGAGTAACTGAGGCCATGACTCTTACCTCTTTGTCTTGGTCTTTGCACCAGAGATGAAGCGCACCATGGAAAGCGTGAGCCACGATCATGGAGCCATCTGGACTCATCTGGCAGCCGTAGAAACCCAGAGTGTTGCCACCAACCTCCCCTACACGCACCTGGTGTGAGAGGGATAAAAAAACATGTGGGGCAGATTGTGACTGATCAGAGGCAGTAAGTCATTTGTCTTTTTCAACACACTTGTATCTGACATCAGGCGGGTGAAGAGCTCTGACTTGCTGCAGACAATGATGAAAGGAACCCGTGACAACATCAATGTGCATCAGCTGCCACATATGGAGGAAAAACAAATGAGCAAAGTAGGTTATTTAAAAAACATACAGCTATTTCTGGCAATTTTGAGCCCCTCCTTTCATTCAATATGTCATTAAGCCTCGTAGTACACCGTATAGTCTTGTTGTTGTAGAGAACACCAGGATTTTGTGTAAAGCCACAGGCCCTGATTTATAGAAAAGAAGAGGATTAAAGAGAAAAAAGTTATGGTTCTCAAATCTGTTCTCAGTCTCCCTTCAAGACTTATTAACTAAGAGCTCCCATAATGGCGGATGGAAGCAGAAAAAACAGCAAATTAAGCTGACGAGTCAGATGAGAAATTATGCAAAATGGGACTTATTAGAGTTGAATAAACTGTGTTGTGTTTCTTTCTGACAAAATGCATTTGTCTAATAGAAAACAAAAGGAACTGCAGCGCAGCCTATCACGCTAAACAAATAATCATGAAAAATGGCAAAGCTTGAGAACACAGAAGGATTTACATAAATTGGATTTGGGTGAGAGCCTGTGACCCCTGCGTCATGTTCACAGGGCAGATCATATAGACAGTGGAGGGTCCATGGGGTCTGAGCTTCCACTGAAAAACCAATCCAATTTAAAAACACCCATAATCACAGCCTCTCAGCTCCGAACTGGAATTACCGCCTCACAGATGTATGCCTCCACAGTCGAGCTGCATTTACATCCATGTCTGTCCAGACTCATATAACAAGTTCTGAAGGAGCTTAATAAAAGTGTAATTTTTCACCTGAAGCTCAGTATCAGCAAAACCAATGAGCTTGTGATGGGTTCAAATGTGAATGTTGCAGCAGAGGAGCTAATAATTGTAAAACACTGATGCCTCACACACATCTTCAAGCCAGCAGCACAGAAGAAGATCTATATAATCACCATGTCATAATTAGCATATGAATTATTGAGTTATGGCCCCACATGTGTTGTGTGTGTGATCACAGTTCATCCTGGAGGCATAAAAATGCTGGAAAATGAAAACAGCTTTAAGATTCTGACCACCTGTCCAGTCTCAGGCGTCCTGGTTTTGTGAGTCAAGACAATTGCAGATTCAATCCCGACCTGCAGCAGAAAGCCCATTTTGATTTAAATGCAGTTACAAATTACACAGACAATTGAGAGCGTACCCGTTTAAACTCCATCAGAGGTCATTCAAACTCACATTAAGTTTCTTTAAAGGTTTTTTTTGCAAAGCCGAGAACAAAAGAGAAAAGTGATAAACAAGGGCGTTTAAAATAAAACAGAATTGCTGGGAGCAAAACTGAGGATTACAACTGAAAATGAATAATATTCAGCCAAATAAAAATCTTCTAATTGGTTCTAAAAATGTAAAAACTGAATTACAATCTGTATTCATTCATCCTTTCACCGACATTAATATCCATAGAGAACAGAAATTACATATTAAAACAGAGAAAACAAGACAATATTAATATCTCATCCTGTTGCTTGCATAACCAGCATGATTCAATGTGGGATTATGACTCTGTACGGAAATAACTTTGAGACAATATGGAAATTAATCAAAATATTTAAAATCTGAATAAACAGGAATTGTGGTGTAGGCAACAGAGAGCGTTACGAAGCACTTCAATACTGAACCAGTCAGAGAGAAATTATGCAGTGCAGGACTTTGAGACTATTCTGTTGACCAGGCCAACTTCTCACTGCTCTGAGGAATTAAAACAATTAAAAGCTTTATTGGGCCCTGAGGCCCTTGAGGTAAACTGGGCCCAGGGGGCAGATCTATTCAAATCGATAGCAGCGGAACCAGCCCTGAGGAGTGCTACACTGCTCCCTCAGCAGCCCTGTGGTCTGTATCCAAATACGCCTATGCTTCTATAATATCTCTCCATCTTTAATTAGCTTGTGCCTTAAATGATATGGACATTGGCTGTGAGGAAATATGAGAAGTGCGAAATTCACACCGGAATGATTCAAATCTGGAAAGATGTACAGCTCAGCCTGTTATCTTCTCTTAAAGCATGAAGGTAGAGTGAGAGCATGCTTAGCTGTAGTAGGCGTACTGCAGGAGAAACACACGCGAGTGTGCGTGCATCAATTACATGTTAAACAAACATGCTGAAAGGCCACACGCAGACACACATATTTTCACGATGTCAGCTGACTGTGTGTGGCGGTAAAGTGGCACCCTCAATCATCCGGCCCTCTTAGAGAGCTCACGTTGGTCATCAATGACCTTCAAAATCATGGCTGTCTGCAGGCTGAAACACAGCGGAACTAATGACAGCGATAAAGGCATGCCTTCACTTTGAATGGCACGATCCTGCAGCCATCCAGAGAGAGAGAGACAGGGAGGAGGGAGAGACAGTCAGGTAGACACCTAGATGGCGAGATTGAGGGAGAATGAGATGCAACATTAAGCAGATTAATTTTAAAATTCTACACACAAGAGCCTGCCGTAAATCATGCAAAAACTCACAGAGGCAAAAAGGCGTCATCTGTCTTGTTTACGAGAGGGCGAACAATATGGATGGATGGTGTGCCTTATCGGTGGCCAGCGGGGGTGTGGGGGAGGAACAGAACAAGGACAGCAAAGAAGTGAAGGCATATATCATCCTTGGAAGGAGAAAAAGAGGGTGATGTGTGCTGAATGAGCTAAGTCAAGCCGGGAAAACCCATACAGTGTGGAATACAGGCTTTCAATCAACTTTTCAGGCTGAAATACTGACTGACACTCAGTTTTCTTCAATTCAATTTCTCTTGATGGTGACATGCACAACATAAAGTAAGGAGTCCAACGAAGGACTGTTGTCATCATCTATTAATCTGTTGATTTGTCTTAATCAATCAGTGACTGTTTTGTCTAGAAAATGTGAGAAAACAGATGTTCAAATTCTTCGTTTAATTCAACCAGCAGTCCAAAAACCCAAAATATTCACGTCAAAATGACATGAAACAAGGAAAAGCACTGTCCTCACATTTAACATGCAGCAATGAGCAAATATCTGGCATTTACTTAAATTAGCCTGGACCTCAGCAGTTGCTGAATGAAACAAAAATCCACAATATTTTGGGCGCTTCAGTTTGACCATTAAGCTAATTTAACCTGCTTTAATTGTTCACCACTTCTGTGCAGCACAGCAAGCTGTAAACACAACAAACTGTGTTATTATAACAAATGTGTTATTACCTTAAAAAGTTGACATGTCAGCAAACAGTTTCTTATTTTCACAACCAGCAGATATGAAGCAACATTCATTTCATGTCCTGTTTTCGGCCACCTGGTGAATGGGAACTGAATATTGACTCTCCCTTGAGCTCTGTTTCAGTCTTCACCAGGTCCTGTGAAAAACATCTGGCTCTTTAGCTTCTAAATGCTTCATTATGTTCATCAACTAGTTGCTAACTTTGTACTTCTGCCAGTCCGTGCTGGGCAGGTAGAGTATGATGGGTTCATCACTTCTGTGTTGAACATTTTAACTGGAAACAGCTAGAGATGACTCTGATGAGAAAATAACAGTGAACCAAAACAGTTGTCTGAAAACCGAAACAATGAGCTAAAAGATGCTAAAAAGCTAATGTTAAAATGGACACAGGTGATAATTCTTTGTGCTTTTGTCACTGTTAGCAACACATTTTCACATTATACAGAACAATTAATTATTTTAGCACTACATCAAATCAATTTCTATATATATCTGTCTCTGAGAATAACAGAGCGAACTAATACCACCTGAAAATCTGGTTTTCAGGGAAGCAAGTTACGCTTGAATAGATATTATTAACAGTCACGTAAACGTACACATACACATTATTCAAAAAAATTAACACTGGTTTTAGTGTCCTTTCTCGATCTTCAATGCGGTCAAGTGAAAAATGAGGAGGGTACACCAGCCGGGGTCTGTAAACGGGTTCTCCCTCAAACACACACACAGACTGACAATCCCTCTGGGCATTGTAGTGGCCCGCTGTGGTCAGTCTGAGATGTTAATTACCAGCGTGTCTCGTTAGTAAGATGTGCTTTACGCAGTGGTGGGCCCCGGCCACCCCACTGCTAACCCTGCTCTCCATTAAATCTCACCAATTACTCTAATCAGCGTGAAGAAGTGGAGCGCTTCTTTGTAAAAATCGGCTAATTAAGACACACATGGCCGGTCGATTAGCACTGCGGAATCCGCTCTCCCAAAAACTTTGTGTTGCGGAGACACCTTTGTGAGGCCTGTTCAGATTACAGAAAACAGGTGTAAGGTGTAAAGATGGGCGCAAAACGTAAACACAGCTTAATTCACTGACATTTCACTGCTGCACATGAGCATCTGTGTGTGTGTGTGTGAGACGGAGCGACAGAGGTTAAGCTTCCTTTGCAGGCAGGCAACCTGTCAGTTCAAAGGGGAGACTCATACTACACCCTTTCATATTCAACAAAAAGGTTATTTCAGGTAGAAAAGCCTGAGCCGTGGAGCGAAACTGACCACAGCAGACTTGATTTCAAATTCCCACCGCTGCTTTTCTTTTACACTGAACACCTTTGTCTAAAAAGAAGAAGAATATGTGACATCCGCACCGGCTTCGGGGCCGAACTGCCGTCCCTTTGTCAGAGAGAATAATCAAGACTTTCATGGTTGCTCCACTCTGTGGTCTTTGTTGCTCATCACTGCGGATATGAATGATGAGATCAAAGGTGCAAAAATGTAACTGATCAAGTGCGGAATCTCGCGCTTCACCTCGGAGTGTGATCACACTCAAGGTCCCTGCCGTGGCAAGGTGAGACGTTTCAGTTCAACGGCATGCGTGTGCGTGTGTGTGTTTGTGAGCCTGTGTGCACACACTGTGGGATATATTCTGCATTTGTGAGCGGTTTGTCTGATATTTTTGCAGCTCTGCCCATGATTACGTGTTTTGGTGTTTGTGTCAGGTAGGTGGAGAGGTAATTTGAGGTACTCCTGAGCCACCTGAGAATTTATTCAAAAAAAGAAAGGGAAAAAAAAGAAAAGCTGTGGGGCAGATGGGCAGAGAAGTGCTTTTTCTTCACCATCCACACTTGTGTTAAATTTAGCCCCATTCTGGCACAACAGCAGCTGTTGGGAGCTAGGAGAGACGAGGTGGAGGGGAGCGAAAGGAATGCAGGAGGGAGATAATGTGAGGGAAGGAGACAAGACAGGAGAAGAGAAAGGGGGGCAAGCGGCGGGGGAAAAAGAGGAGGTGGAGGACAGGAGGCGAGAGCAGAGAGTGAAGGGAGAGACAGATCATGGAGGAAAAAATAATAAGGAGTAAGGTGGTGCAGGCAGGGTCTATGGCACGTCTTCCACCAGCCTCTCCATCCCCTGTCGGATGTGTTGGGGAATGGGTCGTAAAAGAGGGGGTTCAGTGTGAGTGAGTGATAGAAGGGAAGATGGGGGAGGACAACCTCAGCTTGTCTAAACTCACAGTGGTGCGCCGAGCTCTGCGCCTCTTCATCACTGTCTATCACTTCTATTCCTGACACCTCAATGTCAGGGAGAGTGGAGACCGACGCAGGGGCACTGACAGCAAGCGAGAGAATTCGAGGGGAGGGCTCGAGCTCCGGATCATGTCAGGAGTTACTGAAGGAGCAGCTAGCAGAA
Organism: Chaetodon trifasciatus; assembly: GCA_037975065.1. Lineage (NCBI taxonomy): Eukaryota > Metazoa > Chordata > Actinopteri > Chaetodontiformes > Chaetodontidae > Chaetodon > Chaetodon trifasciatus. Next base: position 3,512,017 of record JBBMOE010000015.1, on the reverse strand, counting down.
ATAGAGTGGGAAATTGGTGTGTGGGTCTGTGTGCAAACCCTGTGTTCCCCTCTGAGAGTGATTGATACCATGTGCATGTACCAGAGGGTGTGGGTGTGTGTGTGTGTGTGTGTGTATGTGTGTGTGGGTCCTGTGTATCTGCATACACCCAACTTGTATTCAGGACAACACTCACCTGCTCAACCCAGACTCCAGATCCCTCCTCAGGAGCCCAGATGATCATGGTTTTGTCCATAGAGGCAGAGAGCAGACTGAGAGGCTGTTGCAGCTCACCGCCTGCAGGGGGAGACAAAGAGATACTGGATGACCCATACAGGAGCAGCATTCAGAGTCAACGGCATCCAATCTTTAATAAAATAGTTATGATTAGGCAATAGTCAGAAAAGTAAGTACAACTCCTCAGATTTACCCCTAGACCCACATATTAAGGCCTTCCATGCTCTCTTCTGTCTGCACTATTTAATGTTGGTACCATACGATGCTGACACTTTGTATTTAGGATGCCTGCTCTGGTGCATCAAATCAAGTGGCTCCCACATGTGTTTACAGGTCACAAGGCTGACCAATCACAGACAAGGGTGCTTGGGTTAACTGGACTTCTCAGACACAGCGGGAGCTGCAGAGCATGCGTCCGACAAAGACTACCTGCAAGAGGACTGCAGGGATTTATGTTTATAAAGATGTATGGTATATTGCAGTTATTCTGATCTGTGCTTAATGATAATAAAAAGCATTAGCTTGTAAAGATGGAAAACTAATCAAGACATGTGATTTCAGTATTCAGCAAAATAATTGCGACCACCTTTGCACTCTGCGTAACTGCTGCATAATTGTGCACCTTTACTGAGATATTAGACACTTAAGCATCTAAACATAATGATGTGTGATGTACACAAAAGCCGGGATGGGTGTGAAATAGTGATGAAATACGCTTTTAAGGAAATGAGAAGATTTAGCACATGCATCAGCCTTTCCCTTGAGAACTAATTAAGCAGGTAACTTTTCACAGATGTTTTTTTTTCCCCTTTTTTACATAACTGTCACTGTCTCTTGCTGCCTTTTGTAAGCAATATGATTGTAAGACAAAGGGAGAGAAAGAATGTCTCTCAGCTTAGCGTGCGATCCATTTACTTCAAGAGGCTGCAGAAAAAGAATAAATAAGACATTTTAGGAGGAGGCTACTGACGATGATCGACAATTTTGGTTAGAAATCAGCTCCCTGATTTTTAAATCGAGGTACCTTTGTAGAGAGGAGGCTGCCAGTGGACTCCATAGACCCAGTTCTCGTGGCCTGCCAGGACCGTCTCAAGAGACACAGCAAACACTGAGGACACGTCTGGAGCAGGAAGACAGGGAGGCCAGATGAAGACTTATAACATCTCAGTCTTGTGCTGTGAACAAGGCAGCTGATTAACAGTTTTTGCTTTAAAAAAAAAAACAACTACTTTCTTCTTGTGGCCAACTACATGTTCCATCAAACATCAATTACACTGATAAACACACATGCTTGGTTCTCTGTGGAGGTTGGTAAATACCATATGCCATTAAACCATCAAAAAACGCATCTCTTCATTTGCTTAATTAGCACCCTTTTTCTTTTCCTTTTTTTAATCAAGCCCGCACGGCCCGCTCACCTCTCTCCTTCACTTCAAAAACGTCCTCTTTCATTTTGATGACGGCGTGATCGTCCTCTACTCGGGCGTCTGTCCCAGACTTGGCACACAGCCTCCACACTCTGATGAGACAGTCCTGTGAACAGCTGGCTAATAACAGCTCCCCACCTGAACGAGTCAGAGAGACAGCCTGAAAACCTTCCCCTGTGAAAGACATTTTCTATCAACTCTTACACTAACCCGTCATTGAATTCATCAGAACTGCCTTTCTGTTATTTAGTCTCCTGCGGTGCTTTGATGGAAAGTGTCTTGCTCATATATCACTGCTGCTGTGGTGCAATACTTTGAGAGCAGTCATATTTAGCTCTTTACTTCAACAAGATATCAACGCTGTCACCTTATAAATTTGATATAGCGAACATGCTAGCAAGTAGTTGCTTATCTACACATTCATTGTTCATTGTTAGAGCTGTTATCAAGGTATTATAGACGAGTGCTGCTGACTGTGACGTAGCCAGTAAGACAGCAGGAGGACAGGCCAAATATAGACAGACAGGTGGTAAACAAAGCACATGCCACTATCTCTGAGTGGCCCCCGTCTGTCACATTATGCCTTTCAGGTTTAGTCCAATGGCCGCTGGCCCAGTTTTGCCTCTGCCAAGATAAACAGACATAATAAAATTCCTCTGTTGTTGCCATCTAAGGCCTCCTGCATGCTGGGAGGGGGGCCGTTATTGTTTGTCAGTCATGATGTAATGATGACATTGATGATTTGTTTTGCTACCTGCCTGAAACTCTGCCGAAACTACTTGCATTGGTGACTTTCTTGACCTGGGTGCACTTTTTCTTTCACGGAAGATTGTTTTTGATACTGAACAAAATTATTTACCCGCAGGCAACAAATAAAGTTGAAATTTGAACTTCAATCTTCAGTATGGGGTTTTTCTTTATTCATTAAATTTTAAAATATCCTAAGGGAGAGTATGAAAATTATTGGGGTGGGGAGAAAGGCTGAATTTTATATATCAGTTTATGAAAAAGCGATAATCCCCCCATTGGACCCTTCCTCCAAGATCTCATAACATTTATGGCAAACAAAACAAAGAAGAGGAAAATACAGCCACTCCCTAATTTTGAATACAGAGCTGCTAAATAAATGCTTTTGCATCCACCCAAATTGCAAACCATGAACAGGCTCCAGCTCTGTGGCTGTTTGATTTATCATATTTATTTCATATCACAAAAAGTCACCTTAAAATAATTACATTTACTATATTGCTTTGTACTGTTTTCGATCACATTCTGTTTTAACTTTGTTGGAATCAGGGCTGAAGCCTGAATGAGAGCAGATATCTGAATGTCATAAACCTCGGGTGCCTGTTTGATGGTGATGAAGAAATAAAACCCTGACACAGAGACAGGATGCAAGTAAAACACACCTTTATGACCCGTGGCACACATGAAAGACGTCTATTTGATCTCTTTTTTATATCATAAATCTTGAAATGGAAGGATGAACTAAAATAGATGTATGGATTTACAAAATAAAATAAAAGTCAGGCTGCCCTCCCTTCAGCAAAAGAATAAAATTACAATACCCAAAGTGATAATAAACAACCTGATTTTATAAAAGCACAGATTTTATTCTCCTACTTAAATTGATGGAAAGAGCATTGTGATTTAGAAAACAGGATGAAGATAGAAACACGAAAACAGAGTCATGCTCTGGATCCAGAGTTATGACAAACTGCACCTCTAGTGCTGCAATTTGCCATCTGCCAAGTCATAAAACAGGAGAAGGATTTATTTAATCACAATCACAGCGGAGAGGGTTTTGTCATTCCTATAGGGATATTTCACATAAACAAACTTCTCTCTGTCTTTTTGCTGGCTCGTAGCCTGGCAGCGTAGAGTGGGTCATAGACTGTGAGTGGGACGGAGACACGGGTGGAGCGGGCTGGTTAAGGAGATGAAATAGCTTTTACAGTCAGAGCAGTTCAGTAATGAAGTGCCCTTGAAGAGGGTTACACAATTAGTAGAGCCTGGATTGGATCCACGCATTGCCGTGCGCTATCACAAAACTGTGAAAAGCATGCTGGTTGGTGAAGCTGAAGTCAATACAACTGGTTTAAAACGCTGAACACACGGTGCTTAGTTTGGATCTTTGAATGCTCTAATGACGTAAAAAGAGAAAATTGTCTTTTTGCTTGTATTTTTTTGCTTTAAGAAGGTTAATATGCACTTGTCTTGCCTTTCTCATCAAATTGTTAAAGGCTGTGACAGGAAATGTCCTCCCACCTGTCAGCATTCAGCTGGTCACATGTTATCTGACTCTTTCAAAGCCCGATATTATCCAGCCTTGCAGGCTCACTTAAGATAAAGTGAACCACAAGCAAATGCTTTTAAGCCTTCAGAAGAAAAAGACCACCATATCAGAGACAAGCAGGTGCACCAAATGCCAAACATTCTGACTGGGTTTGAGAGGATGCTGGTGATTTGTGAGAGGCTGACTGTGGTCCAGAATGTGACTTTAAAAGGACGATGATGATGCATTAACAGCAGGACTCACCTAGAGATGCCCATGCCACCCCACGAACCCAGTCTTCATGTCCCTGCAGGGACATGGCTTTCTGCAGCTGCTGTAGAACAGTTTGAAAAAGGTTAAATGACGGCCTCAAACTCTGGAAATTCAGATGAACGAGTCGGCACAGACCACACGAATGACCTGCCCCTGAGACGGCATCGATCTGAGCTCACCTGTCCATCAGACTGCACATACAGATGCACCTGAGAGTTATCAGCCCCGCAGGCCAGAATGGGAACTGTGAGAAAAGAAGGTTACGTTTTCACACACAGTCATTTAAGCACACGTCCAGGCTTTACGAAGAGGAGCACGGTGGAAGGGAAGGACGGAGGAGCGAACAGACGAAAGAATGCGAACTACACAGGCAAAATGACGAGACACTTCAAACGCAGGCTGCATCCTGAATATGACGTTCGGTTACAGGCGCTAAAGCAGTGGTGCAAATTGAGATGGATGACATGAAAGGAACAACGTGTGTGTGTGTGTGTGTGTGTGTGTGTGTGTGTGTGTGTGTGTGAGCGAGTGTGTGTGGTAGGAGCAGCTTAGGCTTACCTCTGCTGCCTGGCAACAGTGCCAAAGACACATCCATCACGAAACTGCTGCCAAATGATAAGGTATGGAGGCACTCAGCTGAGGAACACACATACACACGCAATTAAACTTTCTGATATCCTAACACTAAAACTGCTACACAGTTCAAACATAACAGACATTATGTGAAACTATATGACATGAGGCTGATGTGCCCACAGAAAATCCTCGTTCTGTCTGTTCCTGTGTGAAATATTTGCCTAAAGACGTGTTTTTTCTCGGCTTCTCTTCATGTGTAGAGGCCAAAGGTCTTTCAAGTTGCCACAATCTACAAGCAGGCACCAACATAACATAGACAGTATTTTTATCAGGGAACACACCCCAAGGTCATGCCCAGTCCACATACACACACGCTTTCCATGACTGTCAAGTAGCATCAGTGTTCATCTGTACTGACAGGTGGACAGAGACGTTCAACAAAGGGAGGCTGTTATGGGTGACAGCTCCGGAAGAAAAAAAAGGGAAAGTAGATATGGATGACAGTTTGGAAGACCGCTGATATTCAGCTATGTGAAGAAATAAAAGCAATATCATAATTAACACAGCTACTGAATAATTTATATTATTTGGGAAATATAAACATTATAAAGTGGCATTAAACACTATGTACACTAATTTCTGTCCAAAAAACATGCAACATTTCACTTTTTTCTTCTTTTGCCTGCATGTTAAGTGATATTTAAACTAAGAAAGTCTATCGTTAGAGTATATGGACACAATACCACAGATGTGATGCAACCTAAACAGTTCTGCAGCACTGCAGAGGTGAGGCAAACTGCCATGCCCTCTAGCAGCCACAAGGGGGACGGATATTCTAACTGTAAGTGAAGGAATAAAATAGATTATTTAATTATTGAATAATAGGTTGAGTAATTGGTTACTTTTGGATACACATTCAAAGAAAATGCACGGGACCTGGTGGAAAATGAGCCAGTTTTGTCCGCTCTTGCAAAGCTGACATTTGAGAAATTAGGGCCCAAAATAATGATCTTATTCTAAAGGTTGTCTATCTGGTTACAGCCTACAAGCTACGAATTACAAGTGCCAACTTTGACCCTGTTTTTAAGCCTGAGCTGACTAGCCAATCAGCACGTTGCTGACTGGCCATCCAATCAGACAAAGTCAAACTGTCCACTTTCATATGGCATATGACACCTACAGTAGCTTGAAAAACAGTGATATGGGGCACTGAGTTTGGTGAATTTACTGTATATCAGATCATAAATGAGAAAAAGTTCCACAGCAACAAAAATGATATACAACTGCAGGCTGTGAGCTCAAAATAATTATGAGCCTTATCAGCTTTCGTACAATTACAATTACAATTTGTCATTTGGCAGGCACTTTTATCCAAAGCGGTGTACACATGAGATTTTCATACATCACAAGCAAGCTTCTATATGGGACAGAACAACAAGAGCAAGTGCCCTAACGCAACTTTAACACAACTTTCTGGTCCAACTGGACATAGGTGCTACGAGACAGTGCTACGAAGTACTGCAGAGAGTGCATAGACACGACTTCAAATTAAATGGTCACAAGCCATAAAAGGTGGGAACCACCCAAAATTAACAACAATCAATCCAACTCCTGTAATTCAAAACACCATCATTTTGCACAATTTCCAACATTGTTATTGCGACAAAGTGTCTCAACAGCTCCACAGACTGATACTAAAACGCATTTGACAGTGTGTGTGTGTGTGTGTGTGTGTGTGTGTGTGTGTGTGTGTTTCTTTACCTTCTTTGGTTTCACTGGAGAGCCACAGCCGGACTGTGGAGTCAGAGGCTGAGGAGGCCACCAGGATTTTTGAGTCCTCCACGTAGATGGCATCCACAGCACAAACTGGACCAGTGTGGCCCTTACACTCCACTGACTGGATGAACTTGAAAGAGCAGAGCACATTTAGAAAATATCTAAAAAGAGAGGCAGGAACACCGTCTGATGAAACAGGTGGCTTACCTTCCCATTTTGAGCCTCCCAGACGATGAGACGATTGTCTGAGCCTCCTGAGACCAGATGACTCTCTGGAGCTGCGACACAATCACAAGGAAGTCTTTCTGAGCTCCAGGGGTTTTTCAGGTTTAGTGTGGCAAGCCTGCACAGAGCCCCGACCTGTCCATACACTTTTGACCATATAGTGTATATTCCATAAGGGATATGAGTGACATGCCCAGAAAGGAGTTTACACAAAGTGTTTTCCAGTCCCAATGAACAGGACTCGTTAAAAACGAATAATGTACACGTGACTGAATTTTAGATCCATAGATGTTACGTCCCACTTAATTCAAGTCTTGATAAACCATATCACTTCCACTCGCTCACGTACCGCTGGACATGTGCTGTTGGCACATTAAATGTTTCTATGCACACATCTGATTGACAGGTCCATCAGACATCCTGTCCATACTCACCACAGTCTCCTTTGTGAATCCACTGGACTGTGTTCACTCTGCCTGTGTGTCCATTCAGCACAGCCACAACTCTTCTCTCCTGAAGTAAAACCAAATGTGTGTTTACCAAGAAAACGAACAAACTATGTGTTTTTTCACAACTGTAGGGTGCTCGGCTATCTTTAGCTGCAACAACTAACAACGGCGGTCAGCTTTTCGGTGGAAATTTAAGAGATTTCACTACCTGTGGGTCGTACAAAGCCACCGAGTTACATGTCCCAAACGCAATGGTCCCTCCACGACTCCAAGAAACAACATTTGGTGTCCTGTTTGCACAGCAAGCTACATGGCATGTCTCAATTACGGGCGCCGCCATCTTGACAGCTGTAGTTATCGCGTCACTGTAAATGTGGCTGTAGCGAAACTGGCACGTGCGAACAAACGTTCCACATCCGACGGTTGACAGTTCCCCTTTAAATTTTACTTTTCTTTTTAGAAACTTTTTCACCAAATCAATTTCTCGCTATTATCTTTGCTACTACTACTACTACTACTACTACTACTACTACTACTACTACTACTACTACTACTACTACTACAGTGTGTTAAAGTGTTTTTAATGTCGGTGATAAGAAACTACTAAAGCGTTTTGTCTCACTAAAGCGCACTGCTGAGCAATGACCACTAGGTGGCGGAAGACAATCACAAAATCCGGAGAGGCCAATTTAAAAATGGCTTTAAATAATTTTTACTGCCCTGTAGTTTAACTTGGCCTTATCTAAAAGCATAGTTAAACAGCACTACAGTATGGATAGTGTAAAATTCCCATTGGTATTAACCAAAATAGATGATAGTATTAAAGATTACATGATTTAATGTATCTTAAATCACAAAATTAAAATGTCAGTGTCAGTAAATTTCACTGAAGACAACCCACGCATTTTTTGCAGTATACAGCATACAAATAGGAAATGGTATTACTGTTGATAATTATGATTAGAGTGCTCTGTGTACCATGGTGCTTTAATAGAGCATTGGTCTAGCAACAAATTCAAGCACAACTTGTCAAAGGCAAATGTTTAAAACTTGATGTATTTCTATTTTTTGCCTGGGTCTAAGTCAGAGGACAACCAGATCAAATGCACTGCATATAAATAAACCAAATGGCTGAAGACATTTTGCATTATTTTGAAATGGCTCCATCAATGATCATCATATGACACAGGACACACACACACTGCTGTGTCGGACATTATTATCCCTTTTCCAAGTATTGACTGAGGGTGACTGGTCGCAGCTGAGCTTGCTGCCAGCCAGACAGCCTTACTTGTGTAAAAAAAAAGAAAAACGAAGAAGAAAGAAAGCCCTTGGGCCCTTTGGATTTCAAAGGTTGAGGCGACACTTTTGTCACAAGGAGTTTCCAGGCACCCTCTTGACATGATCATGGGGGAGAAATGTGATGGCATCTGTGAACCCTTGAGACGATATGATAAATGACAGCATAGCAAAGACAAACAGGATAAAGCCGAATCATATGAGGAAGTGAGAGGGGATGGAGGAGGGGTGGCTGAGGTCTTTATGGCTCGCCTCTCACTGTGCTAACTTGTGGTATATGTGTGTGACAAAGACAAAACAGACGCACTGTCACCAACACTTGAGTAGAAAATAGATTGTGTTCGTCCTGCTTTTGTCGCCCCCCCTCCCCACTCAGCCTCAGACAGGATTTAGACAGACTTGGCAGGGTGAGACGACCTCTCTGTGGAGGATACCCGTGCATCCACGCCTCTCATCTCAGGAGTGGCAGCTAGGCGAAAGCTGGGATGTAGCCAGACAGCTGCGTCTGTGTAAAAAAACAAAAAACATCTCTATTATCTTTGTACTGCTCTGGCTATTCATTTATCATCTTCTCGTGGCGAAATCTGTGTACCTGCTTACACAATGCAGGATTAGTTTGATCAAATGTAATACGTCATTGCAGGAGAGAGAGGGGAGGTTTATTAAGCACATATCCTGTCCTATTTTCCTCTTCAAAGAGTGTAAGGACATCCCATAATGTGAGTTTTGTGAACATGTCTTTGCACCAGGGTGATAATGCTGTTTCTCTAATGATGGGGTCATGCAAGGAAAGCACTTTGATGTAGCCCATGGACACACGCTGCATCAGCTATGATGCCCTCATTATATGTCTGCAACGCTCAACAGATTGAAAGCCAGGTTCGAGCCAATTAGTATGTCGCAGGGAGGTCAGATTCTTAACATATCAACAGTGGAGACATTGTAGTGTGTGATTTATGATTGGTAATTGGGCTACAGCTTCTGTGTGAGTGAATATAGCTGGTATAAGTCTCGGTTTCTCAATCTTGTTTGATACTGTTTTTGTGCCCATACAAGAGACTGGGGGGAATCTCAGTTTGTTAAGTCATAAAGTGTGATGTAATTCTGTAATAATAATAATAATAATGCATTTCCATTTATCTTTAATTTAATACAGTGACCTTGAGCAGACTCCAAAGATGAGAAGCTTTGCCCTGTGTAATGCCCACAAGAGGATCTCCATGTCACTGCTGTATGTGTCAAGAATTTCTGAAAGCGGGAAGTTAAATGTAGATAATATCCTTAAATGTTTTATTCATTCGTTTCATTGTGCCATATATTGGCACCAAGTGCTCAATAAATCATTGTGCCTGAGAAGCTCTGAAGCCATCTCGGGGGAGAGGATGATCATTTAGGGAATATCTACAATGAACTTAAGGGCTTGAGGGATGATAGAGAGACCTCTTTTTCTTTCAACACTAAAATATGTTTGAGGCGTTTAAAGTGTCTTTCTCATTCAATGCCGTTTTCACACTCGCCTACAAACAAGCAAGTTTTAACTCTGTGGTGGAGGCAGGCTAAAACAGTGCATGTAATGTCTCTGATTATATTATTTGCAACAGTTTACTGTATTTTCTCTGAGCTTTCAGTCAAAGGTGAGGTGTAAGAGGAGCTGGCTTAGTGAATGCACAGTATGGCATGCGTGAATGCAAGTTCGAATAGTAAAAATAATTAAACTATAAAATGAACCAAGTTAAATAGCTAAGCTTTAGTAGATTATTTTCTGACACATGTTATCCTGTTGAAGGCGATTCAAATTCTGGATGGAAACTGAATGATAATGCAAGGCGTTCACGATTATATAACAACAGAAATGGAGATGCAGAAAAGCCAAGATTGCTGGGATGTGTGTCTGCATGGCACTTTGCTGCTGCCTGGTTTTGTTTACGTGCAATTAAATTAGCCATGCCCCCGAGGGTGCCTGCTTGGCAGAGGGAGAGCGGTAAATGACAGATGACCCATGCCTTATTAGCACTGCTGCTTTTTTTCTTTTTTTTTTCTTTTTCATTTAAACATAGCAAAATGTTTAATTTTTATCCAGTTTTTAATTCCGTGGTGCATTTTATCTGGAAGCAGTGTCATTTTTTCTGAGCAGAATCCATATGAACATAAACACCTGTGAGCCAGCCAAGATTAAACTCATCTAACATTATAAACAGCTTTAAACTATTCAGGGGTGGTCAGTAAAAACAGCAGCCAGCTAAATATTCAGCTCCTTCACAGAGACCTCTCTGGTCACTGGATCATTGTAAGTGTGTGAATTCAGCTGCATGTCCCTGTCAAGGACACACAAACCTGAAGTGCAAGTATTCTGAGTTAAGGATTATGACTTACCTGGAGGCAAATATCAGTGTGTGAATTGTGGTGTGAAAACTATATGAAATTTAACATTGTATAAAATATGTATGAAGAGGGCCAAGAACACTATACATGCATACACAGAGTGTGCTTGAATTGTGTTCTCCAGATCTCACGGGGGGGGGGGGGGAATCCTTCAACATTCCCCCCACAATCCTTCCTTTGACTCCCAAATTTTCAATCTACTTATCCAACTGGGGAATATGACTGAGTGCACTCATTTTACATTTTGCAGAGTACAAAATCACTATCACTTTGGGCTCAGCAGTTCCTGTCCCAGGAGCTGTGGAGCCAGAGAGAATGATCCAGAGAGAGAGCGGGAGCGGATAAGTCAGCATTTCTAAAGCACGGAAAGAGACAGTAGCAGCTGTTAGCAACACAATCAAACTAAGCAAAAGAATCTTTTATTTAATGAGTAATACCCTTGGACTGTGCAGATGAGCATACACAAAAGGGACTTCCTGCTTGCTTGGGCTTTTCAGGCAAATTGTCAGAATGCGCCGTGCCTAAAAGAGATTAGAGGCAGAGGAGCAAATATTGAATATTCCAGAACAAATGAGACACTGTTTAGAAAAACAGGCTTGTTTCACAGCGAGAAATATATGACAGCCTTATTGAGAACACGCACACGATCCTGTTTGTTTGAGCATGCGGATTGGGAGCTATTTGTCTAGATGATAACTATTTCCAGTGAAATGTTGCAGGATGTATCGCATGTCTTATCTTATTCTGCCTCTTGAACTTATCTTCTGTGACCAAAATCATTTAAGCTAGAACAAGTTAATGCAGCACAATGCAAGTAGCCGGAGTGCAGCTTGTTATCGTTTTGTCGCTTGGAAGAGAGCCTCAGAGGAGATTAACAAAAAAAAAAAAAAAAAAAAAAACATACAGACATTATCTAGTTCGTAGTAGAGCCATTGATCAAAGTGGTACACAGCCCTGTCCGCTCATAGCAGCCAAACTGCTTGCATGCCTTCATAATGATGCAGGGTGTGTGTGTGTTTGTGTGTGTGTGTCTGGAGTGAAACCTATGTAAACAGGGAGGGTTAAACTAAAGCATAGCTCTGGGGTTTTAAATAAATACTGGCTGGGCCTGAGAGCAGCAGACACACACACACACACACACACACACACACACACACACACACACACACACACACACACACACACACACCCAGCCATTGTCTCCACTGCTGAGAGTGCTTGCCAGACACCATAGCTGATGATAAAGCAGGCAGCAAAAGCCCTCACTAACAGTGCCACAGTGCTTATAAGCCATATCTGCTCTCAGCCATCTGGTGTGTTTGTAATATGAAGTGTTACTCGCCACTTGTCATCCAGTGGCTCCACTTGTAAAGTTAGAAATAGCTACTGGAGCTACTTGAGGATACAAAGAATTTGGCAATAGTTTGGTCAGGCTCGGCTCCAGGTGGCAATAAAGTAGTTTGAGGCCTGTTATGGATACGAATCTGTGTGTCACAAAGCAAGAAGAGGGACCATGTATTGTTTGGATGAGAGCTAAGGTCCTCATTTTGGAGTGTGACAGCAAGATTTAAAGAAGCTCTGATGCAGACAAATGAAGCATACTGACGATGCCAGATACAGGAAATAGTTAACAACCGTGTTAGGCATGAAGTATGGATATTGTACTGAGCGTGCCCGGATTATTCCACTCAGAAACAACGTCCTCATGGGTCACTGCAACCTGTAAATCGGTCAGTTTGTTTCTCTTAAAATGTCACTGTGCCATTCCTCTCAGGAACACACCTGCATGCAGAGAGAGTCTTCATCATGCACCAAAAGATGAACACAGACTCGTAGGCCTATTGCATTGCTGTTTTGTTTCATCCCTTCAGCAACTTATGAATTTCTTCTTCATTTTGAGACCATGAGCTCCGTATTGTGAAAGAAGTTTGGGGAAACTGGGTGAGATGTGGGGGTGTGTAGCTGGTAATCTTTAAATGAGGAGCGGGGGATTTAAACCGTTGTGTACCTCATGCATCACATCTACCTGTAAACATGAAAAAGTAATCAAATCTCAGGAATTAAAGTAATTTATGTCCACCGATCTGCAACTCTAAACACAGACACCTCTAATGGAAATGATGGGTTTTATTGATGGGTTTCATGCTAAGCTTTGGTAAACAGATTTTCAGCACTTCTATTCAAAATCTGTCTGCAGAGGATAATTCTCTTTTAGTCTGAGCAGAAAAAATCCAGCCAGATCGGTGTGTTCCAGTTTGTTTTAGATTTCAAAACAGCAGCTGCTCTGTTATATATGTGATGCTTGTTTGCAGTTTCACGGATTTCAACCCAAACCCGAGCAGTATGAAGTCATGAAAACCACGTCAGTCTGGATACCTTAAGGGCCCCCTGCTCAGATTTGGCCCCTGGGTAACCCACGTCACACAGGATGGTAAGATCATGAGAACGAATGCTTTCTCCAGACAGACCACAGGTCAAGTTGGCAGCTCTCTTCTTTAAGACAGACTCTGCATTCCAGTCAGTGCAGCTGTCCCATGAGGCTCAGCAGCCGGGTTTGATTGGCATATTTGGAGAGGATGATAAGGGATTCTCGGACTCCAGGGGATAATGTGGGATTCTTTGTCTCAGGGATCAAATCAGAGCTGTGCTACGAGGAAAGCATCGCTCCTCTCTCTGGAGGGGACTGGATGCAAATTCCTCTGAAATCTGCATTTTCTTTGATTGTGAATGTTTAAATCTAAAACACATGGATCCTCCTCTGAAATGTGCACGAAAGGTTTGCATGACTTTTTAAATCAAATCTCCCTTTTCTGCATGCCTTGGCCAAACACACAGATGCAGGCTACTACTGATGTTTCAACCTCAAATACTTTCACTGATACTGAATTGAACACAGAACTGCTGTAGTTGAGTGTACAGGTTGATTAAAACCAGAGCGATCATCGTGATTGTGCAAAGGAGCTGCACTTCAGAAAGCCCTGACCTGCACATAAGCAACGAGAGCCTGAAGGTGTGTGTGTGTGTGGTGCGTGTGTGTGGCTGCCCACAGTGGTGTGCTGCAGTCCGCTTCCCCGCCGCTGTTGAGTAAACTACATGGACATTAGCGGGCGCAGCGGCACCACCAACGAGCCAGAGTGGATTAAAACAGCGTGCAGTGTGGAGAGCCACTCGACAAACGACCGTGTAACCGATTGCGGAACCCCGGTGTGTAACAACAAGTCCGTTCCAGCAGTTTGCAGCCGCGGACCGGCCGAGCAAAGGCTCTTGGTGAACTCAGCGGTGCCGTGCATTGTGTGTCAGGCAGGGAGAGCTCGGCGGGAATGGCTTCATCTCCGTGCGGCAACAGTAACTTTGATTCCGGTCTGGAAATCAAAACGCGCTCGGTGGAGCAGACCCTTATTCCTTTAGTATCGCAGGTGAGTACCACGCAAACGCAAAACAAGTTGTTATGTTGCTATTTCTCAACCTCCTGTACTTTTAAAACCCACTTTGGCTTCACAGCAGCAGCCGCTTTTGGACCCATGAGGCTAACTTTGTGTTTACCTGTTTGCACACGGATGCTACATGTTTTCCTCTCGTGTTGTGTTTAAAGTCTGTCTCAAGCGTGGGGAATTTACTAGAAGTTGTTACAGTGTTATTACTGTCATTGTTCGTATCAATAAATTGTGTATTACAGCCCACCAAGCCAACTCGCTACACGCTGCTCACGGCAAAGAGATTAGCAAACTTTTAACATGTAAGACAGAGTCTGAACACACACAGATTTAGTTGTTGTTAGGCAGAAGTTACAGAATTACATAACGGGCTATAGTGTACTCTAAATGGAGACGTAATCACGGGAGCAATGAAACAAATGGCCCGCCATCTAAAAAAAAACAATGAAATAATTGTGATATTAATCCCGTGTTTTGCTTTAGGTCACATGAACTCTCCTCAATGCTCAAGAGGGCATAAAAGTTTTTCCCAGAAGTTGCGTGCTCCCCTCCGCCAGTCTGAGCTGCACTGTGACTCCCACTTCTCTAATTGGGCCACTTTGAGGCACGTGTTTTGTTTTTCAATAAACACAAGTGGATGAAAGACCCACTTAAGGCCACTGCACTCTTTCAGCATCTCCTCTCTCGCACTCCTGAAACAGTAGTCTCAGCTGTGAAGGCATGGAGTTTAGGGGTTTACTGTATTAATGCAACAAAACAGGCTGCTCATTTTCCACTGGAGGAACAGCAGCAGATGGTTCATTTTTGCGTGACTGTTTCCCATTGTTGTTTCCAGCATGTCACTTAGGACGGGAGGTGGGTTGCATCTCATGAACAGGGGCATCCTTGCCAGTCTTATGAATGCTGACATCCCTTTACCGTGCAGGAGGCTGAAGAGCCACAGACCTGTAAATGTTCTGTTGTTTCCACTCAGAGACAGTGGGAGAGACGGGCCTCTCACCGGACAATAACATGATGGAAGGTCTCTGACTCCTTCCCCCCCTGTGCACGCTGAAAGCCTGCTTCCTCCCTCTCATTGCACTGGCTCATTTGAAAGATATGAGGCCATCCTGTGCTAAATAGACATGGGGATAGTTATCAGAAAAGGACATCTGTTAGGGGACGTGCTCTCTGCGTAGGCTGTTCATTTTGTGGTCATTTTAATCTTCAGTCGCTTATAAGTGCACCAAAAAGAAAGTTTAGGATGAATCAAATCCAGGTCAGGTTATACCTGCAGCTACTGTGAGAATACTTATAGTAAGCACTGCTGTAACATTGTGCAAAAGCATACAGTAAATCTGCTGCACTCTGCGTTATCTTAATAATATTTACGCTGCAGCAAACTTATGGTGCACCCCTGCCCTCTGAGAAAGACTGGCCGAGCTCCAGTCTATAGCACAGAAGAATGTGCCGTATGCTGTAACAGTATTCAGCATATTACAGTCCACGACTGAATAGTGGGCCTCAAGGACAATCTTTCCTAACTTTTTTTTTTTTTGCTCAGTGTGTGAGGCATGTCCCCATAGCAACAGAGCGCTGCAATGCTGAAAGAATCAACATTTCCAAGGACTGTCATCTTCATATGTTATGTTTTGCTGTTGTTGTTGTTGTCGTCAGAAGGACGGTCGCTGCTGACCGGTACATTAGTTTCACCCGCTGTGAGCGCTTTTCATCCAGTGTGGCGTCATGCACACAAACCGCTCACTCTTGTGCACACTGCAAATATGCACAAAACGTGTTTCTAGAGCTGAAAATGTTTGTTTTGCAATTATGACAACTGAGTTATCAGTTATCATTCTGGGTTTTTTGTGGGCCCGGCTTCTCAACTGGGAATATTTGCTGGTTTTCTCTGTCTTCTATATTATTAAACTGAGTATCTTTCAGTCAGCCAAATCATTTGAAGATGTCGCCGTGAGCTGTGAGAAGTTTTAATGGGCAATTCTTTTTCAATTTTATGAATTTCTGGATTTTACATGATAATAATATTCATTGGGTAATTGTATAGAAGTAGGTGCGGTAGCCTACTGTCTAATAGGAAATAGGAATATAACAGGAAAATGAAGGGACCTTGCTACTATTCATCCTTCATTTGCATTCAGAGCAACTTAAGCCCTATCACTCGGCTGTCTGAGGCATGCGCACAGAATCAAAACCACAAAAGAAATCTGTCTAACTTGTGCATATGCCAGTGGTCATTAGAAGGACTGATGTTCTGTGGCGCTCTGATTAACGCCTGAATGTGAGTAAGATAACTCATTTAAGGGCTTTATGTGAAGGTTCCTCTGAGAGTCAGTATTGCCTTACATGAGTTCTAATTGAATTATTGTAGTCAGTGTAAATGCACTGACTGTGTGGGCTGTGTTGTCCAGCTTTTCCTCTAATGGAGCTTTGTATGCATGTGTGTGTGTGCATGTGTGTGTATGCATGTGTGCGTATGCATGTGCGCGTATGCGTGCTCACGTGTTGTCGGGGTCATTAGATAACCATCAAGGAGGAAATGAAAAAGCAGTGTCAGTGAGAAAAGCTGGGGTTTGATAAGGTATTATGTTGTGCTCTATCCCCTTCTTTTATCAGTATGTATCCCCCCCTTCTCCCCCCCCCCCGCCCGTCCTCTCCTCTCGCTATGACGTTGATATCCTCAGGCCTCTGTTATCAGCTTCACTCCCACCAGGGTGTAATTATAGGCCTAGGAGTCTCCCGGCCTTGCAGAACGCACACACACACACACGCACATGCACCAGACACACGCACACAGTCCCACCCACCACTTCTCTTTTCATGCTTGTATGTTCACCTGTCTCATTTAGCCCTTGCGTGCGCACTACTCAGAGTTTTTGCAATTTAGATTACATCTGAATTAGATGAGTCCTGTTTGCGTAAACATGGCCACCTGGATGCTTTCTAATTGCGTCCCCCATCATTTTGACCGTTCACTTCACCCTGTTTGAAAAGGAAGGGGCTCTTACTTGATTTAGCAGAAGCGCTCTCCTCAGCTAGGAATTCACTAATGTGCTGCACTCCACCTTTGCTGCTACAGCCATCTCCATACCAATGGACTTGCTTTGTGAGGGGCATGGTGAGGGTAATGAATTGCTCTAGTGGTGGTCAAAAATGTAATGGGCATCACACAGAGAGAGGGGAAACTCAGAGAATGTGTCTGCTGTTGTCCTACCTGTGATGTGCTCCATAGCCAGCTGGAAGGCAATTAGCGATAATCTGGCTGCTTTTTCCTTGAGATCCAACTCCTGTTTTGAAGTGGTGATTAGTGAAATAACAGTTCTGTTCCTGGGTTTTTTTTATAATTGAGGTGTGTTCCTAGTAAAAACACACCAGCCCTGTCTGGGGGCGGACATGGTGGTCCTCAGGCTGACGAGTTGTTTTGAGGTAAAGACGTGTGGGAACGAATAAGGGCCAGCGAGTAATATCTGAGACTTTGATCAGATCGGTGAACATTTTTAACACTTGTGACACCCTGGCCTTGTGATTGCAAAGCTGCGCTGGCTCCATCATTTTTCTGCAGGGCTAAGCCAGGAGTTTCTTAAAAGATTTTCTGCTATAATTGGGCCCGAAAAATCCATTCTCTGTCCAAGTTTGTTAGCGTCGACTTTGTCATGCTTCCAGGGGTTCTGTGGTGCTTGCAGTTTTGTCTTCTGATGTGCCAAAAAAGGACCGCGGGTGAAAAAGCTTTTCCGTGTTCGTTTTGCGCACAAACTGGATTGATATATCACCCAAACAAAAGCTCGTTGGCAGGTTTTGACGGTGTGATTTGCTCAGAGCGTTAGCATTTTGTCACATAAATTCTACATTAAACAAAACGCTGACCAAAAAAAAAAAAGAAAAAAAAAAGCGCCCCATAAACACACTCCTCATTTAACGGCCCTGTAAGCACGACCATCCGTCACATTTTCAGCCCTCTTTCTGGAAATCTTGCAAATGGAGTTTTATTGAGGTACGAGGAACTATTTCCATCTTAGCGTCCCTGGCCCTGTGGTGGGGTGACATGACAAACGTCCAGCGAGTGAAGTTGTTTCTTATACCCAGACAGAGAGGCATTGCTGTTGCCACGAGCCCTAACAGATCTGCTTCCTCCAGCCGTATGATGATAATGAAGACAAATGCGTCCCTGGCATGAAGGTGAAACCACATGAGGATTACTGTGCGCCACAAGCATGCATGCGCGTGCATACACACTCACAGACCAACACATACTAACCTCCTGGGAATGAGACAAAATACACCTTTTTTTTTGTTTGTATTAGTGTGTGTTTGTGGAGGAAGGGTGGGGGATTCCAGTGTGGTTTGTGTGTCTTTGTATCTGCACTCTTTGGTATGTGTGATTGTTTGCTCACGGACGACAGAAACCAAATGAATCTGTGGTTGCTGGGTGTTTGGGGTTTCATGTGTCGTCACCTGCATTTTTTCTGTCACTTCATCAGCCTTCCTTGAGGCCTCGATCCAAAACAGCAGCGTGTCTGATAACGCATTTTCAGCATATGCCACCATTTTTCCTGTTTTGCCATCATCAGTGGAAGATTTTGAAGAGTGGCCAGCACATACGCTAACTGTCACGCTCATTCATTTGCCCATAGTTATCTTTCCTCTCCTTCAATTTGAGACTGGCAGAGCGTGTGGTTTAGTGTTTTGTTTCAACGGATCCCCTCCGGTTTAAACATCAAATATATGAATCACAGCGAGCCTGACTCACGTTATTGTTGTGTAAATGAGGATCTGAGGCAAGCTCCTGCTCAGTGGTAGGTAGTATACACAGGCAGTCAACACGCCTGTGTCATCAAATTGAAATGAGATGTAATTCCACTCAGCTCCCCCTGTTTTCCATTAAAGTGGTTGCATTAGTCAGCTAACTTTGTCAGTTCGGAGAATTCAGATTCTCTTTTGATGATTACACTCTAAACATCCCATCCTCACTCTCTCCCATGTTTCTCTGACACACACACACGTAAACACACATGTGCAAGGCTTGCATGACCAGTGCCTCCCCCTTGTCCCCCCTCTTTCACTTCTCACCATTGCTGTCAGGGGAGTCATTACAGGTCTCTGTTCCCTTTAAGTGCCGATAAAAGGGTCCGTGTCAGCGGTCGATCCATTGACCTCTCCCTGGCTAATATACTTCCAGATGAGAAAGTTGTGTATCGTTGTGAGTGCGTTTTCGTTTAGGTGTGTGAGTGATCGCACGTGTCCCCGAAGGGACCAGTCACCCCAACAGCAGAGTTAACTTAATGGTGAAAAAAGCTATCTCACCCTCTGCCGTTTAAGCTATCTGAAGGCTGGGGCTAATGGCGATAACCGCTTTTAATTGTCTCAAGGAAAGCGTCTGCCTCCCCAAGAAGTATTGCTGTAGCTGGGAGCTTGATAAAGTATTGATTAGCCATCCCTCCCATTATCAGACAGCCTCAAAGTGACATTACCTGTGCTCACATCGCTCTAAGACCTCAGCGTCAACTGAAATTGGAAAGCAATTTCAGGGACCTGTTGTCTATAAAGTTGGGTCCTCCAGTGGCTTTTGGTCATGCAGATAGTTTGGATTCATTTGTCCATGTTTTGAGGTGCCTAACGCTGAGATTTTTGGAAATAGTCCCTAAGAAAACTGTGAGAGAGTTCTTATAAAGACCATCGGGGACATTATCTGTAATAATGTGTAGATACTGAATTTTGCTGGCCAATTACCAGCCTGTATTTACAGCATATGATCATCTCTGTTTATGATCATTAGATAGACGTCTCATGTGAGCGTGAGCATGCAGGAAGAGATCTCTATCAGCGCGGATGTGGTGCCTAATGTAGCGTGGTGTTTTACGTTGTCTGGCCTCACTGGAAGCACCCTGCGGATTGAAACAGATGCATAAACACACGCCCAGAAGCACAGACAAGGACATGCTTATTGACATGAATTACTCTGCGGTCGCACAGAGGCCATCTGTGAACTTTAAGGGAAACAGCACATCAGCTTCTCTGCCAGTTCTTCTGTAGCAGCACACAAAATTTCAACATCAGCGTGTCATTATAAAGGACACACCCAGTTTGATAAGATAGCAGGAACACTGTTACCAGGCCTCCTCCTTGCAGCACTAAAAACAGGCAAAGAGATATAAGGATAGACAGAAACATGAGGTGTCACCGCACATGCTGTCAGGACAGAGGAGACTGAAGTGTGTGAAAGGACAGCCCACTTACTGTAATCTTGTAGCATGTATCCTCCCACTCGTCTTGTCATGTATTGCCAGAGATATCACGCGGCGTATCTATATTGTCTGCTGCCTGGACAACCACAGGCAAACAGATCAGTAGTTGGCAGGCAGCTGTTTATATCCCATTGTCTTTGTGTTGGCGGTTTCTTGGCTCAGCGGAGTGATAATTCCAGTCTTCTGCACATGACATTGACTTGGACAGTTGTTGTCAATGTAGGGGGTATGGGCCTTGCTGGGGGAAGCTCTGCAAATGCTGGGGAAGGTAGGAAAACTTGTGAGGTTGTCATAAAAACGAATAAAATGTCGCACAAAGTTGCAAAAATCTGTCAGCTTAGTTCAACAGGAAAAAGTTCATTTATGGATTTTGTCACCTCGATTTTTAGTCATACTTTGATTTAGGGGTTAATCATGTTGGAGTTTTTGAACTACAGTTCCCATAATAGTCTGGAAGACTTAAAGTGGAGTCAGTTATGTAGCTGTGGGCTACAACTACAGCTACAACAGTTTTTTAAGCTTATATCTGGTTACGTTTAGGCAAGTTGGCACCATTGAATGTATACTGTAGTAGATATCAGCAGCAGATATCAGCACTGTTGGCAGTGGATGTACAGGCCAATATCACTAGAGTACTTTGATGCCAAAGAAAACTTAAAAATGTGATGATTCTCAGGCAAGTTCTGCAGTAATAAGCAGTGGTTTGCCTTTTTTGATGATTTCATTCTGATGCAAATCTGGCTCTAAGGGTTTTAGCACCTTTAAGTACAGTACCTTTCACCTCATGCTGTATACCTCACGTCTCTGTAAACCTCTGCTCTATGAGGAAGGCCAAACCCGTACTTCATAATTTAGTTTCATGATCCTATGAGGATCGCTAGCTAACACGGGGATAAACTGCCGGATTAGGCCCTCTGAAAAAGAAACTTTGCTGTTTGTCAATACTGTTGTTTGCTTTGAATGTTACATAAACTCTTGAAGTATAATTGTCTAATGGTTTATTCCTTTTAAGGCCATACAACACAGAAGTATCTGACGTACATCCCAAAGCTCTCGTAGTCATCGTGTTTGTTCTCCTCTCCCTCTCCAGCAGCAACATTGCTGACTGTACCGCAGAGGAATCCTTCAGTCTGGCTTGTATGTGTTAATTGCTTTCTTCGAGCGTCTTTGAACTTCTCCCCTCTCGATAATGAGTTCTTTTAAAGAGATGAGGTTTGACATGACAGAACAAAGAGAGTGTGAAGGACATGGAGAACACAGAATACCAAACGTTTTCTTGTCTTTGCTCATTCTGAATAGGCAGAAATTTCAAATATTTAAAGTATGCTATGTCACTCCAACCTTCTTCCCATGGTAGAATAGAAATATATATAAATGAAAGTGTTTTTTTCTATATCACTTTTATTGCAAATGCTGGCTGATGTTTAATTAGCAGTTATCTGATAAATTGCTCTGTAAAATGCGTCAGAAAGTGTCACTTTTGACCTTGTGCAGCAGTATCGCTCTCAGTGTGAGGCCATAAAACCCAGCAGAGTAAAATGTGAAGTCTAGTAATACTGAGCGCACGGTGAAATCCTTCATTTTACGATGTGAGCTCAGGGTGTTGGTTTGAGGAGGAAGCATCAGTATGTAAGAAGCTATTGCGCCGTGTTTGTATGCCTTCCACCCTTCCTCTATTGCTCTGCCCAATTTCCTGATTTTGTTTTCCTGTCACACACCTTACTCTCTTGCTTTTTCGCTCTCTGTCTTCAGCCTTGTGCTCAGTGTCTCCCCATCTCTTTCCACTTAGCCCCCTTTTTTCTCACTTTTAATCTCAATCTCTCCAGAGAGTCCGGTGTCCCTGCGTCACCTCATTAATTTGCCTGCCTGCTGAAAACCTAGCCGGTGGCTACAGGTGGCGCACAGAGCTGAAAAGTTCAGCCACACCATTCCTCATAGGATCTCGTACCTTTTTTTTCCTTCTGTGCTGTAAACTGAGACCTAATCCTCAAGCCTGCACCTATTCTGAAGAACAGTAATGGGAACAGCGTGTAACCAGCTCAGCCAGATTTGACCGTCCCTTTTCTTCGACATAGAATGCTTGCTTGAGAGCGATTGGGATGAAGCTATTCTCACCAGCTTTTGTCACATATCTTCAGGGGAAATGTTTTAGGAAGCCAGCGCACTGTTGAAAGCACAATTGCAGGCAGATAGCATCTTAAACGTTGTCAAAAACACAGAGGTGCTCAGCTGTTACGGAACAAACAGGGTTTCTTCTCAAATACGGAGCGATATTTAAAGCAGCCAGATTTTCACAGGCTGCTTTGAAGTTGTCGTTTCAAGTGACAGCTTCCAGCATGGACGTGCTGTATCTAACAGGTCAGCAACTGTGAGGAGAAGACGCAGCATTGTGAGTCCCCCTCAGATCGTCCCATTATGTAAACCTGATTGCTTGTAGAGATTATTTGCGTCAGATTTTATGGTTTGAATGCTGATGAGGCAGAAATATGTAGAGAAGGGCAGACTCAGCTGATGTGTCCAACCTCAGTGATGCTCGTCCTTCATCGATACCCCGAAAGTACCTGATACCTATCAGTATGGTGAGGGAGTTCTCATCTTGTCACTGTTTCTGGGTGACTGGAGCCGGTGGGTGACAGCTGGGGGCCAGCCAGCCGGTAAAACACAGCGCAGTGTGGGTGGACCCACACACACACACACACTGAGAGTGCCAACCCCTATAAATAAGTTAAAGTCACTCACCTTCTATAAATAATGTTCCGCTTGTTCTGGACATTCAAGCGTGTCTGTTATCTGAAGGGCTGAAAGGAGCTTTTTGAGCTGCTGATGATATGAAACCTTTACTTGTGTTTGAATATGAGGGTTACTGATAGGAGTATTTATTATGGGTGGGGCTTTATTTTCCTATTTAGATTGGATCTCTGCTCCTGATTCTGGCTTAAATAAATGGTTTTTGCGGTTTGAATAAGCCTTCCTGGAACTTCAAATATGTAATAACAATAATGTAGTGAAAACATGTTCCCTAAGCCCCCCATGAATGTGTGTGAGAGAGTCATTGTGTCACAACACAGGCCATTATGCAGGCTGAAGTCGGGGGGGGGGGGGGGGGCTGCATTCCTTCACTGGGCTCACATTTCTACTCCTGCAATGTGCATCGTGTGAGTGCTGTCTGAAATTGTGTCTTTATAGGAGCATCACGGCTCGGGTCAAAAGTCAAAGTCTCTAAGGATGAGACCTTTACGCTCACCATACTGGCTGGTATGTATGAGTTAGCGCCTCTCCCACCCCCTAGGGCTTGAACTTGGCCTGGCTTCATTCGCTCACCACTTTCATCAGCGAATCCTCTTGCTCAGCCGCCATCCCTCTGCATCGAAGGTTTTGATGTTTGGCTCGACGCGCTTCATTGATTTATTAATGTAGTCGTTCACTTTCCTTTCTTCTCGAATGTCAAACCTTCAAGGCCGTATTCTTAGAAACGCCCCTTTTTTCTCCCTCTGGGTGAGGGTTTGTGTCGCTCTGGGGATAGTTTGCAGTCATGTTGATTTTCTTCCACACCTGATATCTTATCTTCACATCTCCTGCCTTTCATCTGTAGACAAGAAAAAATTAAAGTGCCTCAAAAAGTGGGAGGGCAGAAATCTTTTTATTCGAGTTGTGCCTCAACAGGCAACTCGGAAACCAAGCCCATTGCTCTTTGTCACTTTGCGTCTTCATGTAAAGACAACAAGCCTTATTTCTTTAGAAACAAGGCAGCGCCTTTGTGTCCGGTGTGCTGGGTCAGTGTGGTCAAAGCAGCCGTTCTCTTTCTGCAGAACATGCTATCGCTGTGGGAGGCTGTCACACAGCCTGGTTAAGCCCCTTTCACACACTGTTCACTGCACACTATTATTTGTCCATTAGTTGTAATTACCCATCATGATGACTGATGGAATGTTTTCGAGGCTGAGTTGGCAAGCAGTTAGGATTATCCTGTTGAGGACTTTATATAATTACCCAGTCATTAAACACGGCTCAGTGTGAAGACAACCTGAGGGGGGCGACGTTTGTACCTCCGGGTTGTGGAAGCAGCCTGTTGTCATGCTGCGTTGCACCCGAGAAAGTGGCTCTGGGTTGTTTGTGCTGTGGTTGATGCGTTATTGAGACCAAGCTGACTGAAGGCTTTAAATGTCCAATGCTGCTATTTTACTCTGAGGATGAAGCTCTGTGAGGCCTCACAAACGAATCTGATATGATGACATGAAGACGCAGGCTGTAATTGTCATGATCGCTTTGGTTTGGTTTCATCTAAATGGTGCTGGGTGATGGATCCGGCGATAGTTCTCCGACAGGTTGGGTCGATTTACAGTTCCGCCTCTTTGGGTTTTACACAGGTACTCATCAGTCTTCACTGTTGGCCCAGGAGATCCTTACTGAGATAATTAAGGCAGAATGTAGAGCTTCATGGGGAACTGGAGCATGCCCGTTTCAAGTGCTTTCATATCGCGTTTCAACAACACAACAAAGAGATCATGGTGGGGTACAATCAAGGTTTGGACTCGAATAGCGAGAACAAAGTAGGAATAGTGCTCTGGGCCACGTAGAGTGTTTTGGCGCGACACATAGAGAAAGATTTGTTATCACCCACGAGGGACCCTGTGATTACCACGATGCAGAAAACAGACGGAATCTGTAAAACTCGAAATATTGCAGAAATTGTGAAAATGTGAATGCAATAATATAATAAGTGTTTCCCTGCCCTTCCCTTTCCTTTCACTAAAGTGTGCTGTTGTGTGTTGGTCTCTCTCACACACACACACGCACACACACACAGAGTCATGTTGAAGAGGTGGTGGGCTAGCAAGAGCTCATCACTCAACAAACGCTCAGTGCAACCACATTGGCAGACGCGAGATGCGAGTTTGTTTGACTTCATGGCTGTATGAGTCAGATATCCTGTTGAAAAAAAAGAAAAAGCTACACCTGTTTCTGGTCAAGCATTGTAAACAAGGAAGAGTGATGGCCGAGCGTGAGAGGAGCCTCGGTCAGACTCACTTGCCCGCTGTGTTCGAGCTGCGTGTGGAGGCTGTGCTGCAGAAGGTCTGTTTGATGAAAACATCAAAACCATCGATATTCATTACATTTTGTACATTGTATTGTTTGTTTATTGTATTCATCCACTGCATGATTAGACAGAAACTTAAACAGAAAACACACAATTTGGAAAGAATAAAGCGATGTCTGGGAAACATTTCAATGGATTTCACCTCTGTATTGTTTCTTTTGAAGGTGCCTCATCTCTAAAGTCAGGTCTAAATTATTCATCTTGTTTTCGTCGTTGACTCTGTGGAGCTTGAATACCACGCACCTTAATTAAGATCGTTGGCTTTGGTTATTCATTAGTTGCAAATTTTAGTCTGTTAATGCGTGCCGACAACAGGCCAGGTCTGCGATCAAAACCTTCCACTGAAACCTTTTTGTTTGCTTTCTTGCCTCTTCCTGGAATGTAACCACTTGCCTAATACAATTAGATGAATATTATATTACAGAGCTGTAAGTCTCATTCAATTAGTGAAACCAAATATGACTTCAGCATCCAAGCAAAGGCTGTTTGCAAGTTATGAAGCGTTCCCCTGAATGTTGCCAGCTGATGGAGAGATCGGAGACCTCACATATAGATGTAATATTTGACGTCTTTTTCGTTTTTCTGCGGCGTTTCGCTTCCTTTGTTACGTTTGATTGCCAGATTAAACAACTGCCATATCCTTGTAAAAGATTTACTCCCAGGCTGAAGTATGAAGGAGACGTCTCCATGAAATAACCTGGTTTTCTGAGGAACAAAGAGCCCAGTGTAGCCTGGAGAGATCTGTAACTGCATACGGTGTACATTTCCAAATGGGTGGGATCTCATCTGCATTGCCCTGCTGCCTGGTCCAGAGAAGTCTTTGATATTATGTTCTTGGATGTTTTGTAAAAACTTGCTTAGGTCAGAGATGCCTGTGCTGTCAGGCTGGCCATCTTGGTTTCAGTATGATAACGGTTAAATCCACCCAAAACAGTAAGATGCAAGACAATTTGTGTTGTCAGCATCCTTTTTTCTTTTTGGTTTATTTTTGGTTTGTTACAAGCTGACATGACTTGCTCCACACTGTGGGACCCTCTCAATCTAGACTATGATTTGCCTGTTGGCTATTTTCAACAATTGGGGGTTTTAAGGTGTTTTATACAATGTTTTACATCAGTTTGTGACACCCTTACAATGAGATGTTGTTAGTGGCGTGCAGCTGCCAGCAGATGCCAGCCAATTCAAGTGCATTGCTATTACTGTATCATCACCCACACACTGGTAGAAAAGGGTTGAGCCCATCCCCAGCATGTAGACTGGGGCTACATTAATGATACATCTAGGGAAACACATTTGACTTATTGTTATATTATTCATTTGACAGCAGAGCCTCTTCTGTTTTGTGTTTTGCTCAAAACAAGTACAGAAAAGATCCCCCTCAGCTGCAGACTCTTAGATTATCTTAGTGGAATCTATTCACTTCTCACACTTCTCAAACTCTAATGTGTAACATAAGTGAGGAAAATTGCCGCCCCCGCTGTAGAGATCAATCAATCAATCAATCAATCAAACTTTATTTATAGAGCACCTTTCATACACAATGAAATGCAACACAAAGTGCTTTACACACGAGAAAATGTCACATATTTATGTTTGGACCAACATTCACAACCACATTAAATCAGTTCTACATAAGAAGTAGCTTGACGATGATGGTTCGTGGACTACCGTTCCGAAGCCTTGAGTTAAGTGGCCATCGCCATCTTTTTTTCGTAGCAAGAAGTGACTATATTTGGATGAGAAGGTGGAGCTGGGGAGGATATGCATTGCTCTGTTCTGATTGGGTGTGACTGAGAACCCAACAACACGCCATGGTACCAACTCGTCAGTCACAAGGTAGCCATGCCCTAAAGCATACCCTGCAGTATCGTCTATTTTACTCTAAATGGGACCATAATTTACGAAATGAACATGGTACTGTATTGAAGAGGACTTGAAACTAGGCTTGCATAAAATCAGACTTCTTTCTGGAGTCGCCCACTGATGCCCAGAGAAAGACTGCAAGTTTAAGCCACGTCCACTGTTCATGGATGAGAGGACTGTTTGTATCTAACATTTTGTCGCCACCACAGAGACTCCAGCTAAGTGCTAAAGTATGATAAGGTTGTCAGACATCCACTGATTGCAGTTAGTTGTTGGATTGATTAATGGTTTACAGTCTAATGATGTGTTTTTGTATTGATTACTGACGGTGTAATTATCAGCTAATTGTAGTCAGTTTCTAATGGCAGTGTGCAGTAAATGGTTGCCCTTTGTGTGTGTGTGTGTGTGTGTTTTCTAAATTACTTTCCTAAACATAATGTGCTTGATGGTGTTATTAATGACTCATTATGAAACTTGAAAGCTCAGCATTCCTGTCGGCCTTTTTTAGTTTAAGTAACATCAACATTTACTCACCCAGAAGCAACTTCTCTGTACAATATCTCCCCTTTCTGTCAGGTGCTGTGTGTCTGCAGTGCATTTAGTGACCTGAAGAGACCCAAGAGACAAAAAAGTGTTTTCAGTCATTTTTGTAACTGCTAATCTTGATCACTATTGGCCCATTTATAGACTTTATTCATCATTGGAATATAACAATAACAATTGATATGAGTTGGTCACATTTTAAAAAATCAGTCAGACACTGAAGAAGAGACAGACATTCATGTTACACCTTTAATAAACTTTTCAATACAGAGTCCTAATTGTTGTACGTACTTTTCTGTGTTCATAATATGTGTTCAGGGCTTCGCCTTTGAGTGCCTCTTGGTGCTGTTTTTAATGCCATATTGCCATTAGATTAATTGTGATCAAGTTTTTTTACTCACTACCTTCCCACCAAAATCTGTAAAGGGTTTTTGAAGAGAAACAAGGTCGGTGAACCACAACAGTGGTTTGTGTCATGGTCCGGTGTTCTGCAAACAGAGGAGATCGATTCCCTCTGCTCCCCTTCCCATCTTAGTTAACCTTGGATTGTGGTTAACAGAGCAAAAATCGATCCACAGCCATATTTTGTTTGTCTGCCTCCTCAGCAGCGTCCGTTGAGGTCACTCACTCGCACTGTCTCCCCTTGTCCATCCACCACACCGAGAGAGGAGTTTCTTCACCAGCTCACTACAGTTTTAAAGACTCATTTTGCTCTGTGGCTCCCCTCAGCCTTCTGTTTTTCTCCATCCTAGCTGTCCACCCTCTTTCCTTATTTACTGTATGCCCTCTGCCACTCTCCCGCCTATCTCTCCATCACAGCTGTCCGTGTGTTTTTCTCCCAGGTTTATCATTCTGTCTTATCAGCTGCTGCTGGTCCCTCTAGGCTTCCTGCACCTCATATCAGCCTTAGTGATTACACTGTAGATTATGTGTTACTGTCAGTGCACTAACAAACCAGGTCAGTGAGGTCCCACAAGATGTTCTTGTACTTGAATGAGTAATACATCCACTCAAATGTCAAGTACGGCTTTCATGCATATGGGCACTAAGCACGTGAATGGAAGTGTATTTTATTGATGGCTGTTTTAATGGAGACTGATTTGAACTTGCTTGTCAAAATGTGTCACACATAAACTACAACTGGCTCAGGTCAGAGTGACTCTGGAGAGCTCGCTGCTCAGCACCCTCGGTGGGCCCACTTAAGACTTGATAGATTTCCCATTATTTTCAGACAGCCATGATGGAGTACCAGGAAGCACACAGCCTGTTCTGCTTCCCTTTTCGCTTCCACTCCCTGAGCAGCAACGCTACCCTGCTATGGCACATGAGTGGTAAACCAGTCTGCTGCCAAGCCCTGGAGATGAATACTCATCTTCATGAGAAACAGTCACAAATATGTAATCTGGAAACCCTGGGCCATATTTCCATCCCCCCTGTTTCATAGAGGCTATGAACGCTTGAACTGTGGCAGAGCACCAAGGATCGATGCCAAGCTGTAACACCAGGCAATAAGTGGGATTATATTTGTCGTTTATTTGACAGTGAATGGTCCCTTGGAAAATATGAGCTGAGTTTATTGGTTTTGTCTACCGTGTGCCAAACTCACAGTCTATTCTGTTGTCTTGGCCTCTCTGCATGCACGTGGGCAGGCTGAGCTGATCAGATTGCCGTAACATAGAGCCGGGCGCCCTTGACGACCACAGCAGCTGCAGAAGAAGCGACTGATGGCAGCACAGGTTCAAAATATAAAATAATGCAACCTGCGTTTGACTTGCTGAATTGTACAATTTATATTCCATTCAAAGAAGAGTACTTTTGACGTTGTTTTGAAGGCTCAGCCAGAAGAAAGTTACAGAGCAAGTTTGCAATTGTCGGCATTAAAAATGTTTTGATTGATATGCTTGTTGTTAAATTGGTTTAAGTGCTTTGTCTAGTAAAACATATCTGCATTTTTCATTATATTCAAGGGGCTCCTTGGTGAGTCAGCTAATCTAACTGAGCTTGAATTCCTTACAAACCTCCCCCCCCAAAAAAATGATGATGCACGCTGCAGCAGCGCTTGCTGTTGTGCCATGGTGCGACAAAAGCTGGAGCAGGAGGGAAAGAGTACGGCGCTTGACACGTTGGCCATGCTGTGAGTCATGACAAGAGCCCGGAGCTAACATTTCAGTTGACTACTCAAGGGTTAGATGCCACCTCAGCTTTAATGGGAAAGTCACGGTCGCCTGCAGAGATTTCACTGCAATGAGGACAGATGGGACAGTTAGCAAGTCATGTTATTGCTTTGACCATGAAAATGTACAGTGGAAGCAGCTGAACTCTCAGTTCTGTCTGAGAAGAGGGATTAAGGATGGAAAGAAGAGTGAAGGCCTGATCAGATCTAAATCTGTGATCCAAAAGTTGCTAATTTTAGAGAAAGAGGTAGATGAGAGGAGCAGCGCCACTCTCACATGAGTATGACAAATCATGGAGAGCAAATCTATGTAAACCTCTCCATGTATCTTTTTCTTCAGTAAAGCAAATGTTTGCAGCACAGAGGAGGCACTGTCACAGCATGGGAAGCTCGGTGCATGTAGGTCTCAAGGCCCAGGTGAGCCAGTGCCTCGGGGTGCTCTGTATCTGATGCTGACCCCCACAGTACATTCCTAGATGCTTCCCCAGGAAGAGCAGAGAAGGGGCAGGTGAACAGCTGAGACAGCCAGAGGGAGTTTGACCCAGCAGTCACGTTGTGTTCAGGGCACATCTCTCTTCTCCTTGCTTGACCCCCCCCCCATCCTGACTTTCTCTTTGTCTGCCTCTCCCTCCCTCCCTCCCTCCCACCTTCTATCCAGAGAATTACGTGAGCAAGAAGGAATGAAAAGCGGTATTGTGCTCTGTTGACTGCAAGCTGTGTGTGTATGCGTGTGTGTTTCAGTGACTGTCTTTTCTCGACTCAAATGGTACGCAGCTATTGCAGACATCACAGCCTTGGTATGCCACAGTGGTCAGAGGTGCAAGGAACATGTTTTAACCGGCATCATACTCACCATGTTTTCCATATGTCAGGGTCACGTGCTACACACACACACACACACACACACACACACACACACAGCATGCCTCTACAACACCAGTGGCATAAATTGATGCTAACAAAAAAGTTGTTTTTCTAAAGACGGAAGTTCCATTACAACATTTTTACATGTACACAAACTTGTCTCATTCACTGAATAATGCAGGTGGTGCAAAGTATCCTAGTTAAACTGCAGTGCAGATAAAACATTGCCTCATAGCAGCGGCTGGAACAGAGCCCAGGAGCACAACACTGTGTCCGCTAACATACGAGTTAGACAGCACTGCCCATGTGTGGCCTCCTTCTGGCGTCTCTCGTGATTGTTCACAGTGAGAATGAAGGCATATTTCTTCAACCCCCTGTATTGAGCCATTTAAAAAGAAAAAGTAAGTAATTGTTTCCCATAGATGGAAAGAAAACAGGTTGAGGTCTGCGCTTTCACTGCTTGTAGTGTGCAATTAACAGTTTTTTTTTTTTTAAGTCAGGAAATGTGAATTGCACACACTGGAACTAAAGCTTCAGACTGAACCCTCTGTACTCATTAAATGCTGACAGAAATGTGCCTGTAGCACTCAAGCTTTGCATGTCTTGACAGATTTGTTTTCTTGTTTACTGATCAGATAAATCCTGATTGAAACGAAAAAAAAAAAGAAACATCCGTTGTAAGCTATTGTGTGTAAGACATGTTCGTGTGTGGCTGCCTGTGTTCACGCAGCCTTCAACATTTGCAAGATTGGGTTCTTTTGTTGAATACAAAAAGGGTTTTGTAAGAAAAACATACTCAAAATTTCAAACGCTTCCCAGCCCTAAATGCGTAAATGCAAGTAAATGTGTGTTGGTATTAACTGTTTCTGACTGTCATGTCTTCCAGCTCTTGAATAAAAGGCCTCAACAGTGGACCTGCGTGTCATTCAGAGCCACTAAAGATGATGATACACAATTGGTGGCCATTGGCCTTCTTGAGGAGTTGGTCTTAAACACTGGGATGCAGCTAGTTGTTATTCATCGGCTTTAACCTTCTTGCTGATGTTTGCTGTGGATTCAATCTGCCTGTCCACATATTCAAATGTCAGCTGTGATTGCTGAGCCAAAGCTTGAAGGCCAAACAGTGCCCTTTTCACATATAACTCCAATGGGGTACAATCTGATAAAAATCCAAACTGATTCAACTGCTGGCCCGCATGCCATTCAGGCTGCCTTTACTGTTCGTCAGCCCTCGTCTGTGCACCCACATTTCTCTGTGTCTCCCTCCATCAGCGCCCCCCCCCCCCCCCGCTCGTCTGTCTCCGTGGCTGCGTGTCTGTTGGCACGCATGAGCCGAGTGTTCACGTCATGTGCTCCTCATCTGGTCTGTAACCTTTGTCACCTGCTCTCCCCACCATGTTTGCTGTGTCTACCCACTGACCAGACAAAGTGAAAACTGGCTCAGTGTCTTACATGGTTGCCACTTGAGAGCGACTTGGAAACGTAACAGCATGAAGATTGAGCTCACTTGAGCAATAGTAACACAGTAGTTCCAAGATCTACTCTTCCCAACAAATGGTAATAGGTCATTTGAAATGACCTGAAGCATTAAGAAACGTCTTAACTAACGAGGAAAATCATCATCACAGTGTAAGTTCACATGTCTCCAGCTAACATTTGCATTTACACAGAACATCATTCATTCAGTGTTTTCCCCTGGACGGAAGTCAAATATTCACTGTCATTCCAGGTCCGCTCTTGTCCATATTTGGCTCTTCAAGCTGCTCCACTATGTTCACCAGCTAGTCTCTCACCATAGAAAACATCACAAAGTATTGATATCAAGCTAATGCTGAGCAGTGTTCTCATGCAGCTGCAGTTAAGGCTCAGTAATAAGTATCAAAAGAGACAAAAGCACATAGGGATGCTTGCCCTTTGGGCACAAATACATAGAGCTGCTAATCTGTTTGTAGGCAGCAGCTCCACCACACTGTGTGGCTGTCAGCCTGCCCGTCTGTTGGCCTCTGTAGTCTTCCCACATCCATCACCTCCTCCGTACCCTTCTCCCCTCTCTGCTTCTCTCTTTGGCAATCAGCTGGTATTATCCCTGTTATCTGGTGGTCGTATAGGCACACAGCGATCTGTTCTCTGGAATTATCGGTCTTGCTGGGTAAAACCATCTGTGTTCAGTCACCCTAAAGGGTCGCAGCTACTACTGCCAAATCACTGCACTCTCTAACTTTATCTCTGAGAAGTTTGGTGCTGCAGCTAGTGTGTGTGTGTGTGTGTGTGTGTGTGTGTGTGTGTGTGTGTGTGTGTGTGTGTGTGTGCGCGTGCGTGTGTGTAAAAGTGTGAGAGGTAGAATGGAAAAGTGAGCTTTATTAGTCGGATGCAGCCTTATAATGCTGGGCTGCTGTCACTGGTTTGGAGAGCTGAAATTAGGCCCCTGAATCAGACAGATCTGAGGTCAGTTTGTCTCATGAAAAGATTAAGAGAAGTGTAATGCTGTGACCTCCACAGTTTCATTACAGCAGTCATAGTCTGTGCTGATAAAACATACTGTCTCTTTTCGCTTTCTAATCTTGTCTTCTGTCACCCCCCCGTATTTGCTCTGTTGAAACAGCTGTTTTTCACTGTGCATCCTGATAGCCTTGCTGTGTGTGTGTGAATGATTGTGCGCAATGATAAAGTTGCAGAATTCTTTAGTTTCGTCTTCTTTCTACCACTTTCTAATTGGAAACAACAGAACTTCCCTAATTTCGCCCCAAAGTTTTTTTCCTGGCTTGAGGTGGTTTTCGCCCTTTTCAATACAGAGTTAATGCGATTAATGGGGCATGGAAAGGCCTTGTCTGAATAAATTCTGAAGTAACGAAACATTTAACTCACATTCCTGATGAGCTGTTTCTGCTCTGGCAGACGAAGAAGAAGAAGGAGAAGAAGAAGATGGCAGCATGTTTCTGTCAGAGATGGTCAAGGTGGCTGGTTTTGTTTCTTCTTTGAGGAAGAGTTTTGTTCCTGGTTACTTCTTCTTCTCTCTTTATTACAGCCACGTGTAACGTAGCCTATACCGCCACCTTCTGAGAAAACTAAGCCTTATTATTTGCTCCAAACCAGTTGAAATTTCTAGTGAATGCTTATAGGGTTATATAAACTGTATAATGATTCAATTGTACCCAAACCCCTCAGCTCAAGTAGATTTGAGTGTGTGTGAATGCCTCTGCAGGTATGCGTGTGTGAAAAATTGCTCTGCATATGCAATCGAATTCCCAAAGAATGCATGACCAGTCAAGACTACATATGGATGCAGTTCAGCTCGGGCTTTATGCTAAATTGAACGGCTGCCTTGTGGTTCTAATTTAACAAGGTACGCCAGAGAACTTGCACTCCCATTAGCTGAATGTAATTCTCCACTGTGTTTGTAGGCAGCTGAAAGAGCATAAAATAAGTGCATCTTGCATTTGCTAGATAAAGGCATGACTCATTGGTGCAGAATATGGATGTAAATTGGAGGCTGGCCCGGCATGTTTTACTAATGTTTTTGTTCTGTAATGACCAACTGGTGGACAACTTTGTGTCCAGAAAACTGGCTGTATTCATTCAGACCAGCTGTGCGGTGCATTGTGCACTTAACACAAGGGCCCTAGAATTGAACTCGTTTCATGGGGGAATGAAAGGGCATATGCTTCTTGAGTAGTAAGTTTTTTCAGGTTACGAGTTGGATGGTATAGCAGCTCTGCTCTTTGTTATTTCTGCTGTTCTGTGCACATGCTGTTACAGTATACCCCAAAGGATGCAGCTTAAACATCACAAGCTGCTGCTATACTGTATCACACTGTACTGTACCGCAGCAGCGTGGCACCAGGGACAGACTGGAAGCTCTGCACACACCGAAGACAGCTAAAGCAGGGATGGATGCAGGTGGGGAGGCAAAGACAGAGGCTGCTGAAGTCACAAGGGAGGGAATTTTGAAAGAGAGAAGTGCAGTGCCAGATACACAGTGAGGAAGTCACAAGACATGATGTAGATGTGACATGTCCTCCTCTTTATTCTCTTGCTCCCTTCACCTCTCCCCATCTGTCTGTAGCCGCTCTCCTCCTAACTCCCCTGTCTCTCTTTTCATCTCCCTGTATCTCTTCTCCAGCCTGGCTCTCGTCCAGCGCAGCG
Organism: Chaetodon trifasciatus; assembly: GCA_037975065.1. NCBI lineage: Eukaryota > Metazoa > Chordata > Actinopteri > Chaetodontiformes > Chaetodontidae > Chaetodon > Chaetodon trifasciatus. The sequence goes on along the minus strand of JBBMOE010000015.1, from coordinate 3,476,762 downwards.
TTGAACTCCCGTCTGCTCGCAGCCAATTTGGAAGGAATTTGCTCACCCATTAAAGTGCATGTTCAGTACGACTTTCATCCCTGTCCTCTTATTTTTTTTTTCTCTCTCGCAGTCCCCAGCAAGCAGCCAGCCACGTCTCTCTTTGCATCCATAAAGACCGAACAGAAACTCACAGTTCAGATTCTGTGGAAGACAAAAAAAACCCTGTACAGCTCAAAGAGAATTCAGCATGGAAAGGACAAACATTCGGTGTCCTTTTGGGCGCAGCTCTCCCTGCAACAATGATCTCTTTGTTCTGTAATGGGCCCAAATGAGACCTGGAAGTGTTCCTTTTCCTGCAGATCTTAACAAAGTGATCCATATGATGTAGAGACGTGCACCAAATCATTACAAATGGAGAAATTCTTTCGCATATTAACAAGGACAAGCCTGAGAACTCAGACATTCTCCACACTTAAACTGCTGTCCAATCATTGTCTGCACACACACATCATGGTTATTCAAGCACACAGCAGTGCTGCAGTAAAGCAAAGACTCGTCCGCACACTCACACTTGCTGAAGTGGACAAAAAAAAGTAACTATTGATGGATCGATAATGTTCCTCCTCTGGTTTACACCCCCACATTCACATATGTGGAAATCCTTGAGCTTGACTGCTAATAGCTGAATGCGAGATGAGCTCCTTTGCCGGGATTTTGTTTCTAATCTAAAAACTTAACTTGTTTTTCCACTGGAAAAAAAAGTTCTTTTACAGTCTCGTCAGCAGGCGGAGTAAATCTTAAAGGATTCACAGATATAAATTAGACAAATAAACACACTGATATAACACTTGCCAAGCAAGCAATTATTGTGATGAATGGCCACAATGTGTGTTTAATAAAAGCCCCGTCAGGCCTCCAGGATGAGCTTGTTCACGCTCACTTTAATGCCGCTGCCTTTCTTTTGCCAAAAGGATTTGTTGCAGTTGTTAAATGACAAGAATGACGCAGATGTACCACTGGAAACGAGGCTTTGAATCGATCTGTTTGGAGTAAACTGGAGTTTTCTCCCACAGACGCACCCATTTATCTACTCATTCATACAGCCGCACAATCCAAGAATCTGAGCAGAGACGCAAAACAAGCAGGGAGAAGAATGACTCTGATTACAGCAAACTTTCTCCCTGCGTAGCCATTCAATGAAACTCAGCCAGTAGCCATGGGAGGCAGCCACAAATGTTTCCAGCCTTTGTTACCCTCTGATTTATAGTCGGTCAGTGTGTCCTTGAGGTGTTAGTCTAGATTTCCCACGAACCAATGGGTGAGCTCTGTTGGTGCATTGTGTTGCTCAGAGTAAGCAGTTGATGTTGCTTTTATGGCCTTGTAATTGTCCTCCTAATTATTGACAACAAAGAGATGAGAGGTGGATGACTGGGAATTGACTGGTTGCATTGTAGCAGAGAAAGTAACGAAAGAAGATGACGGACAGGCTGTGCTCTGCTGTGCTGATGTGAGGGTGAAAAAGAGAGGCTTTATAACAGATTATGTCCAGAGTTGTGTGTGCAGGAGCAGGAGCAGGGCTCACACTGTTCTTTCAAGTCCTGAGATGTGAAATTTTTACGGGGTTTTCTCTCTTTCTCTTTCAGTGTCAAGTGCACAGTAATGCCTATAACAAGCTGGAATTAGCAGGCGTGTTGCTTTAGTGAAGCTATTCTTAAAACGTCAGAACAGAAATAGAAGGTTAGTGTAGCGTTCACACTGTTGGAGTATCAGCTGAGTGTAGAATGGAGCGACAAATCACAGTTTAACCTACTGAATCTAACCACCGAGCAGACTGCAGAGTGCCCAGAGAAAAACCCTGTTTGGGGCTCAGTAATGATCTTCAGTCACTTGCTCTTTTCTGGACTGGAAAACATTCAAAATTGAAGGGTATTAAGGGAGAAAATATGGTCATAACCTATGGTTGTATCCTCCCCTGCCACGCAGCACTGAGGGCACTAAATGAAAATTTTAATCATTTAATTATTCTTCTTTTGTGGTCCAAACTATTTCAAATGAAATAATACATTCAGTGTGAATTATACCATTTTTATCTACTTAAAAAAAGCCATTATTGAAGGAAAGACTGCTAAAAATGTAATTTATTACATTAAATAGTAGATTAAGCCATTTGTCTCCACAGCAAACACTTCTCTATCCAGGCCGCCGCAACACCCGTCAACACAACCAAACCAGGAGGAAGTTCAATAAACAGATCTGCTGGAGGTCTGACTCTGCATCGGAACCAGCATTTGTGCTTATTTCACAGATTTCATATCGCGTAAATCCTCAGCGGGTTTTGGGAGGCTTTGGGCCGGATGCTGCTTTGTTGGGAGTGCTCATTGGCATTCAAACGCTGCTGGAGTGCAGCAGAGCACAGCAGCATGGTATGGAGCGGGTGTGTGTGTGTGTGTGTGTGTGTGTGTGTGTGTGTGTGTGTGTGTGTGTGTGTGTGTGTGTGTGTGTGTGTGTGTGTGTGTGTGTGTGAAAAGGAGAGAATGAACTGAGAAGAGACATTTTAAATGAGTCGACTGTGGTGAAATATACAGTACACCCCTAACCTTTGGCCTGAAGGCAGCTTTAATGATTCAACAGCTGCCAGCAAGAAGTGAAGCCGGGAATCGAACCTGGGTACTTTTTCTGGTATCGATCGAAATGCGTCCGTAGAATATAGAGTATCAAACTCTGTGAAGGCCTGAAAGTTGGCATTGGATGTCTGGTCATATTTGTAGCCTTGTTTACTGAGTCTCTGATCAGATTTTTACCTTGAACAAGATTTTTGGCTCCCTTTGTAAGAAGAGACTCAGGAGAAATTGCGCTTTTTGTGAACTTCGCTGTTTCTGAGGCGTTTCTCTAACAAACCTCTGCACAGTGAGACTGACACTTTGATTCGCACGCACACACAATGGCCTCTCTTCTGCGATGGCACTGTATCAATATTATGTTCTCTCCACCCTGCTCGGTTCCTGTTTGCACAGCCCAGTAAACGTACCCACCTAGTAATCCCTGATGGAGGAAATCCCAGGCAGCGGTTATTCTCTGCTTCTCTCTCCCCGTCTCTCTTTGCAATTCACACAGACTTTTTCACTGTTTTTCGCTCACAGATGCTCCACTTGAATCTTGTTAAACCGACTTCACCCTCTGCTCATCAGCTGCAGTGTGGAAAAAGCTTTTTTTTTTTTTTTACACAGGAAGATCTGTTATCAGGTTTTCTCCTGGTGCCATTTTGACCCTCTGTTGTTTCCCTTTGTCTGTCTCTCTATCTCTTTCTGTCACTTCCTCTTCCTCGCCGCTCTCTGTGAGCCTCAGGTGCTGGTGTTTATATACCTTCACACACATACACACACTCGCAGGTTGCTCTCTCGTGCTCTCTCCCCTCTTAAACACTGCTTTCTGGATCAGTGCCAGGCCTGAGTGTTCATGAGTGTCACCATTTGCTCGTACAAGTCCTCTGGGGGAAACGATCATGCCTTTCCCTGCACTCAAACATGCACCCTGCAGACATTAAAGAAAAAAATGCTGTGCACGCACATTTTTAGACGTGCACAAGACACACAGAAAAAGACAGGGAACAAATGACTCAGCCATCAGAAGCAGACACTTTACATCACAGAAATGTCTATCTGTTGTTCCATGAATGCCACCTGCCACTGAACAACAGCCTAATTCATGACGCGGGTCTGAATCGTGTGTCACGGTGCCCTAATTCCCTCCGTTAGGCTGCATAATGTCCAACCAGCCAGCGTTGGTGTTTTCTGAGGAGTAGCCTCCTCTGAATGGGTGAGTCAGTGAAAAACACTGGGCTCGCAGCGAGGGAAGCTCTAATGCTGAGACATTTAAAGAGACTGACCGAGGCCTCACGAGCACTTTGAGGGTCAGGATCCTGCCGCCGAACAATGGTCCTTCAGAGAATGGAGAGCAAGACAAAAAGGTGAAAGGTGGAGACTGATAAAAGGGTGGAGGAGAGAGAGAGAGAGAGAGAGCAGCGTGGATACAGTAAGTTTATTCCAACCGTGTGCTTGTGGCATTTAAGCAACTACTCATCAGAGCAGCTCACAGTGTGATACTCTCACACACACAGACATTGTTTGAGCTGCAGTCTCTCATTAGGCCCTCGAGCACCTTCACAGTCCTCCAGTGTTCAGGCTGCCCTTGAGTGATTTTCTGTTTTTTGTCCACTCAAATCTTTTTCTTTATATCCTCTTTTTCATGAGTTATATAACACAATTATATTCTTAACAATCAAGACCTTTCATGTTATTTTATAGAAAGCAACAGGAGGGTTCTTGTGTTTGTTAAAAATCCTTGATGAGAGCTGTTATGAAACAGAACTACTATTGCAGCATCAGTGCAGTACAGAGGTATGACCTTCATTGTTCAAGGGATTTATGCATGCAGTGCAGTTTTCTGTGCCGTGCAGGATTTATGCCGAACCAGGCAGCAGTGATTTCTTTTCTTTCTCTTTAAACACATTTACAGTTAAGGTATTTCTCAGAAAGAAAGACGTGCTGTGCTCGGTGCTGATGGGCACGAAGAGGCTTCCTGATTTAGTGAAACAGCTTAAGCAGCGTTAAACAGTGTTCGTAGACCTTTGAAACTCATGATACTTGCTGAAACTGTCAGTGCGGATGATGCGTGATGTGCAGTTTTGATGTGGGCAGCAGCTCAAGAGGTTTGCTGTGCTGTGGCATTCAGAGTTTATAGTCCCTCTTTTGTGGTCTGCCACTGGGAGGCATATTTGAAGTCATTGTGATGGGAATTTCACTCTTGCATTTTATAGAGTTAATGGTAATGATAATGATTCGGTGTAGAGTTTTCTCTTAACTGCTCCTAATGTAACTCTAGAGTTTATTACAGATTTATCTTTTTGATCTCTTAGTGGATCAAAATGAATCAAGAAAATAATTGGCAGATGAATCGATTATGAAAATAATAACAAAGGGTCCTTCCAGTAGTTGCATATACTGTTGGGCTGAATGTAGAACTAAACCAATCAATTAATCAAGTAGTCAACTGACAGAAAGTTGACCTCCATTGCTAGTTGTATTGTGTTAAGTAAGCAAGCCAAATCTGTGTGAGTACGTGTGCGTGTGTGCGTGCTTCTGCCTGGGAGGTGCTGATCTGTAACCGTCCTGTTCAAAGTCCAGTCAAACGTTCCTTTAATGCATTTCAATGGTGCGTTCCATTCCTGTGCTGCTCACCCAGCCGTCTGAGCTCAGCAGAGGCAGCGTGTGTTCTGTGGCCCACAAAGACTTTGCCGTCAAAGATTCCCCACGTGGACCACCTGCAGCCGATGGACCAATTAAAATCACCACCCACCACCCCCCCGACCCAAGTGCTTTGACACACATACACACACTCACACCCACAATGATAACAGCTGGAGAGAGTGGAAGCAATCAATAAATAATTGATGATAATTGGCTTCCCATTCATAATTGATACACTCAGATACCACTAAGAGGCCCCACCTGAGCTTCGTGTGTGTGCCTCTGTGTACCCAGTGGTCTTGTCACAGAAGCCGTGCGAGCATGTGCTGTGTGTCGCTTCTCTTCTTTCAGATTGCATGAAAGTTTGTGTTGGGGGTGTTGGAGATCGGGTGCGTGTGTTCGTTCTCTGCTTCTCACGCGCACAGCAGCTTGTCCGTGCGCCGTCCTCTAAAATGTTATCTCCTCCTGTAGCACAGGCAGGAAACTCCTCTGCTGATAAGCAAATGGAGTGTGTGCTCCAGACTCAACATGCTCCCTTGTCAGAGATGTTGTTGCATATTATCACAGCATACTTTCACTGTTGGACAAGAAGTTATGATCCTATATTGGCAAGGTGCAGCCATGCAACTTGTGTATTCATTTATCTTCCTCCAGGCTCTTAGACGGGTCAGTGGAAAAGTGACTAAAGTATCCACCAATGCAAGCCTTAAATAACTGGTAAGTGTAAAGTCTGAGTCTTCCTACACATAAATAATGTCCGCCTTTTCTTTTTCCACGCATTCCTGCAGATCACCACTCTGATCAACCATAAAGACAAGCCAAAGAAGTCAGAGCGCACCCTGGCAGCCATACACAGGGTGGGCCAGGCAGTGAGCGTGGCTGTGGGTCGCTTTGTCGCCGTCGGGGAGGCCATCGCCACGGAGAACCAGGAGCTGAAGGATGAGATGGGTCAAGCCTGCTTCGAGGCACGCAGAGCAGGTAGGAATCTTTGTCTGCATCGTATTATGGCTGTGTGATGTTCTGAATGGCCACTGAGGATATTAAAGTGAGTCAGCCAATAAGACTTATTGTCTCCTCTTCAGTGTTTATTTGTTAAGACAAACAGTGACAGTCTCATTAAGCACCCGGCATCACCTGCAGGCGCCGCAGGGTTATCAGATTTCAGCACATTTCCATTTGTCTGGACAGCCTGGTTGTCAAACAGCATTATACCAGAAGACCTCCAGAATGATCTAAAGACATTGTTGTTATTAGGTTGGAAGTAAAGGCAGAAAAAAGTGCTTCTTCACCCAAGGGTGCTGTGTGGAAGGAGGGCTTGGAAAGCACAGCTGTAATAGATTCTGAAAGAAGGCTCCCAGAGACTTTATGTGTCAGCCTGTTGGCAAGATTGAAGGGGTAGTTTTCCTGATATTCACTGCCACATAGATTGCTCCTGTGTTACATTAAGAAGAGTCTCAACCTGAGGTCAGGACCCCTATTTTATTTTTATTTTTTCAGGCTGGGCTTTTCTGCGTGGAGTTGACATTTCTCCTCACATCTGCAGCTTCTTTGCTGTTCAGGTTAGCTGATAGACTTGCGAACTGTCCAGGGTGTAGTCCGCCCCTCACCCAGGGTGTAACTGCAAGGGGCCTCATCTGTTTGGATGGATGCGTGTCAAGTAAAAAACAGCAACTGTGAAAGACAAAGAGACACGGAGGGTTGCAGGAGGGGTGGAGACAGTGACAACCAGTGTGAAGAAACAAGAGCGTGTGGATCACTCCTCAGCTTTTATTGAACCCGAGAAAGAAGAGGTGATGGTTTGTCAGGAATTTGTTTCTCTCAGTGTTTCAACACTATCTTCTAACATTTTGCCATTAAAGCGCTGTCTCAAAATACTCTCACACACACGTCAGCTGTATCTTCCCGTCTATCTCAACGTTCCTGCAATTCTTTGTGTAGATACCCGTCACCACTTGCTTGGAGAAACAACTCTTTCTATCTGGAAACTTGGTTCTTATCAGGCAAAACAAGGACCTCATATAGCCTCCTACAGAGCGGACCGCAAACAATATCACACTGGATAAGAATTTAGACACAACACTGTGATAATAGGTTTATGTTGGGGGATCCAGCTTGTGTAGCAAAGCGTTTAATCCTCACACACTGCTGATTTGTAAAGACGGCTAAAACTCAGACAAAGAGAGCGCTGGTGGGAGGAGGAGAGTAGACTGATGAGAAAATGTGTGTGTATATGTCTGTGTGTGTGTGTGTGTGTGTGTGTGTGTGTGTGTGTGTGTGTGTGTGTGTGTGTGTGTGTGTGTCCAAACCATAAAGCCAAGTAAAGTATATGTGTGCGTTGCCCACTGTCACTAATTTATTCCAGTTCTCACTTTGCTCTTTGGGAGGTGTTTTCACAGCTTTGCCTTGCGCCTCTCCTGACAGACACTGCACAACTGTTCCCTGATTAAAAAAAGAAGACATCTTTGTCTTCTTTGCCATCGTTTAAAAAAGATAGAGACATTTCCAGGGATGGAAAAAGAAAGACTTTTTGGAGTCTTTAAGTCTCTGGCAGAGAGAAGGGCTAGTTAGTGAAGGATTGACATTTCTCTAATACCTAGCTGCAGGCAGAGTTTAATCAGGCAGGCTTCAGCCTTGTGTGCTGTAATGAATGAAATAAAGGCAGGCTGAAAGCACTAGTTTAATTAGATGCTACCCATCATCAGAGCGGTGGTGAGATCCAATGAGGCAGGTCAGTGAAGGCAATCTGTGTTGGATCTCTGTCTCTGTCTCTTTCACTCAGTCTCTCAATGTCATTCTCACATTCACGTGCTTCTGTCTCACTTTCTCTTTCTCCCTCGAAAGCTTCAAGATAAGATGGTAGTTAGGATGAAAACAAAGTCCTAGCACTTACACTATGTGTTTTGATACGGGACTACATGTGGACTGCAGGTGGAGGGCGATGTGTTGAATGCAAACGCCAAAGTCCATTGCAATCCAGCGACAGACAGATGTTGCCGTCCGTTGAGTCATGTGAGATCAATTGCCTGCAAGCGCTGTACCAACACATCAAGGATTTGCCCTTTCAAGTTTTCACTTATGAATAATACATTTATCCTACAGAAAAAAGCAGAATTCATTACCATCATTCATACCTCGTACATGATTTTCCATGTAGGAACCCAACTGCTTTTCACGGTGGAGATACAAAGGTCGCGAGTACGTACAATAACGAAGGGGCGTGTGGAAAAACTCAGCGTCACATTTTAAGGTCATGAAAAACTCATTCCCCACTCCACAGCATCCATACTCTGGGATTCAGAGGGGACAGTTGGCTCGCTCTGCTTTAGTGTCGTGGGGGTTGAGCAGCAATCTTTGTGAGCCAGGCCGAGATGTTTTAACTGGTTAGTGGAGCTGGCGCTGAAAAGCAGCCTGTCGGATGCAATCAGTTTGTCAGTGCTGCTTCTTTTAAAGGACCAGCCAAACCAAATAGACGGCCAAGCTGCATGACCTGATAGAGACCGAGCCCTCCCCCCTCCTTTCTGAGCTCTCTGTCTGAGATTTCTCCCCCACTCCCTCTAGCTCTTAACTCTGAACATTTTTCTCTTGATAGGTACTATTTTGGTGATGTATTCTGTGTTCTGCCCTCTTTTGGGGCTCGTGTGAGCAAGTTAGAAAGGGAGAAAAAGGGAGAGTTGGACGCTGTACAGATATTTTTGCCTTTCCATATATTCTGTGTATGAATATACTCTTTGAGGGCCTTAGTTGTCCACCCCAAAAAATTGCTCACATAATCCAGAAAGCATGCCAGAAGTGTTTGGGTCAGGCTGGCGTGGCTGTCGATCCACAGTGCTGAATATAGTACTGTTGTTTTTCATCCTGTCTAGGACGATATGTTCTCCCCGAGGTGATGAGCGGCAGATTGGAAGTACATTGCTCCATAGTGTTGTCTGAACTAACATGTAGGAAATAATCAACTGACCATCCATCCTTCCATTTTCTGCCTCCTTTTCTGGGTCCAGATCTCAGTGGCAGCAGGCAGAGCAAAGTAGCCTAAAGGTCTTTCTGGGCAGCCACATCTTCCAGCTCCTCTTAGGAAATCCCTGGGTACTCCCAGTCCAGATGGGAAATGCAAACCCTCCAGCATGTTCTGAGTCTGGCAGGAGACTTTTCTTGAATGGTCTGACAGTTAGCCAGAAACTCTTCAAGTCTGACCAAAAGTGCCTCTCTGAATTTAGTGTTTTCTTTATTATTTTTGATAAGAAGAAAGTGCATTTCTTAAAGAACTGTGACCAGGATTTATACTGCAAGTTCCTGTTACTTATCATTTAAAAGGTAATCCATCATCTGCTACTCAGATATATGCAGGGAGATTTGTGCATTATAATGACGCATTCTCATAAGCCATGCATGAATGTCTTACAGTTAATGTTTCAGCTGTCATCTGTGAAGTTTGATCCCAGTGAGCATTCGTGCAGTGAGGAAGGCTTATACAGATTTTAAATTTGGGAAAAAGAGTTTACCCAGAGTTCAGGTAGACAAATTGGTAGGAGGAAAGAAAATGTCGGATTGCTAATATCAGACAATATATTACCATGTACAATATCTCACTTTAGCACCCTTCTCTCCTCTCTTGCAGGTGATGCCATAGCCCAGCTGACAGATGTGGGATCAGCCTTGCCGTCTCAGCCAGACGGACGTGGCACGGTGTTCAGTGATAGGACAGGGATGGTGAAGGCTGCCCGCTTGCTCCTCTCCTCGGTCACCAAAGTCCTGGTCTTAGCTGACCGCATCGTCATCAAACAGATAATCACATCACGCAACAAGGTGAGACGTGCAGACGGAAGATGACGCAGCCTTTCAGAATAGGCAGAAAATCTCCTGCTTAGCCTCTCTCGCACACAAACACACACACAAACACCATCCCGAGTCCTTTATTTCCTTATAGACAAGCACTGACTGTCTGAAGGAGTACTCGAGAGGTAATTGAAGGGAAGCAGCACATTTAGCGGCCACATAAAAACAGAGAGCGAGAGACTGCCTCCCTCTCTCCATCGTACCTGGCTATGCTCTTAGCCAGACTGCGTGATATGAATGTAGCTGCAGACTGAGCCAAGAATGGAAACAGGAGGTCTAATCATGACTGGTTAGCGTCGTTTGGACAGACAGTCGACAGCTCCCTGTTCTCCATTACTGGCAAACACAATTACATCTCTTTCTCCTCTTTGTCTGGTGTGGGTAAGCGCTGCTCAGCTAGCCTACCGTCAGCAGCTAAATTAGCAGCTACATAGTCTACTATTAACTAAAGTGCAGGTTAGCAGCTACTTAATCTGCTGGTTTTTATTTTAGGAGGTCACTGATATAATTGCATCACACTGAGCTGTTATTACTACAAAAGGGAACAATGAAGTAACAGAAATAGCATGTGAAAAATGTAATTCTGAGTCTTGGTTCTGTTGTGAGATAAGGATTCACTCTTGGCATGTAAACATGGTATATGATATCCAGAAAGATCAGAAGCAGGTTGTGGACATTTGCCATACTACCCCGATGTTTTCACTCCTCTCAGGTCCTGGTTACCCTGGACCATCTGGAAAGAGTCAGCACCTTCCAGGAATTTGTACAGATTTTCAGCCAGTTTGGCAATGAGATGGTTGAGTTTGCCCACCTCACCGGAGACAGACAGAACGTGAGTAGCATGTGAAGAAAGCAGCTCTCTGCTTTCCTGTTTTAAGAGTGTCAAAATCATCAGCACACTGTAGATTTCTCCCAATAAATGAAATGCAAATGCGGTCTAGCTTGGCAAAAAAAAAAAAAAAAAAAAGCTGCATATGGATAGAGTGATGTTTATGATGTGCAGTAATTTGTCTCGTTTCTGCAACACCGAGCTTTTTTTGGTTTATTCATGTAGATGTAATCTTCTAACAAGCAGTGGTTTTCCGAACATGGGATTCTGAATATGCAAGCAGGTGGTGAAATTAGGCTGTGAAACCTGCAGTATTTACTCGATGAATGCGCAGGTATACTCGGATCAATAATTCAAGCATCAAATATTTATACTTTCCAAAAAGAATCTAACGACGCAGTAACCAGGCTTTTCTGGGCTTCTCTGTTAAGTTTCTTTATTTGTGTCTGAGTGTATGTTCATTTTTCGAATCCATAAAAGAAATGTACAGGCCAGTTATGACTCACACCCCTCAGACGCTGCGGTTCACCGTTGATATAAACTGACCTGTTCGTTAAGATGCGTTCTCTCTGCAAGAGTTCAGCAAATCTGCAAAACAAAACTTTTTCTCAAAGCTGTAGAAAAACAGTCCAACTTTGTTTTTTTTTCTAACTTGGGTCTGTCAAAGACTGCTAATCCTACTTTGATGCACACATACAGCCTCTGCAACTAAAGCGCTTTGCCTGCAGAAGCTGATGTAAAGTGCAACGGCTGCGATATCTCGACAGGGAGAGCGGATCGACCATCCCTCTTTCTGAGTTTCCTCTGGGCTCCTGTTTTGACACACATCGTGTCTCTCCCCAACGCTCCTCATTGCAGCTAATGCTCTCTCTCCTCGTTTGCCAACCTGTTTTCTTTTTCTTTTTTCTTTTTTTTTGGTCGTACTCACTCCCACTCATGCACTCACGTACGCACGCGTCCCTTTAGAAAAATCCACCATCTTCATCTATTTAAGCCAGGCGAGCACAGCGGCAAAAATAATGACAGATAATCATGTCGTCTTTGTAATCTATGGCGACGTGATGGGAGAGGGGTTGATTCAGTTACCTTTTCCAAATCCCGTATGTACCCAATTCAAGCCTATTTCTGTTTGCAGGTCATACACACTCACTCGTCTTTCCTATTCTGGCTGCATCACTTTTAAATTGACGACAATTAACCTAGGAAGTTTCATGTGTGTGTAAACTTGGAGAGGCGTCTTTGTCACATTTGTGTGTCCCTTCATACCAGCATGAAAGAGATTTGTTGCATATGTTTGATGCTTCATGTCCCTCGGACACCCGGAGAGTTCTGAGAAGTTGCAACTGAAGTAAAGCCACCCATTACCATATGGTGTGTGTGCATGTGTGTGTGTTTATATGTGTGTGTGCGCGCTTGTTTGTGCTGTAGGACTTGAAGGATGAGAAAAAGAAAGCGCGGATGGCAGCAGCCAGAGCAGTGCTGGAGAAATGCACCATGATGCTCCTCACAGCCTCCAAGGTAAACAGCTGGCGCACCAACACAGCACCCCTGGGTGAGGGTCATGGATTATGTCCAGCTGTGAGATTTAAGGCCTTCTAAAGTTTATTTAATTCCAGGGTTTCTCAATCAATGGTGATGCTCACAACTAAAAGTCACACAATCAGAAAAAAGGGAAACAAAGTGTGAATAATCGTGCTGGAAATACTTCTATAAAAAGGATGGAAGTTGAAAAGAGTTGAGGAGGATGCAAGCTTTGACATTTCACATCGAATTTCTTCTTAAGACTTGCCTGAGGCACCCAGATTGCGAGTCAGCGCGGATCAACAAAGACGCCGTGTTCCACCGAATGCGCTGCGCCCTGGAGCAGGTCATCGAGATAGTCACTGAGGCACGGAGCTGCGGGGAGAACAAGGTCCTTCCTGCCAGCATCTACGACGGCATCAAGGACTTCAAGGTGGGATCAGAAATGAGGCTTAGTGAAGGAGACGATGCATATCACGGCAAAAGCTTAAGGTCACTGATGCTCGTCTGACAGGTGTTGTCCCGTGAAGTTACGTCATGATCCTCTTGTGGGCGAAGCATCATGCTGAGTTTTAGCTGTTTAAAAATCAGTGGAGCACAGCTTTGTAAAAAAAAAAAGGGCATAATAATGTAATCTGTTTATTTCAAAAAGAAAGACCAAAGCAAAAATCCTCAAATCTGGATTTTCAAATGTAACTCAGACAGTCGACACTGAGGACCAGACTTACTGTATCTGTTTTATAATTTGGTTGTGTGAATCACCATTAAACTTACATGTCTATGACTAATCCCCTCTCTCCTCCTTGTGCTCTGAAAAATGAAAGACATGAAAACAAAACACAGAAATGTCCTGAAGGGGTCTTTTACATTGAGAGAAAAGAAGGAGAAAGTATTTTAATGAAAGGACTCTCGGATGCTTATTGCTTTTAATGAATGGTTTCATAGCTCTTAATGGCAGAGTCGAACTAAAAGCTTATGTAAACATGTCACCTTAGGACGCGCAAGCAGAGGCTATTTCTTAAAAACAGAGCATTGTTGAAAAAGGATGAAACAGGAAAATGCATTAGCTTTTATGTTTTTGTGTTTGAGATGCTGCCTTTGTTGGCCCAGGTTACTCTTAGGCTAAACCCATATCCCACAATCCTATTTGATGATGAGGTCAAGCGCATATTAATAATGAGATAGTACATCGTGTTTTTCTGTGAAGACGCTGGTTAGTAAAAGTTTTGTGTGTCTCTCTTCTCAACAATCCTTCAAATGCTCCTTTAACTCCAATGACTCCCCCCCTCCTGCAGTCCAGTGTGGAGTGCCTGCGGGAGAACCTGTACACCTCATCACCCCAGAGCATGGGCAGCCAGCTGGAGGCGCTGGTGGAGCGGACCGAGGACTTCACTGATTCGGCCTACACCAGCCACGAGCAGCGGCAGGCCATCCTAGGTCTGTGCCAGCTGGCCCGCCAGGACACTCAGCAGCTGGTGCACGCCTGGGTTGAGGCGGTATGTTGGCACAAGCAGGCAGGCTTGCACAGATGCACATACGCCTGCCGGAATATTCATAAAAAAAAAAAACATATGTTCCCATATGAAGGACGATAATAAGTACCTCATCTGTAAGACACTTGTAAAAGCAACGTGTGATAATAAGATGCAAAACAAAGTTATCCAAGCAAAGAGGAAGAGATGTGGTGGGTTGTTAGTGTAAGGAATGATGAGGGATTGGCAAGGTTATGAAGAAAATGTAATATTTTTTACAGTGCAAGTGGGAGCGCTCTTGTGTGGCACGCAGTATCCGTACAGCACACACAGCATGCTGCACAGACAGAAATCCATACAGACACTCTTTTTCCACACATCACTCTCAGAACAACAGAGCACAATAACCCACTTGAATAACTTTTTTTTTTTAAACCAAGGCTCATTCAGCCAAGACAGAAACATCACGTAGTGTTTGGCGCTGTGCTGCCATTCAGCAGATTCTCCTTGGCCTTCAGAATTGATGGACTTATGAAACACAAGTCATTATGTTGCAGTTTCTTTTTCTTCTTAGACTTTCTCAGCGTGCTCGGAGTACACAGAGAGACTGCTGCAACATGACTGTATAGTAGTGCCTCATCTAGCCTTTGCAATTGAAGGTCATCTGGAGGATTGAAAAGACCAGAACGTTGCAATGTTGGGAAATTGCAGTGAACCATCTGAATGTGCAAATATTCCTGGGTGTTCTGTCCAGTCCAATTTGTGGTCTTCATTCTTATTGTGGCATGTTTAGGAGAAAATATATATTTGTTTTTGTTCCAACTGGATTTATGAGTCACAAAGTATGAAATTAAGAAAATTGTTGGACAATATTTAAATAGTTTGTTTGAGTCGTTTTAATGTGATTACACAAAATTGCATGTTGAAATGCCCGGCTTTCTCTGTGTATTCACACCATAATAGGACACAAATGTAATTGGAAAGTCAAAAACCGTGCTATTAAGACCCAAAGTTAATTTCGCAATCCAGTCTTTTTCAAGTGCATTATCATACCCTTCCACATAATAATGCAGCTTTGTGTGTGGGCCTGTGAAACCATGCTGCCTCTCATGCTTTCTTCTCTTCTTCCTCTCTCTTGTCTTACTTGGAGCAGCAGTCTGTCCATGCCAAAGAGGCCACAGAGGACATGGAGGTGGCCATCCTGAAGACATGCCAGAGCGTCAATGACCTCAGGCGTGAGGTGAGCAGCAGTCTGTCTCTGCTCTGTCCATCTGCCCTCTGAGTCTGAGTGGATGTGCTCAGTTTCAGACACGACTGGGATGTCTCTGACGGGATGCTTTGCCTCTGCCGCTGGTTTTCTTTTCCACATCACTCTTCAGCTTGCCTGTCACCTCGTGTCATTGTGTCACCTCTGCTGTTCCTCCTCAAACCCTCCCTCATTCATGCCTCTCACTCATCAGTCTTTCCCCCGTGTCGTCTCTCCTCTGCTCCATCCCCTTCCCATTCTGCTATCTAATCTTTGATTCCTCCTGCAGCTCCATAAGGTGGCAGTCGGTCGTGCCTCAGACTTGCTCAAAGTTCACGGGGAACAGCTGCCTCTACGGGCTCTCAAAGCTGCTGGCGCCGAGGGGAACCTGGAGGCGGTGGCTGAGTATTCACGCACACTCACCGAGCAGAAGGAGCAGCTGGTGGAGGTAGGGTCAGAGCTGGGAGAGGTTTTTGGTGGTGGTGCCACCTAGTACAAGGGTTTAAAGAAAATACACCAGTAGAAATCTGGAGTGAAGTTTAGATTTGTCCATTTATTTGTAGGTACTTATCAATCTTAGGCAAAACAACTGGCGTGCCACAAGCACTTGTTTAAGCAAGTAAACTCATACAGGTTGAGATAAGCGAAAATGTAGACTAGACTCTGAACCCAATTAAAGTCAACATGTGGTTTTGTTGTGCAAACACTGAGCAGAAAAATACCGTGCAGGCTTACTCGTGTCTTTGCCGGCCCTAACAAACAAAGCTCTAAGTGCCGCTTGAAAAAAGACGCTTCGTAAGGGTAAAGGTGCTCTTTTTGGAAAATAATAACATATTCTTAAGAGTCATTTACAAAAACTACACAGAGCTTTTCTTAAATATGCAGCCTAAACATTCACTCATTATCCACCCACACTAAAACAAGCGAAAACAGCATTAAAGTTCCTGCTGACACCACAAATGAAAAACATACCTTTCTGCAGGTTTTCGTGCAGTCAGCATCAATGCTAATAAGTCTGATGTGTAAAATATATATAATTCGTCCACTGTGAGACAATTAGGTCTGATCACCTATGATTCTGTTTGTGCCTTAAAGGTTCAAATTGGTAGGTAGTGAGTTGGTATATAGAGCCAGATTTACCATTTATCCTGTATATATATCCATTTATGTCCTGCAGTATAACTTTCAGAAGTGTCTCCAGCCAGTCATTTTCTCCTCCTGTGTCTTTGTCTTCAGACGTGCCGGCTGCTGTGCCACGTGTCAGGGTCAGAGCCTCTGGAGATCACCTGTATACACGCTGAGGAGACCTTCCATGTCATTGGTCCACAGGTAACTTTAACCCTCCAAACTTTTTTTCTGTATTTATTTTTGGGTTGCTTAGTGTCAAAGCATACCCCGCTGACCTGATGTGTAAATGGCAGCAAACAGGGGAGACGGGATGAGTCTGCAAAGACGTACAGGTTTACTTTTAATTAAAGCTGAGGCCCATTTCATTCCATTCAACACTGTTATAGTATGTCAGTAAAGTCAAACCAGTCTCGCAGTGGTCTGGGAGTGAAATCAAACCTGAGTAATATTCTTCTTCAACACAGTAGGGAGGGAAAATAGACAAATTACCTCATGTCTCCTCTGTCTACCTCCTACACCTGCCGTCCATTCAAGATGGCTGAGAACATGCTGTCCACCCAGTCCCCCCATCCCAGATCTAATTATGTTTGCTCTTGGAAACCATCCATGCCAGTAATTATCCAGCAATGTAGAATGTTCCCGTCCTGCAGCGCTAATGTCAGGCCCCGCATGACTCTGCAGTAATGACTCTGCTCCTAAGTTCAAAGGTCAACCAATCAATAACGTTGCAGTATGGGTTGGTGGTGGCGTTATGTCTCTGTGTGTGCCCAAAGTAATAGAGGGGTGGCCCAGAGGGTAATTGGCTATTAAATACTACACTGTAGGGGATGGGCGTGGGGTGTGTGTGTGTCTGTGCGTGCTCTTGCTGGCACACTTTTGTGTGTATGTTTTGTTTTTTTAATTCAGATTTGGAAATGCAGTGCCTAATTGTTGCTGTCTTATACTCACTGACTCCAGATACCAGACTTGATTGCAGATTTTCTAAATTGTGACGTGTTGCAAGCTTGATTAGGTTTTGGGTTACTTTGCTCACTTAAGTGTGTCTATTAATGTTGGCTGTGTGGTATACTGGAGTAAATTCTACATATTTAGGTGGAATAATTAAATTTGATTATTTTGGACTCCGAACAGAGTTACTATTCATAATAATTACTCTGATAGGTATTGATTAAATTTAATTATAATCCACTATTAATAAATAGTTTGTGTGTAACATTTGAGCTGCTTATTCATCTTCCTGCCTTTGTTTCTCATTTGTGAGTGTGACACTGACAGGTTCATCCGTAGAACATGGTTGTCTCATGTCACAATTCTTCCCACTCTTCCTCAGATCATCTCAGCAGCCCAGACGCTGGCCCTCCACCCGTCCAGTAAGATCGCTAAGGAGAACCTGGAGGTGTTCTGCGAGGCCTGGGAGTCGCAGCTCTGCGACATGGCCCTGCTGCTGAGAGAGATCAATGACGTCTTTGAAGGCAGGCGAGGTGCGTTTCGGTTCAGTGAATGGATGCTCGTGTACATTTGGTGGAGTCGGGGGGGGTGGGGGGTAGCACCTACAGGAAGTCTTTCTGAAAGAGAAGCAGAATACAAGCTAAATGTGCTGTCAATGGCATTTTAGCCTGAGAGAATCCAAAGCTAATTTTACAGTGAACACCTCAATAGCCTTAATGAAAATTAAAGTCACTGCAAGGCAAACAGCATGAGCACATCTATTAAAAGTGAATCATCACAGACTGTGGGAAGTGTTTTGTAAAAGGGACGTCAGTGCCATTAAACACCCATGCATTCATTCATGCCTCCTCTGTACTCCCTCTCTCTGTTTGTTAATACACCACTTACCTGACGTGTCCAAATCACAGGCAGCCCCCTTTTACAGAGCAGCTGTTTGTTTCCTGACTGACAGACACTCAAAGTACATACCCAGTGTGTAAATTTGTATCTCTGTCTGTGCACACACAGATGCATGTTTGTGTCTGGGAGTGTTAAGTGTTATGGACCCCGTGCTTTCACACACTGCAAATCTGAGAAATCTCAAAGACAGGGGAAAGATGTTTTGGCACATTTCCAAGTCGTGGCTGCCCTCAAGAATGCGACTTTCACATGAAAAGGCAGTAAATATTTTGCTACTCAGTGGGTGAAAGGATCACATCCATCACACATTTATATTCCCATGAAGGCAAAGTGCTCTGTTAAAATGTAAAAATATGGACACTGTGGAGAGATTTGCTTTTATTATTTTCTCCAAATCTTCCCACACGGACATGACAAGTAGAGTTTATCGTCCCTGCAGTTGATTGGAACAAACCGTGCTGTTGGTGTTTATGATGGAGGATGAAAAGGTGTCGAGGGTGGACAGTGAAACCAGTTTCATTACCATAGTTACTGAATGAGCTTAATGGCCACCCTAATTGTCTGAAAAAGGTTGCATATCTGCACATGATTACTTAATTTTAATTATTTTTGTGAACTTGTGTTCAGATAATCACAATAACTCTCTACTCCCAGGAGACAAAAGACCTTATTTGTCACTTCCCAGACCCGGGGTGAGTATCACACCCACCAGCCTCATGAATATTCCAGTGATCCAATGGTTTGTAATCCTCTGATTAATGCCACTCTCTTTTCCCACAGAAACACTCACTCACTAACTTGAAGACTGCCAAGGCTGTCAAGTTGGACGCAGAGGTAGCGCACGCCGTAAACTTCTCTGGTTTCAGCACAATACATCATGTCACATCTCGTACCCTGTTCTGACAGCAGTATATTCATCTCCAGGGAAATTGATGGTGTTTGTATGGTAATAGGCTGCGATTTTTGCCGGCCGCCAGTTTTTCACATGGTGTACTATCACGGGAAGCAGGATTATGCTGATTTATAGAACCTCTCTGTTTGTTAACAAATTAAAATAACCCTGTTTGCTAAAAGTGGCCCCATTATATTTAAGTCTTTTCCCATGCGTGTGTCTTTGCGCAGGAGCAGACAAGCATGGCCAAGCTGGGTCTGGAGCTTCGGCTGCTGTCGTCGGATGTGGACACAGAGGTGGAGAAATGGGAGGAGCAGGAACACGACATCGTGCGACAGAGCCAGAGCCTGGCCAGCATGGCCTACAACATGTACCTGTTCACCAGGTGACTGGAGAGCTACGGCCACGCACGTGCTCCAATTTTACACGTGCAGCCCGCTGATGTGTTACAGTCATTTCAGAGCTCAGCACCGTAAAGCCTCTTAAGCATCCACATGAATCTTTTTAGAGGCTTAGTGTTAATGAGCAGCTATCGATATTCTCCAGGCATGGTTTGAGGCACTGCTAAAGTTGACGTGACTGACTCACTCTGACAATAAAATCATTGCTATTCGTCCAAGTTGCAGCGTTTGTTGATTGCGGTGGGCGTATTTTGGCCCCATCCATCTTTCTCATCTGTGTTTCCCTTCCTCATTTTCTGTGTTTCCCATATTGATCCTCCAGAGGGGAGGGGCTGCTGAAAACAACGCTAGATCTTTTTCATCAAGCTGAGGTATGTGCATCCATAGCTGCTAATCTCTCCCTCTCTCCACCTTCCGTTGCATTTCCCTCCTGTTTTATCGAAGTTGTAAATGAATGCATCTGTTGTTTCATTAAACCAAAGACACACTGGGGCCGGCAGATCAATAGGTTACAGTACTAAATGCCAGCATCCCTTCATTCACTTCCTGCTCGCAGATCTGATAGGCTGTGACTAGGACTTATCATTATCATGGAAATATAGCGCCGCATCAGACACAGGAGGTGATAACAAACAAGGCTGCATGGTGGAGTGTATCCTATTGAATTGGGATCATTGCCAATAATGTGCAGTAATTTGTAGAATCGGGGCCCAAAATGTCAGCCAGGATTTATTCCATTTGGGGTGAGCGAGGGAGATAAGACAGGAAGAGGAACGATAGGGGAAAGAGACGGGAAGGCATGCTGATAAGAAGAGCATAGAAAAGTAAATTCTCATAATATTTACTCACTGTGCTGTGACTGTGGAAGTTTACAACTCTAGTTTTGCTTGTATTTGTGCAAGTTTTTTGATTTTTCTCTTCTTTTCTGACACTCTTCAGGTTCTTTCTGAAGAGGGGCTCCAGCTGTGCTCGTCTCTCCGCACTTTTTCCACTCAGGTATGAACTCCTAAATAAATCTCTCTCTCCCTCCTGAACACGCACACAGCTTAAGGCTGAACATGAAATAAGGATCCACTCACATAATGCCAAATATTTTTGAACATTAAGCAGTCTAGAAGAAGAAACTGAATGTGTATTATATAAAACAAAGCTGACTTTTTGTGTAAGTGGCAATAAAATCACGAGATGTGTGTTTTTGTGCTCGGTATGTTCTCGCCTCTCTGGTGGAATCTGACTACATTGTCGTCATGTGAGGCTAAAGAAATCAGTGTAGAAGTAAGTAACAGAGAGAAATGAAGCCAAAGAGGAATGCAGAGGGTTCATTTTCTTTTGCACAGGGTGAGCTGCTAACCCATCTGTATGCAGACACACACACACACATTCACACACTGGCACCTGTGCCCCCACCCACGTTACGCCTCTCACACACACACACACACCCATATCACCCATTCTGGCATGCCACGGTGCCAGGCCTGCCTTATAAATCACACAGCGAGAGCAGGAAATTAAGGCTGTCACACACTTTCGCCGTCCTCCTCTCCTCTCAGAGTTGAGATCCAACAAACAAACGCGGCCTCAGTGCCTTCCTTCCTCTTGCCCTCCTCCAACTTCTTCCCCGGGTCCTCCAAGTTTAATTAAATGGCTCTTTTTGACAGCTATTAACGACTGCCATTTGTCACCGCTGCGTCTGTAGGTGTGTATCTTTTGCGCACATGTGCGTGTGCAGAGGGGGTGAGGGTGGGGGGGTTGACTGCGACCTCCCATTAATAATCAGGAGGCCCAGCTCTTCAACTTGCCTCACGCTCTCTGATTAATTACATCAAACAAACTGGTGCTAATGGAGTCCCTCTGCCTCACCCTCCACTCCCATAGTTCTTTGGCACCACACACTTGTCGCACACCTGTGTCGCCCTCATTGAAAATTACGAGGCTGTTTGTGCAAATTAGCTCAAGCATTTTTAATTGAGCTTCAAGAGGTTTTATGTATTTTTGTCAGCCGTGAGTAGAGCCAAATAAGGGAGCTTGTGTTTTTAGGTCATCGGTGGCATGTAGCTCAAGTAGATTGATGGCCCCCGTGACTGAGATCCAGGGATTAACTCAGCAGGATAACAGACTTAAGCAGTAGATCATGACCGGGTTGTTGCTGATGGATTACATCAAACAACACTGAATCTGAATATATTTCATCCTCCTTTTCCTTTTTGTGATTTGTGGCCATTGTAAATCCAGACCTGCAAATCTATCATTGTCTGTACATATTAACCCAGTCTCCCTGGATAACAGCATCATAAACCTTCCCGTCTGTCCTGAAAGACATCTCTCCCTCCCTCTCTCTCTCCCTCTCTCTCTCTGTCTTTCTCTGTGTTCCAGCTGGTCGATGAGGAAAAGTCTTCGGTGGTGACAGAGATGGAGAAACTGGTGGCATTATGCCAACAGCTGCAGATGGGGACCAAGACTCCTGTACAGGGCAAGACTGCCACCTTCCAGAAGGTGCCCATACTACGCTTGCGTGACTCTGTATCTTTGTTTGTTTGTTTGTTTGTTTGTGTGTGTGTGTGTGTGTGTGTGTGTGTGTACACAAAAACTGAATGGATGACTAGTTTTTGCCCTAAGTCTGTTTAGTTTGGCAAACATTAAATTAGTAACATCACACAGAGCAGACTATTTGAAGTTTTTTTTTTTTCTTAAAGCACTAATTAGCGTTGACAGCATCAAATCTACAAATCCAACAGCAGACGGGCTTCAGTAGAGCTGGGCACACAATAGAGCATGACTAACTGCGTGGCTTCATTACTGGCTTCGGCATTATCTTTGAGTGATCTGCAAGTAAGGCCATTATCCAACACAGGGCGCTAAATTAATGAATGTCTGTGAGGAATTAATGAGCATCTTGGGCGGGAATGAACTGTCTTAGGTCACCTTGTAATAAAGGCGAAGGTTGGAATCAAAAGGACGGGATGAAGAGTAGTGTCCTCTGATTAATGAGTGTCTCTTTGATATGTATTGGCTCCCATCTCACTGTCCCTCCATCCTGATGTTCACTTTATCATTCCTCACTAATGGGAGAGTGTGTGTGTGTCTGTCAGTAGAGCTCTGATCAGGAAATGTTGAGCTATATGCTAAAAACAGATTAGATGGTGATGTGCATATGTGGTTGTTAGGCTGTGTTTGGATGTTCTTGTGCATTTGTATCCAATGTGTCCCCGCAATACCCCCCTTAAACATTTTTTTTATCTTTTTATTTCTTTGTCTCTAGGTGGACTCGTCCATTCAGACAACCAGAGGGATCTTGACTGTGGTCCTCTCCCTCCTCCCGTTCTGTAACAAGCTCAACAGAAAGGTGACTGATGACTGAATTACTGGCATTAGTATTAGATCAGCAAGCTCAAGTCAAGCTAAACTGAAAGAGCACAGAAAAGTTTTATATAGCCCAAGAAAGAATGATCAAACTGGAATTCACTAAATCTTTGGGCAGTTTGTGGCAGTGGGATCAAGCTGTGAGCACAACATCAACATATACCAGTTTTTCATTGGCTTCCCCTCCATGCTGTGTCCATGTGCAGTACAAGTCGGAGAGGAGCAGCCTGGGTTCTCCGCAGGACTGGAGAGAGAGGCAGGATGCAGCCACACCTGTCAAAGAGGAGGGAGCCCTCAACAGCAAGAACAGCAACGGCTTTGGTGTCAAATCCTTGGAGCAGCACATGGCCGGCCTCAACCTCCTGGAGAGCAAATAATCCAGGAAACGGTCACCTCCCTTGTCCACTTTTCTCCCTCGGAGCAGCACATAGCCAACCTCACCTTTTCTGGAGGACATGTAAGCCAGGAAATACTACACACCCCTCATCCTCATGCACCCACCAGAGTGGGCTGGAGCCGTGGGGTGAAGATGGCTGCCTGGGTCAGTCAGAGTTTGTATTTGCTGTCTGGATGATGAATTGTATTGTTTACAGTGGAAAAAGATCAAAGCTCTCTGTGCCCAGGGGCTGCTTTACCCCGGGGTAGCTTGCTACCTGAAGCACCAGTTCCACCCCAGTCCACAAGATGGAGACAATCAGCTAACACTATGACTTTGCCATTTGCAGTGAGCCACTTAAGAGAGCGAGAGTTTCATAAAGAGTTAATAAACTGATCAGAAATCAGGAAAGATCTCTTGATGCTCAGCTCAGCCATACATCTGTCTTCACTATGTGCCTCTGTGTAACAAGCCTCTTTGCTTTGTGGTGTACTGTAAACGTGTTGCACATGTTAGCCAAATGAGAAAAAAAAAAAAAACCCTCAGTGAAATGGCTGAAAACCCACCATGCATGATGCCATCATCACCAAACCCTTGTGTTTGTTTATGGTCGATGTGTCATAGGTTTGTAATGTTAACACTTGTTCTCTAAGATTAGTCACAGTGGTACATTCTGTCCTTGATCACTGCATCTGCAGCATCTCACTTGGATAAATAAGTCTCTCAAAAGTCAACCACACCACATGACTAATGTCTGACTTCCACAGTTTGCAATGGCATGGTCCCCATGTGCCATGTTAGTAACAAAATGCAAAAATCTCAATTTAATGCCAAATATGACTGCCTTCATAAAGGCGCCGCGGTCCTCAGCTTGCTCGTATGAAATATAAAGCTCTTAGCCCTCTGGTGGATATCACTGGAGATCTTTATTTGGTTTCTCCAAAAAGTCAGATGATAAAGATAAAGCTCATCAACCAAGATGCTTCTGGGATGTCAGAACCTTACTTTATACTGTCCTTAGTATTATTAAATCATGTTCTGTGTATACTGTTGTACTTTTTCCTCACAAAAGAAATGAAAGATAACTCTGAACTTGCACCTGTGTCAGATGGAGCCTTGAAGTGTACTTGTTATGAAGACTCAATCATTGTGAAGCTGCCTAGTAGGCCAGTATGTATTACATGGTATATGGTATGTATGATATGGTACTTGAAGCATAGATATATATATATGAATATATACACACAGTAAGTATCCGAAAGTAATGTCTTTGGTACAAGGTGAGGGTGTGATGATGACTGAAATGAATAAACATTAAGCTTTAGAGTTGCTTTGTACAGTGTGAGAGCAGCTAAGGATGCTGGGTATTGTAGTGGCACTACAGATGTGAAGAAATCATAGATCTAGTTTTGGACCATCTATTCTTTTGACAATTCAAAAGTTAATAAAAGTGACACATAAAAAAATAAACAATATTTTTTCTTAAATCGCTGTTGTTTGTATTTATTGGTGTAGAAAAATAATTCAAACTGAAAATTCGTTGAGTCTTTAACGAGCAGCCTTGAAGTAACTTGTGATTTCCTCTATTTCCTCATTTTTCATATCAGAAAAACCAAACAATAAATTAAGAACTCGAATGCTTCCTGAAACCTTCCTTCTTCTGAAACGGTGGAAAACATAGTGTGATAGTCCAGAGGCACAGCGCAGCGCTTGCATTATATGCAATAGTCCCTTTGAAGTGATGAAAAGGTAAATGTCTCTTTCCAGGATAATGTCCTCAGCCTTCACTCAACCAGTGGGATGAAGGGAAGCTCTCTTTGAGCAGTTTTGACCTCAGGCAAGAACACAGAGCTCCGTCACAAGGGCTGTGATTGGGCGCTGGCACGTTTGGAGACGACGCTCTCGAACTCCTCTCTGCTCAGAAGATTCTCTGTTATGCTCTTGCTCTCCTCAAACTTTGGCAGGATGACAGCGATATATCCTTCAGTGGATGGCTGTTCAGATTTGACGGACAGACGGAGCGCTGTTAAAACATCTCAAACGCTTGCTTTGATAAGATTAGGTGACTATAGACTGACTATTTACACACTGATGCACAAATGTGAATTATTAGAAATACCAATGATTAAAATTCACACCTGGATCAACATATTTGTGGTATCCAGATGTGCACATGACTGTGATAACATTACAGAGTAAAATGAACACTCACCTTTTGCAGCAGGAGGCTGGGTGTTTCTAAAATGTTCTCATTGACCTCAATGAGCCGACCCCGGATGCAGCTAGACATGATAGATACAGTATGTGTGACTGATCTTGACATACAAGCATATGGGATGAATGTCTCGAAAAGCAAACTGTTGTCTCACCTGTAGATGGTGTATTCAGATTCATCTGTGCATGTTATCCTGCAGAGAGGTGCGTAATCAGTGAGGAACTGACCACCCTGTAATGGAAAAAAAAGATTGACAGGAATTTAAGGCCAAGCTTAAAAACATGTTAAGTTCAAGTTCGTGCACTCTGACCAAAATCATCTTCAGCTTTATGAATTAATTATGAATTTACCCGCTTGGACTTCCCAGAAACTTTATTGTTCAGCCGACTGCAGCCGTTACTGATCTGGTAATTGATGCTTTTGATTGTCCGCCCATTCTGAAGGATCGGGTGAGTGTCCGCTAACGTGACAACGCACAGTCTGCAGAAAACAAACACAAATTCAAGTGTGCCTTCAAAAAGGTTACCAGCATTTAACAACATCAGTGTGGAGTCAGGATTACACCAGGTTAAAAAGAGCGTGACACAAATTTCCATTTCTGAACAGGGAGCATCAAACTTAACATATTCAGATGAGGCTCAGGAGGTGAAACCTCAACCAAATATTGGGTGACCAGAAAAATAGATACCCCTGCAATATGCAGTCAACTGCTGCATGGTGATATCACCTTTGCTGCGGTGTTTTAACAGTTACTGGTTTGCATTAAATATTTATGGAAGTAGTCTCAACAAAACCTGAACATGTGTAATAATGCTGCAGCCTATGTGTTTCTATATCAATGGCCAATCAATGTATACTTGATTGATGGTACAGTTTCTAAAAATCACTTTTCGTTTTGTACTCTTCATCACCTGGTCTTGATTTCACTCTTCGCCCATCACACCACTGTTACCTGTTTGAATGCTGCAGGATGCAGTGGTCCTCGCACGGTTTCCCCTTCATATCTAACGAAAACAACAATCATTTTTAGCGTATTCGCGACATTTTAGGTAAGCACATGAGTTATGAAAATATTTCGCGCTCTCTCCTCCTGAGGTCTCAAGGTTGAAAGCAACATTAGCTGACTAAACGTTAGCCACACTGCAGCTAACACAAGAGGCATTCAGTGGGATTTTATTTACCGGCTCTGTACCATCGTGTATAATATCGGTCGACAACTGAAGGCGCCTTTGCGTCTGTGTCTGTCTGCTCCAAGCAGTCCATGAACTGTGTTAAAAACAAACGTTAAATGAAAAAGACTAATTTACACGAACGCCTACGTTAGTTTCCTGTAGTTACTTTAGTTGACGGACAGAAAATGATGTGACACTGAGCAGTCCGTCCTTCATAAGAATCCGAAGGTTTTAAGGATGAAAGGGTTCCGGAGATTGTTTTCGCTTCTTTGGGGATTGATTGAATGAGTGAAATTGCCTCTTTAAAAATCAAAACATCGAAATAAATCTTAATCTGGTATAAAATTTAACGATAAATTATGTGGTGATTTTCGAAAATGACAGTATAGATGCATTGGAGAAGAACCGGACATCTCAAAAGTCGACTGATCCAACTCCAGCTACTCTCTCTGGTAAGCATATCGTCGGGTTGACATTGACTAACAGGATGTCACTGTTGGAAACATTTCCAAAGCATGCCTTGATCTTCCCTTTTTCAACTTTTATAAACGGTGGTGAAGTTTCATAGTGACAGATAACGCCACGTGAGTCTTAACACTGTAATTCCCAGGCTCCTCAAGGCTGCATTAACACTGCAACTGCACCAAGACTCCAGCCCCTCAGGGGCCACAGAACCCAATTTACTGTGTGTCACTTGATTTGTGGGAATTTGATGAAGGTCAATTTTTCCAACAGTAACACACAATATCAACTCAAATGATAAGTTCCTGTTGCGTCTTTAATTGTCTTGTGAAGCCCTATCTCACCAAATCTGGTTAAAACAAATTTGTATTTGAACAAATTACCGCAACCAGAGGTCAATAAAGGGACAAAGCACAATGAATCTTTTTGGCTCCTGTTACAGTCTAAACTGGTGCCTCCTGGGGCACATTGTGAGAGTAATCACTCACATTGCCCACTAGATGTCAGACTACTTCTAGCAACTGCAGTATGCTGTACGGTAATATGACTTGGCACACACAAACCACAGACGACATCAGTTTGTTCAAATTCTAAAATCTCAGTATAATGCGGGCACATCCCCATATCTTTAAAGTGAAACATCATGTCCTAATCATTTCAGATGTAATTACGATGCATAAACCTGTCTAAGTGTTTTATGCCCTCTCACAGTGTATGTAATCATCTGTTCAATTTCCATATGCTGAGCTATGTGATCCCCCCCCCCTCCTTTTGGCTCTAATGATTCTCACAGATGGCAGATAGACGTATAAGTATGTTGATCCTGCATCCCGGTGAATTATGTAATGAGGAGGTCAGAGGGAGACTGGATGCAAGAATGAAGGACTGTTCCCCCTTCCCTGGATTTGGCAAGCAGCCCCTCTCTGACCCAGACCAATCACATACCAAACATATCTGGCTCGATGTGCTTCTTGCACAATGCTAAGGGATCGTTTTTCGGGGATTGGTATTGGCACGAGGCAGATTAAGTAATGATGATTTCATCTTGGTCACATAATTGAGAGAAGGAGAACGCAAGAGCAAGAGAGACTCAGCAGAAGGTTTTTGGGGGCACAATGAGTTTTCCATGTATCTGCTCACCACTACCAAGACTTGGAAAGTTTAGCTGTCAAAACCCATCGTAATGAGTTTTCCATTACTCCTCCGTCTGTGGTAGGCCATGGTCTGCAATTAATTCAGAGATGAAACACAAAACTATTGTGGAAACAGAGGACACAAAGGGAGTATCCCATAGATATGCCATCTTGCATCAGGCACTTTCAATAAACAGAGCTATCTTTGATATGAATCAGCAGCTTTACCTGTGATCTTTTTCCAAAAATGCCCCGTTGCAGACTATACAGCCGCAATGAGACAGGATTTGTCATCTCACCTCAAAAGGCTGCTTCTCATTTCAGATTGTGGTGTGTCAGAGGGAGAAGGGCCTTTGTGTCCTGTTAACTAGCAGTGTGTGTGTGTGTGCGTGTGTTTATGAGTCTGTTCATTGCCTATATGTATCTGTCACACTGTGTACATTCCCAGCCATTTACGACTTATTGTTGGAATGAAACATCGCTCCCTCTCCCACTCTTCAAGAGTCCACAGTCCCTCGCTGGCTGTCAGACAGGCATCTCGAGTGTCTCCAGCTGCACAGTGCTTCTGTGTTTATGTGTGTGTGTGTGTGTGTGTGTGTGTGTGTGTGTGTGTGTGTGTGTGTGTGTGTGTGTGTGATGAACGCGTAGCTCCACGTCAGCTACTGCTACAGCGAGCAGTACTTCTTCGCTGGCCTGTTTTCGGTCTCTTTGGCTCCAGCAGTCTCTCCCTCCACATGGAAGTCGTCCTCGCTCTGGTCCTCCATGCCAGAGGAGAGCCCGAAAAGGGGAGAGAGAAGCTCTAACCAAGGGGTTAGCTTACAAAAAACCAGTGGCTTCTTCTTATTATTAGACTGTACACTCACCTAAGTGAAGCAGCAGAACAGAGAATTGAGGATTTCCTGGTTCGTGGCACACAGTTAGATGACAGATGAAATATGTCTGTGTTGTGATGCAGATTGAGAGAACTGTTGCCAGGAAAGAGTTCGTTTCCCTAAGCGGTTCACACAGACAAGCTATCAGTAACACTCTCAGCAATTCATTGGTAAAGAGGGGAATTGCATGCGATCCAGGCCCACCCTCGCTATCTCTTTTAATAAATGTCAAGGAAAAAAGGGGGAGGCATGCTGCAGCCAGAAATACAGCCCGTCTTTTTCCTGGATAGCATTGAGGCGCACACACACCTGCTTTTGCCATTTAACAGATCCAGTCTTATGCTGCCAGAATGCACATTAAAAAGCTTCTTGATTCACTGGTATGCACTGTGGGTTTCAGTAAAAAGAGCTGTTCCCTTTGAGGGGAAAGCTTGTCTTTTTTGAAGGGTTGTCAAATGTGCATTTGTGTCACAGGACAAGAATTTGACTTTAGTGTGTAATTAATATCCCAGTGGACTGATCAGCAATTACAGTGTCACACAGCCATAGTTTGCAAAGTTAAACTCCCTGAAAATGCGAGATGGGTATTCATGAAGATGTCAGTCTGCTGTCAGTGTGCTAACATGCAGCAGCATAGAAACCCCGGAGCCCGAATCTGCTCTACAAATGCCATGTCTACACATGAGTGGTATCACTCTGATAAGCTGGTCCCATGTCAAGTTATTATTAGTTTTCTCTGTGGTGATCATGGGCCAAAGGAGCAATCAATCACGTCAGAGCTTCTCTGTTATTTCTGGCCTCTCTCCACAGGCAGCGAAGCCTGGGGCTCAGAAAAATGTGTGTGCGTACCAGTCAGCTTTATGATCGGTCCCTTTAGGTGAAACATATTTCATCAGAGAATTGTTCGCATCAAGGCGTGCAGCCCCCCTTCACGGTGGTAGCAATAAATTCAACAGGATACAACTAATTAAATTACAATCGAAAACAGGCTGAATGTTGAGCAAGTGATCACATGTAACATTTCACTCTGCCTTGTTTATTTTAGTAGTGAATTTTATTGTTGCAACCCTGATTCCAAACCGAGCTGGAACACTGTGTAAAACAAATAAAACAGATTGTGATCATGTATAATCTGTTTTGACAGATACTCAATTGAAAACAGCACAAAGACAATATGTTTAATGTTTTACCTCATCAGCTTCACTGATTTTTGTAAATATATGAGTTTGATGCAGCAACGTGTTTCAAATAAGTTGAGACAGAAGCAACTAAAGACTGGAAAAGTTGTCCAATGCTCCAAAAACACCTGTTTGGAATATTCCACAGGTAAACAGGTTCATTGGTAACAGGTGAGAGTATCATGATTGGGTATGAAAGGGGCATCCTGGAAAGGCTCAGCCGCTCACAAGCGAGGATGGAGCGAGGTTCACCACTTTGTGAACACATGATTGTATAAAGGATATTAGTACATGGACTCAGGGACACTTTGTTAAATTGTTGTCACAGCACTCCAATTTTTTTGGAAGCAAGTTGAAATGCCACACATAAAGGAATAGTTTGACATTTTGGGGAATGTACTTTCTCTCTCAAGAGAGAGCTGGATGAGAAGATTGATACACTCTCATATGTGTTAGGTCTCAGGTCAAACTGTTCTGTAAAGGTATAACTGTTTATCATCTGACAGAGAGCATGAACAGTTTATATGTGTGTTTCTGAAAGAGGAGAAAAAAGATTCAAAAGTTTTCAGTATTTCAAATCTGACTGTGTGTCTACAGTATGTGTGTGAGAGAAAGGGATTAGGTCTTAGGAGCCCAAATAGTCATGTATCACTTGTGTGGTGTGTGACAACAGTATGAAATTATCATGCACGGTGGCCAAACAAGCCTCTTTTGGTTCCTTCAGAGTTATTATTTGAGAGACTCAAGGTTCTCACCCAACGATGATGTCAGTTCACTTTGACCTCTGAAGCGTGAAAACAAGAGGAAGTGGTCGAAACTGGTTTGTTTCAAGTCAGTCAGTCACTCTGTCGCTTTTGGGAAACTACTTTCATCTCACATTTGCTAAAGACAATCTGTATTTTACAGGAATAAATACAAACTGTGTTTTTGGATCATTTAAATATCCAGTCTGAGGAGTCACAAGCTGGCTCAAAAATGTTCCACTAATTGCGAGTCTCTAGCAGACCTGGTTCCATCAATCACATGTTAGCTCTGTCTTACTGTGACACATCCATCTTCTACCCACAGCTTAACCTGGTGTCATCCATCTTTATTATCCCCTTCCCTTTTTAATTTCACTGTCTTCGAAGTACTTCAGACTCATTCCTGACGCCGATTTGTTCAAAGCTGTCGTCCTGCTTGTCATCCTCCAGGAGACAAATGGGGTTCAACAGGAGCTGAGGGCAATGGAAAGAAAATGCACACTGCCAGGTAAGACTCCAAGAATCCACATGCACGCATGAGGAATAATTTACAGGTATTAAGAGGTTTCAGCTTTGGATCCTTACCACATGCTTTCTCTTGCCAGAGCAGTAAAATTTAACAAGGCCTTTTTATGAGACACTGAAAGGGATACATGCATATATAGTAAGTCACCAACTGTGCTTATGTAGGTTTACCAACAATTGCATTTCTAATTAGAAAGTGCCTGTGCAGTGCTTGTGTTAATTATTTGTAGGAAGCCACGTGGCAAACTGCTTGAAAACCCCTTCCTCCTCCAAGAGGAACTCTCCTCCTCTCGTGTTTGCTTATAGCGCCGCGGCAGGCAGGATGCTCCAAGCTCGAGCTCAGCTGGCGACTGAATGACAGCGGAGCCAAGTCGTTCCTTTTTCTCCAAATATGCACCCTTCAAGTGCGTCCCAGAAAAACTCATTTATGCCTCTCCCAGACTGAAGCGTTCTAGATCCAAACGCTTGTTTTCTTCAAAAATACCCCTTCCAGCTCATGCAGACAGGCTTCCCAGCAGTTCACCAAGGTGTTGAAATGTTCCCGTATTGTTCAGCTTTACTGTGGTGTAATAGTTTGTTCCTAATGGAACATGCCAGGCACACCTAACTATTAACAAGATCACTCAAGTCCAGCTAATAAAGCAGCTGTTGCAAGGAAAGTAAAAGTTTCCTTGTGCAGAGATTAGAAAGGTCATTGTACAAACCTGTCCACTTCACAGTAACATGCCAATGAAAGCACACAGAGCACAGCACCGCCTACTCATACTACACTTTTGTAGCATGTCCCTCTTTTCCTTTGAGCTTTTATTTTATAGCACAATGAACGGCACTGCCTCATTGGGCAGTATTACATGCGAGAAAATGCTTTAAGGAATGAGAGCACAGATTCCTGGCAGGTCACAGAACACTCATTCCCTGGCAAAGACGAAGACATTTGGAGCTTTTTTTTTTGTAGAGTTTGGTTTTTGTTTGTTTTCCTGAAGCTCTCTGGACAGCCTTGAATATGTGTGTATTGGCTGAGGTCCTTGGTTCAGCACTGAAGGACATGTTCTCATGTGCTGTTTCTGAAGGGAACACTGCACTTTGCTGCTCTTAAAAGGAGGTTGTTTCACAGGCTTGGTGAAAATGGTCAGAAGCAGCCTCGCCTTGCGTCAGTTCATTTGTCAAGTCAACTCAAGTTTCATGCACATTGCCCAAATTCACAATTTGCCTCAGGCAGCTTTGCCGTCTGTACAGTTTATGACAGCCTCCGTCTTTAGATCCTCCATTCAGGTTTGGGAAAAATCCCCTAACATAAAGCCAGAAACCACAGCAAGAGCCACAGAGGAGGGATCCCTCTGCTACGACAGACAGACATGCAACAGATATTGTGTGTACTGTATACAGTGTATACAGATTACGATGACAACATTTCTGATACATGCAGATAAATGTGAAGAATATGGATCCTGGAGGAAAACTGAGCAACTTCAGGTGTCGCCAAGTGAGACCTGAGCCATGCATCCTCTTCTCTACCATGGAGACAAATATATGTCAAATTATTGAGATTCACTTTGGCCATTTTACCATCACTCTCATTTGGGCTCTACTGAAAGAGTTCTCCGCTTCTCAGTGAAAATGTCCTCCTTATCTTTCAATCTGCAGCTGCTATATTTGTGTCCATCTTGGTGTGAGAGCAATGTACAAATCTAGTCTCATTTCTGTTCTACACACCTGGAGGAAGTGGTCAGAGTTAAAGTTAGAGTGGAACATCATTTTTTTTGTGTGTGTGTGTGTGTGTGTGTGTGTGTGTGTGTGTGTGTGTGTGTGTGTGTTAAATTAAGATGAAAGTAGCAACAGTTCATAGTGTGAGGACAGGAAGTGAGCAGCAGACCTATATATGCGATTCCGCAGAAAAACAAATATTAACTAATTTTACATCCGATTTATTTCTGAAAAACCTCCAAAAAAAGCTGCTGCTCAACATGATCTCCAAGACATCTCCACTTCAAGAATCAGCCGCAGTTTCTCGTGATGAAGCAGCAGCAGGAAGGAGCGGGCAAACAGCAGTTTTAATTAACAAGGGAGAAAGCACAGAAAGCGTTTTTAATTGAGCAAAGTAAATATTTTCTCTGGATTTTCCGCGGCTCAGCAGCGAGCGTCCCGTGCACGAGTGGTGAAGTCAGAGGTTTGGACAGCTGGGCCGCGGGGTCGAGGCCAGGGGAGGATGTGGCGAGATTAGAAGAGGCTGATTAACAGAAAACAGGCTGGAGGAAGAGGAATCTCCTTTATTTGTCCCACTTTTTCTCTCCACGCCTTCATCCCACTCCTAGAGACAGAGACATGGACGGCCCTCAACTCCCCTTCCTCTTCTTGTTTTTGTTGAGGGGGAGAAAAAAACTCCAGTCCAGAGTGTGTTGTTGGAGTGTTTTCCTTGGTGCTTCCATCCACTGTAACATCAAACAGGCTTCAGATGGAGAAGGGACTCAAGGATCCCTTTTGTCTCATCATAAAGTCATGCTGAACCGGGGGTTTTCTCGTAAGACAACATGCACCGTGCGGGTGTCTGCTGTTTTTTTAAGTTTGAACTGTAATTCTTCCGCTCTTCATCCCACCGAGAGCCTCTGTTTTCACCATGTACACACACACGTGTGATGATTGGCAGGGCGACGGAGTATTGTCTTTCTTATCTGCATTGGTGTTCCAGTAAATGCTCACATGCCTTCAGGGAAGAGCTGTTTTTGTTGAATGTTCACTGATGTGAATATGGATGAATAGATGGGTGACCTTTGATGACTTTGCCTTTATTCTGATTCAGGGTTGAACTCTTGAACTTCACCCTGTGATTCACTCTTGTCATTTAATCACACCATATTGTCATTAATCAGCAGCAAGTTTCCTCGACCTTCCACCAGTTTGGTCTCCAGTCTTTTCTAGACTGGTTCCTCATGGTCTGGAGACACAGCCTGACGTGAGGCGTGAGTAATGCTGACTGGACAGCTGTCTCTGCATGGTGCAGCAGTGGTACCAGATGTGTGTGTGTCTGCATCACTGATTGTTCCACTCAACACAGACACACACATTGCTCGCCCTCTCTCCCAACTGGTTACTTGCAGGTATTTTATGAGACTTTAAAACCAGGAAACACAAGTACTTGATCCTGCTCTTTAACTTAGAAGAAAGTGCTGACCTCGTCTTAACTGGTCACACACAGTTGGCTCTTGAGTTTAATGAAATCTAATTAATTAGAATGGCTTAGTTGCCCCCAGCTTTGGGGACGTGCATCAACTTCCTGGTAGTGTAAAGTTTATGCTGTACGTTTTCCCAGGCAAGTGAACACAACAGCTGTGAAGTTTAACATCCAGCGGTGGTGAGGAAAATGTCACAGGTTGTTTAAACCACTACCACTGTTTTAAACTTTAAAGAGACCTCCCAGTGCAAGGCCTAACATGCAGCAGTTAACCTCAGCTTTTCCCCTCACCGACTGTCTCTGCTATGCTTCTTCTCACATTCTTGGACATATTTATCACTCTTTACTTTCTGACTCAGATGCACCAGCAAGGAGCAGAGAGCCATAGATAATGATTCATGCTACTCTCTTTATGTAGCCTGAAGCGTATGTTTTCACATTCAGTCTGTTTTTTGGGGTTAGTGGTTAAAAATGTTCAGGTCAAGCGCTGAAAAACAGAAGAGGAAGTTGCTCAAGCACAAGTATGAAAATGTTAGAGGGGAGTCTGGTTTTAGGTTTTTCCTGCACTGATACTTCTGTCGTGGTGAAAAATGTTTATTGCTGGCACACACAAAGATATGCTGTGACCATCTGATTAAATTGCCGTTGCTCCGTCCGTCTGTCATATGGTAAACATGTGAAATTAGTGAGACTGTCGTACTGGCAAGAATAGCCACAGCTCAAGAGAGGAAGTTCAATAAATATGAACAGTTTGGCCGGATGTTTGTGAGGAAATTTGAAGTTAGGAACTCTCAGAACTTCTGCCCATCACTGTAGCCTTTAACTCTGGAGTCTGTTCAAAAAACACAAACGGCTCTCAAATTACTGACATGCCACGGCACAAGTTGACAAATCACACGGACGGGCTGAGCAACACTAGATCATGACCATGGATTCAAACACAACCATCAAGCACAAATACTAATGTCGGCTTCAGTACTTTTATCAAAAATATGTATAATGGAATTGAACACAGTGCTATTACTTGCTCTACTTCTTCAACACCAAATGTTTAAGAGTTAAGCTGCTGTAATCAATATTTCTGTGTAAACTATTGATAAAATCCCATTAATTCTACGAAGCATTTTAGCTTCTTTTTAACGAATTGTTTTGGTTCACTGCCACTGCTCTGCATGATGTCTCAGCAGCAGCAGGGAGCTGTTTTTGATGAAAAGGCTCTGATAAACCCTGTGCGCTACCTTCCCAGCACTAAATGTCAAAGAGACACATTTAATGACTAGCTGCTAAACTGGTAGGGCCAAATTTTTCCCTGAGGAGCTGGTGGAGACCAAAACACAGCTAAACGTAGAGTGAATGCTGGACTTACCAGGTGGATGCGAACATGACTCCAAATTATTGCTAATGTGGCTTCATATCTGCTGGATTTGTACGTTTACAACACGTTTTTCATATCCATCCCCACAAAAAATCAACAAATGCATGTTTAAGTCAAAATATGTGTAACCATATAATATTCATTAAGAACACAAGAAAATAGTTTGAAAGCCACTAATGCTCATTATTATTACCTTACAATACCCACAGCATTCAAGTCTCCATTTTGCTATCATCATGCCAGGCTGCGTGTTTTTCCGGCTCATGTGCAGAATACACGTCACAGTTCAATTGCACCATTGTCCACTTCCGCTCCATATAGTCCTGTCTTATCAGCTGAGTCAACTTCTAATTCGTCATGCAATTTGCATTATTGTTAAAGTACTTGAAAGTGCTCACATTAGAAAGTATAACACACTTTGTGTGTTTGTTTGGGATGCTGAACACAAACGTCGACACAAACGTGCAGTCCACTGCCTACATTAGAAATGTGCTGGATTTCAGAGAAGGATGCCCTCTACTGCCCTCCACTCAAAGGTATTCCAGTCTTTTAAATCCCTCTGCTTCTCTAGAAGTCGTCATCATAGTCAGTGTTTGCGAGGCCGCTGTCAGGGAGCACATAAAGAGATTTGCTCTTCTTCTTCCTGCTCTCTGCTCCCGTCTGTGCAGGGTTTTGAAAGGACAGGTAGGCAGCGATGCTGTTCCTCACTCCATAGCTCACCATGTTGTCACTGCAGCTCTCTGTGCTGACCAGCTGTCTCCTGTTAAAAGATAAATGAGAACAGAGCTTAGTATTGGAATTTTCTTCTTGACATTTTCATTTTCTTTCAAATGCAGCTATTTTGATAATTGCTTACACACATATCAGCTTCCAGTTTGAGCATTTGCTGCTTTTCTTTCTCAAGTATGAAAGCAAATTCAATATCTTTGAATTTTTTAGTCTTGGTCAGATAAAACAAGCAATTTGAAGAAGCCATGATGGGCTCTGGGAAATTATAATGGGCAGTTTTCAGTGTTTTAGAACATTTCATACACACAAAAAAAATGTATTAATTGAGAAAGTAATCGGCAGATTAATCAGTGAAAAAAAGAATCATTAGGTACAGCTCTAATCTATATTCTTACACTTAATCTTTGCTATTTGGACATACAGCAGGGATGTTGTTAAAGTCATTATGCATGGTCATGCTGACAGATCAAAGTTGGAAAATTTTACTGCCAAGCCTTTACTTTACCTGTCTACTTTCTTCCAGTCAAAGTTGCGTCTCATGACTACAGGTGGAGCTACAGAGGTTGCATCTGACGACGGGGTCGTGGCGGACAGACAGGGGGAGGTTAACACACAACACAGGCCATCTGCAAAGTCTGAAGATATGAGGGTAGGGGAGGTAAAATGTTGCTCACAGGCTTATAAACAAACACAGAACATTGCTGTCCAATTTGCATAAACTACTGCTCTCACACTCTACTGCTCAGGCAAACATACAAGTCAGACTTGTGAAGGGTGGCTTGGGAATCCATACTGGCCCAGAATAACTGCACTATTACAGCAAGCAACGCCAAGACTTCTCGCTGTGTACGCACCAGTGGTCATTATCAAAAACACATATTGTATCTCATTTCCTGTTTTGTTTCAAAAATGTTCTGTCAGAGCAGGAAATATATAAAGAGTCGACCACTGATAAGAAATGATTCTATATTGAGAACATGATAAATTATTTTCAGTTTGCCTGTTTGTGTGCGTGCATATGGCTCTGCATGTCGTGATCCTCGTTTCCTTTTTGTTTTCAGACCTGTGCATTTCTGTCCCTCTCTTGCTTACGAGAAAAAACCAATTATGCAATCATTTTGCCTGAGAACTGAAACATTTTACATGTGATGTTGTGACTTCACATGAGAAATGTCCAAAAACCAAGTGAAACATGCAAAACCACACGTGCCTCCAGATGAGTCAACGTGAAATGTCTGAGAACCACATGCTTATTTTCTCAGCTGAATTACAGAAAGAATCCAAAATGAATGAATGTGTGTGAAGTGGCAGAGTTGGCACACTGGTGCATGACTTCCTGATTATGTTCAAAAGCAGCTCTCTCCACAGCATGTGATGTTTTCGTGTCTACCCACCAGAGTAGTGGTTGATCATATCTTCAAGGCACTGGAACGTGAGGCGAGGTGAGATGTAGTACCAGCTGTTGTCCAGTCTGAAGATGCGATAGTGCTTTATGATCATGTGCTTCACGGAGAGCGAATACAGACCTGAGGGTACGACACACACCATACACACAACAAGAAGCTTTCAGTCACGACACCAAGCTGCTTTGTTGTAGAAAACAAGCACATATTGGGATCAAGTCACTGTAAGAACATCAATAACTATTGAGCTACTCATAAAAAATGTTTTAAATGTAAATGCAGAAGTAACTGAAAAGTCAATCCTAAACTGTAATGTCTACCTTGTTGAATGCTTCATCACTATACTTTTTTGTATCATGAGGAAAAAAAAGTTTCAGAGCAAAATATGACCACACAGAATCTGTCAGGGGAGAATCCACTTACAATCCCCCAGTACATATCCTTAAAGATATAGT
The DNA here is from genome assembly GCA_037975065.1 of Chaetodon trifasciatus. Taxonomy (NCBI): domain Eukaryota; kingdom Metazoa; phylum Chordata; class Actinopteri; order Chaetodontiformes; family Chaetodontidae; genus Chaetodon; species Chaetodon trifasciatus. The sequence goes on along the minus strand of JBBMOE010000015.1, from coordinate 3,438,197 downwards.
GTGGGAAAGTCTGAGAAATATACTCATTCACTTTAGAAACCACTCTCACATCTGTCCGTTAAATGTGAAGTTTCAGCCAGTTACCTTAGCTTACCATAAATACTGGAAACAAGGGGAAAGAGCCAGTCTGGTTCAGCCCAAAGGTTAAAAACCTGAAGTGTGAAAAATTACAATTTGTGGTTTTGCAAGGAGTTGCATGCCAGACTGGAAGCACTTACTCCTGGAATCAGTGTTCCCGGCCAGGAAAAAGTCAGATTAAACAGATGATATGACAGAACTTGATCATATGACGTGTTAATTTGTGAGCTTCAGAGGGGCTGGGAGATGGATTTTGTTATCTTTGCACAAAACCAAGCCCCTGTACTCAGTCTTTGTGCTAAGCTAAGCTAACTGCCTGCTGACTTCAGCTTCATATTTCCTGCACCGATGGGAGAGTGGTATCTATTTTGTGAAACAGTCCTTTTGGCTTGTTCTCTGTTGTTGTTGTTGTAGTTTTTCGAGGCCTTGGGCCCAGACGTACTCACCTCTCTCCCTGGCACTCTCCCGCACCAGGAAGGAGCCCACTCTGTTCCCAGGTAGACGGAGCAGCTCCTCGGCCTTTTGCCTCTCCACCCCCTCAAACAGCCAACTGATGAAACAACAACAACAACAAAAACATCAGATCAAATACCACAGCAGTAAAATCCTGGAATCAACACACATAGCTGTAACATACAACACATGGCTGATATCTTGTGTTTGCTACCTCCCTTACACACCAGGGGAATCTTAGATGAAGTAGAGGAAAAAGGTTGGAATTTGATATTTTTTGCTGTTATGTTCAAATAGCAGAGGATAGCGTCAGTATATTTTTACTTACCCGTGGTACACTTTAGCCACATGGCTGTTGGGTATGTAGTTCTCTTTTCCCGTTTGGATAGAGCGGACTCTCCACCAGTAGGCCTCCCTGATCACCACAAACAAGCAAAGAGGAATCAACCACTGACCTTTTCTCTGAGCACTTCTTTATACTGCAAAGTCAGAGCAGCGTCGAGTTACTTTCTTTTTTTGCTAGACTTTGTTTCCTCATAGTTACTTGGGAACTTCTGTCGATCTAATGTGCGTCTGGATTGGAAAATTGCTTTTAATCAAGAACGCAATAAAAAATAAAAATGATCGTACTGAGCGATGACTCTGAGCTTCTCCCCAAGCCTGTAGATGGGCTTGCTTATTTCAGCCGATGGGTAGTCCTGGAGCACCACCACCACATCGTCTTCCAAACCTGCCAGGAACAATATTTACAGCATTTACAAACAGACGAATGCTGATACACAGATGTCATATTTCGGTAAGGTCTTAAGATACTTTTCACTATGTTTTGACTCTAACTTATCATATCATGATACCTCTAATACCATCAGACATTTACCATGACTGCTGTTACTGCCTGCGGTGGAGAAAGCTTTCAGTCTGCGCTCCAAAAAATAAAATACTGTAATTAGAAAACAATGATGTTATTTTAAAAATCTTACCCTTTGGAGAGCTGTCACAGCTATCTGTGTTGACCTTGTCCTTGGCACTCACACCTCGCATCATATTCCCCATTCTCCAGCCTGAAGTCAGGGCAGAGAGACACTGTGAACGTACTCTCCAATTTTCCACTCATGTACTTGAATATTTTTATACCACGAAGCTTCTCTCTCTGCTACTGCTGCACCATGTGAAGTTCGAAACTTCCTATAAGCTGACCATTGAACAACATCAACTGAGAGACTCTTTGCAGAAATGGGGAAGCTGAGGCTAGATACAATCGGACTCAATTTTCCATTGCAGCACCTTGTGCTGTGTACGCACAGCTAACTGATTAATGATATTCAATTCATATATTGCAAAATCCTCTTCCCAAATTTCAAAGTCATTACGTAATTTACAGTATGATGAATCAAAAGAACATGCATTTCAACATGTCTGACCTATGTGTTGCATATTAAGTTACAACACACTGTGCTCACTGTGTGTTGACCAGTGTGAAGCAATAACAGTTCCTTCGATACAGAAACAATGAGCAGTACGTAGCAGAAGCAGTTGATGTGGTAAAATGGAGGCAGATACCTGTATGACTTGTAGCTCGCCTGCTGTGATGGCATCAACTGTGCGGAGAGAGATGATGGCCCAAGCGCGGCATGGTTGCAGCAGCAAAACTTGGCACTAAAGAAATACCATGTTCGCAAGAGTTTAGAGCAATGACCTGTCACAGACTGTGGCGACAGCACTGCATCACACATCAAACTCACTTCCTGTAATGAAATGAGGAAGAGGGCCAGCCAAAGTACTGTTGAGACACGGACGCATGAAAGAGGAGAGGACACACAGTGCTCTAGATGTGCTAATTTAAAGTAACTGAAAGTGCCAATATAGGCTAATGTTTTTTGTTTTTTTTGGTCAACATTTACGCAAGTCTAGATGTTTTTAGACTGTGAAGTATGTCAAAGTGTTTTGTATGTAATGTTCCAGCAGAGATCATCACAGTCAAATAGCCTTCTTTGCTGCCAGTTGTTTCCTCCTATGAAATTTGTGGAATGTCTTTTAAAAGAGAGTGGAAAAGATTCATCGATTGACAGTTGTGGGTTAAGGTTAGACTAGTCCTGCAGGACCTTACTGGTGCCCGGCAGGTGGAGCACATCTGTTACCCACACCTGTGGTTGGCGCCTGCAAGATAGTAACTTCCTACTGAGCCCACCTACAAGAAGTTACTGTTTTCCCTTGTTTGAAGCCTTTGTGCTAAGCTAAGCTAACTGTATAGATGTGACAGTGATGTCTGATCTTATCATCTAACTCTTGGTACAAAAGTTTATTCAATTTTTCTTAGTTGACTGAGCGAGGAATTAATCAACAGATTAACCTAAAATAAAAATAATTAGTTGCTCCCCTATCATTAATTAAAATGGAATTATAAGGACACTGTTCCCTTATTGTCACTGCAGTATAAATTGAGATATGCAAAAGGAATCATTATCCATTTGATGGTGATTTGAGAACTGTCCTTCACACCACTAATTAGTGGTTGTGCATAGGCATTTAAACCACTGGTGTTATGCAGTAAAACAAAACAGTTTTCCGCTTTTTTAATGGCCATCAGAGACCAAGACTAAAAGATTAAAAATAGAAATCATTCTAAAAAACCCCTTTTGATTTATAGGATCTGTCATCTCATGTTTCAAGTCTTTTTTGGTCAGAGAAGTAGTTTGTTTGGCCCAGCTGTAGTGGAAGTGTGTCTTTAGCCTTTGTGTTTGTCTGAATGCATCCCAGAATGACGCTGCAGAAGTTTCTAATTAAGACACCCATAAATCATTCAGTTTTAGATGCATGACCTTCTGAGAGAGGACATCACAGTCTGTATCAAATTTATATCTTTAGATGTTTGACGATGTGTCATAAGGATGAAAGCGTTCTGTGGTGATTTTGTGTGGGGCGGCACACGTGTCATTAAAAAACCTGTTTCAACTTTCATCCAGACTTTTCTTCCACTTTCTCCCATGAATGACAAATCCTCTCCTTCCCTGTCTCACTCCTGCTTGCCCTGACATTCACAATGTCTCACTCATTTCCATGTTTTTTTACCTTTAAATTGTTTTGAAGATTTGTTTTGAAGGGATTTAAATAACCCCCAAATATTTCTCGTATTTGCCCGACAAATATGTTGTTTTTGTATTGAAATTGCACTTTATTTTCTGAAGCCAAAGCTAAGCTATAAAACGTAACTCTGAAATCAAATATAACACCATGTTTACCATTCATCAAATCAACCCTTATACAGGGATAGATTGAGTCTATCTGAAGCCTCAGATCACTGGTTGCATAAGAATATTCCTCTGTGCCACGCTTTATTATTCTCAGGACAACTTAGCTGTTTTTTCCATATTAAAATCTGGATTAGACTGCTGTAGACCATTAGGCCTCTTTCCTCTGCCACCTTTCCTTTCTGAACGCGGGACAGTGATGCAGTAAAAACAAAAAACAGAGACAGAGCAGGAGAACAGACTCATTGTTCAAGTGAAGGAATCTGTAAACCCTTTGGGGGTTTCAGAATTAGATAAGTGGGGCTGTCACATAAAACCTTTTTCACATCTGCGTCACGGTGGAGTTTTTAAAGTCGTGGCAGATAGTAGTTGGAGGCAGAAAACTCTGAGCTGGCAGTTCGTTTTGCTGCCTTCCTGCTGTATGTGTGTGAGGAGGAGACATAAATATTCCTCAGAGGAAATACACAGGAATCGCACGTCACATCACGTCTTAACTGAACTGCTATAAGCTGCGTTTTAGGCTGAACTGAACAGTTCCTCTGCTGGATGTAGAAAAAAAGCAGTAGCTGTGGCTTGGTGGGTGGTAGCTGGTGACAAATGCCAGGACTCTAACTGTTGTGGCTACGAAGAAGGAAGGAAGTCTTGATCAGCTTTAGATGAAAATAAATACAAGGTCAACATGTAGCTTTTGTGGTGACGGTGTAAAGAGCTCAGTTTCATGTTCAGAATAGATTTTGCAACGTTTCCTGCAGCCAGTTTTATTCATTTTAGAACGTTTTCAGAATGTTTTCAAGTAGATTCTTGCATTTGTTGGTGGACATGTTACAGGCAGAGGTCATGTGTGAAAGGCTTGTTTCAGCTGCATTACAAAATGGAGAAACAAACAAAAATAAATGTATTTTCTCACTTATAGTGGTAACTGTGCAGATGGTTTTTGGTTAAACAATTTTCTTGATACCCCGATAATCTACACCAATGTAATTTGGTGTATTGCACTAATGCACTATAAGTAAAGAATAACACTAAATATCCAAATCACAGTGATAAAAGAACTAAATTTATCATGTATTTCAATCTTGTATGCAGGCAGAAGTAGTAAAAATACAGCATAATGTACTCAAAGTATCAAAAGTAAGGTACTTATGCAAGAGAATGGCACCTTTTGATGTAATATTTTAATTAATTCAATAAGAAATAATATTATTGCATTGCTTATCGGAGATGCACTCATGCGTAACCAGAATTTAACTCTTATGTTTTGTCGATGTGGAGCTAATTTGAACTACTTTGGTTGTATAGTTTAAGTTTAGCAATACATCATAAGCTGATCATGTTTTTGTTTATGAAATTTGAATAGAAAAAACAACTAGTTACTATAGATAAATGTAGTGGCATAGAAGTACCGAGCAGCAAAATATAGAAATTTTCAGGTAAGTATATGTACCAGAATTGTATTTAAGTTATTTGTATGTTATTTCACTGTTAAATGATAAAACAATAGAGGGATCCAAAGATATAGCACATTATAGAAAAAAAAGGTAAAAGACTTAAAGCTATTTGGCACAGCAGGTTTTCAGAGACACAGTATTTAGGCCTTCAAGGTTCTTCCTTCACTCAGGAACATTTTGCTCCTTGACCACGCAGCTTTTTTAGTTCTTTTTTTCTGTTCAGGTCCTGGTTCCTCATGCTGCCTGTGTCAGGGCCATGTGTGCCTTTCAATGAGTCACCAGCAGACATAACACAGGTGAGACTCAACCAGTGGGGCCGTGCACATCGGCCTCCGGCTCAATGGACTCTTTGTTGCATCAGGATGAGAAAGTAGTTAAGGTAATTAATCAAGACTCCTTCCCAGCTGAAGTGCCTCTGTTAGTTAGTGTTGTCTGAAGTTGGATTAGACAGGTGTTTATTTGTCAGATTGCATGAAAAACATTTTACAGGCTAGTGCAGCTAAGAAAACAGGCATTAAGCTGTCACACTCCATTACCATTACTGGTAAAACCATGAATTCAGACTTGATCTTCTTTTATAGATTAAGGTCCATGTTAAGACACTTGTAAAAAATTATATTCATAAAATGCTCATAAAGGCAGTGCAGCAGGTGTTTGCAGGTGTTATTCCGGTTGTAAAGCTGACATTTAGCTGTCAGAGACTTTCCTCACGTGGATAATTGCTAAAGAGGTCTGCGTGATTGATGTCCCACTGCCTGTTTATAACACGCTGGGGAAGTTGGGCTCCTACTTTGAAGATGGACAGTGATTTGTAAGCACTTTTTCTGGGCAACGCACTCGAAAGGCAGACACTCTCTGTCTGTGGCTGACGTTGGCCACAGTTGCCAGTGGCTGCTGTGCAGGAGACTGGAAACGTTTGAACATTTCAAGGAGAAGAGACTTCCACGCCCTCCGTCTAAAATTACAAAATTACTGACTGCTAGGAATTCCCATCATAATTTATTTTTTCTAGAAGTCTAAATCAAGAAGCGCTTATATGGCTTTAAGGCTCTTTGGCAGGGAGTGGAAGCAAGAGGTGAGCGTTGTTATAGTAAAGCTTTCCACGGTTCCTCTTTGCCCAAAAACAATACACATTCCACATGCTTGGACACCGGTTGTTAGTCCCCATGTGGTTGTTGTGTTCTCTCACTGTAATGAGCAGTATCTAAATACAGAAGCAAGGCTGACCCCACTGGACTCAAAACCACAGGCTTGACAGGAACGGGGCGTGCGTTTGCTGTATGAGCATGTGTATGTTTCTGCAGATTTCTGAGCTGCGGTCTTATCCACAGACTTTGTAGGTTTGGAACATTTAGAAGCAAAAATAGTTAATGTAAAGGACCTCAAATCATCCACCAGTTAGCCTGTAATCATTAATGTAACGTGGTCACTGTATGTGGGTCATTCAGGCATCTGGACCATCTTATCCACCAAACCATCTGCACAAGTAATCAACCCTCCCTGCTTCTCACGTCCATTAATGCATTCCCCCGAGCTTTCACAAATATTCCTCGGGAATAATCTGATAAATTTTGGCAGCAACGTTGTTTCTATTTGCTTGTTTAGTGATTTAAAATAACTATAATAACAGAGCATATTATCCCCGAGCGCACTTCGGCAGAATCATTTTGCTGATTTTAATGGTAACATAATTGGATGAGATTGCATTAAGACAGCCGAGCCTGTACTTGCAAACTGCTGCATCATTAGAGCAGAGTTTGTGAGGCGAGAGAGCACAGGGCTGCGTTTGTTGAAGTTGTCCTCCGTTTGGTCTTTTCTGGCAGGGAAGCGAAAGCACAGTTCCTCATTGGATCAACAACAACAGATTTAGACTCAAAAAACCTTTCCAGACCAAACATTCATTCCAGTCTGCTACAATAATGAGACCTGACTTAATGGCTTTTTTCTTTTTTCAGCTGTGCATCGGAAAATATTACTCAAAAGAATTACTTCACTAACATTACTGTGAACCGCGATCACCATTAAAAAAAAATGCAGCACTGGGCCATGTGATGGCACTTGAAGTTAAGTGGAGGCACTTAGGAGAACTGTTCCTTCACCCTCTTGGCTAAATAACTCACATGTAGAAAAGCTGAAGTCATGAATAAGACAGAAGCGACCCTGTGATGCCGCTCTTCCTTCTCATTCATATGCTGGTCTGAAATCACTGAAATTGAACCCATTTTACATACTATTTATGGTTAACCTTTTTTCAGCAAAAGCCATTTCATGTGTTTACAGCCTGTAATTAACTCACTATATAGTAGTTTTCATTGTTTGTGGCAGAGTCTGCCATTCCGCCTGAAGTTGCCTTTACATGCACAAGGGATTCACAGGAAACGGTGCAGCATGTTGCTGTTTTTAATTCTCTCTCGGTGATATTAGCCTTACTGTTTGCTCTTCACTCTCCCACAGCCCTGTCTGAGTTGTATTCACTTACTGCTAATGCAAACCCAGCATTAAAAGCTACTGGCACAATACTGTGTGGCTTATGTTGTGACGCAGTTGCAAGAAACGCAATGTTTTCATCGTGCTAAAGCCGGAAAAGCTAATAACTATTAGAAAAACATGAGTTTGTTTGGTTTCGCTGTAAACAGATATGCCAGCCGCTCTTCTATTGTGATTCGAACAAAGCAGTTACTCAGGGAGTCTTTGCTGTAGGTCTTTCAAACTCCACACATCCAGGCTTTCGGTTATGAATTTGTAGTCTCCAAGCCCAACCCAAGATAACCTGGATGACTTTGTCTGGGTAATTTTCTCAGACTTGAGACAGCTCCCTCCCGAGCCACAGGAGACATCGTACAACTATTTTCACAGTCCTCCTTGTGATGAGTAAATTGATTTTGATGTGTAAAATCATTGGAGAGCCCCTTTAATTCTATAAGTCAGTCAGGTTGCCTAAGGTTATTCCAGCACAGAGTTGACATTGTGCATCCATTAGTGGATGAGGTACAATCTTACATTAATTGAGCCATTAAACTAACACTTCTCCCTGCAGTGGAATGCCCACAGGTGAGCTCTGCAACGAGGGAAAGCCATTCTAATGTCAGGGTGTCACTCAAGCGCTGTTATCAGTGATACCATGAGGCCCACCTGTGTATTCTGGCTGCCCCACCCTCTACCTCCACCTCCACATGCACGCTTACACACGCACACATCAAGGATAATGCCAGCCTTCACATCCAGAGCAGGGTAACTATCGGTTACTTTGCCAGACAGCCTTGCCAAGCCCATAATGAGAGTCTGCATCAGTGGACGCAATCGCTCTCTTCAGCGCTCCAGATGGGAGTTTACCATTTACTGCTGCGTCATCAACTATTACCCAGTCATTACAGGCCAGCGAGCTATTTTCATGATACGTGTTTTCACTGTGCACCTGTGAAAGTACATCCACCCCCCTACAAACATACAGGAACACTGCTGTTTTTAATACATGTAAATCCCAAAAAAGGCCCCAGAGCCAGGTCTGATGAAGACTTTAATGCTGTCATCAACTGTGGTGTAAGCATGTGTTTGCTCACTGGAAACATGTAATGAATGATGTATAACTGTGTGGAATGCAATAATTCACAGTCCTGCAGATAATATGTAGACATAAATGTTAGCTGACTTTATATTTTCAGGGCTGATGTTTGTATGAATTTTCCCACTGTTCAGTGTGTTTACTTGAATAAAAAAGTGACACAAACACACTGAAGTGATATTAGCTGGGCCCTGTCTTGGTCGTCATGGTACCTTTTCAGGAAAAGCCGATCCAAGCTGTTACATAATAAAGGAAACACTCTGAACTTATTTTTCCACTGCCTGGTTTTCCAAATCATTCAGCTCCTGCTGGCACTTCAGGCAAATCATTCTTTGCTTTATTGCTTTTCTAAGAAACAATCCACTGTGGAGCTGTGAAAATTAATTGCCAACCATTCTTAAATTTACAGTCCACTGTGTAACCGTGGCTGTCTAAGCCTGCTGCCTTACTGGAATATATAGATCCTGTCATGGATGCAGGATGTCTGCAGAGAAAAGCTCAGCGCATGTGACGTGGTTGATGTGAAGCAGAACAGATTGAAATGCAGATTAAGATCCTGAGCGTACGGCTGGTAACACTCAAACGTCCTTTATGCGTGAAATAAATGACTTTTGTAGAGTTTGTAGGCATAACTTTACAGTCAAAGCATATCTCCTCTTGTGTTTAAACTGAGACTTGTGCAACTTTTGAAAGAATGAATAACACAGTCCTCCTCATACGAATGAAAAGTTGGATTCCTAAGCAATAAAAACACACCCTTGTTCAATAACACACTCAAGAGTTTGACCGCTATACTATTACTTAGTCTGGTATTGAGGCTAATGTCAGCTAAAGCTAGCAAGCTTTTGATAGATATTGCTATGTAACTCACATGACTGAGTTGTTTGTGGACGTTATGACTCTGGTCTTCTTGTGCTGTTGTTGTTCCAAGTTTTAGCGCTTTCTGTTATCCTGTAATTGTCCATGTGTTTAGTAAAAGTCACATAAGTGACTATTAGTTGACCTTAGCAACTAATAGTAGTTGTCTAAATATCTCTTGAAAATATCCTTCAAAACATACCTCATTTTCCTTTTCCAACAGTAATAAAAAAAACTGTGAAATCTGAGGTTCATAATGCAGCTTTAACGTGCAGGAAGAAACTCAAGCAAGGACCAGCCTTCCTCACTGATATTGTGTTCTTCATGACCTTTGGCTTACTCTGCTGACAGACACCTTTAAAAGCTGGATAGTTTTACATTTCGTCTATTCACCAAAATACTGAAGCTTGATAGCTTTTACAGTTGATTTAACTTATAATAATACAGAAAAAACATATTCCATTTCTGGATGCTTCCTCGTGTTCATTCCACTAATGTAACCGTCACTGAAAACATGTAACGTGATTCCTGTCATTTCCCTCGTTCCTGACATTCCTGCCTGATGCTTTTAACTTTGGAATTCACCTTGTCATCTGTGTTCAAGCTATCGAGCCAGAACTGACCAGCGCTCACTAACGTTCCTTCATCAGAGCACAAGGTGATCATCATTTCTGTTTTTATTTGTTGTGATTCCTTTTCACACAAGTGGTTTATTTAATCTCGAAGGTGATGCATCAAAAGCTAATTCAATCTTTTTGTGTTTGTGTGCACAAACTATGCAATGTTTATGGTTGCAAAGACTTTGTCCATGACTGGAACAATTTCTACTGATAAAACAGGAAACACCTGAGGCTATGTTTCTCCTGTCGGCACCCACATGCACTGAGGAGAATTTGATCTCAGGTCAAAACAATATACTTAATGTCTAGCTATTAAACTGCTGCATAGGAACGTATTACATGGTCTATTGAGAGAGCGAGAGATGCCCAGTGTGCACAGGTTGTTTCATTCCAGTGTGTAATTGGCCCTCATTCTCTCCCATTACCAACTTCACAGAGCAGGGAAGGTCAAAGGAAAAATACTGAAACTATCTGGGATGATTGCTGACAGCTTTGCAGTCCTCTTATGTGTATAGGCCTACATTTGTGAGGATGGAGCAAGGCATAGAAGGAACCATGTCTCACTGTCTCACTTTCAACCGGTCCCTGCAGGTTGGGAGTTGTGATTGCGTAAACCAGACAGACGTTTAAAGTGTGGTTTTCTGCTGTGGTGGCTTCTCCAGGGGTGTGCTCAGCATTAAATCCCGTTACGGCCTCACTTCACTTTGAGAAGATCCGTTCAGCCACCACGGTTCCAAGATTCCCCCTATCCTTTTGAATTTCTCAACAGATGGAGCAGATAAGGCTGCCTTATAATCGTTTTTCCCTCCTCTAGTGTTCCTTGTGCTACTGATGGTGCAGCTGTGTCTTCCAGCCATTCAGCCAATGCACAGCAGCTTTACATCTAAATCCATCCAATCTTGGGTTATTTTGGAAATTTGTCGTTTCCAACCATCGGCCTGATCATATCAGAATGAAAGCAAATACCTGCAAAGCGTCAGTGACTGATTCCATGAATGCTGAGGGGATTAGCTGCCGATGTTAGTAATCTGGCATTAAATCTGAGAATGCCTCAAAGTCATTTAGCCCTGTCAGTCATTTGGATACGCACAGGATCCAGAGGGATTGTGATAAACAGCTGCTGAAAAGTCTGTGCAGATACCAGAGAGTCAGATGGCACCTTGTACCGGTTCTTGGCTGCAAATGGAAGCTTTTCAAAATCACGTATCCTGAGGCTAGGCCTGTAGAGATAGCAGGTCAGCCAGGATAAACACAGTGAGACAAAGCATTCCTCTAGTGGGCTGGAGTCAAGAAATGCCAAGACCTCAGCAAATCAGCCATTTATAACCAAAACATATCCAAAAACAGTTGCATGTTTGTGCTTTCGAAACGTACAAGCTGCACAAAAAGGTGCCTGAGCCAGAGTTTGGTTTGAATTACACAGAGACCTGAAACGTATACGCCTCACTAGGCTGCTTATTGTTGAACCACACACAGATGCTCTAAAAGGCAGCTTTTGTTAAAAGTCTTGATCTTAGGAGCAGTTGGGATCGCGCAGCATCCTAAATCCCTCGCTTTGTCTACATGTCACCTCTCGTCTGCCAAAAGCTAAACAAATGAACAAAGCAGCATGAAAGCTCGATGGAGACGTGGTGTGTTGAAGGCCCCTTGATTCACGACATGTGAACCGCAACCTCTGGAGAAGTGTGTGTTCAAGGCACACGTGTTCATACATACACACAGGCACTGATGTCCTATCGCACATCTTCTCCCACTCACAAACACACATACACTGTAAACCTGTATAGTTAGGTTGGCACAGTGCCAATATGTGCAATACATACACCTGAGGCATGTCTGAGCCTGGGCTTAAATCACAGGACAAGGCTTACATGAGGTGAGGAATCTCAACCAAAGTTACCTGAACATCAAAGCTATACTTACATAGATGCTGGATTTTTTGGTAACATGAGACTTAGCACAACACTGAAATATTCCTTTAAACTCCGTCCTGTTGGCAAACCATGTGTCTACCTTGTAGAAGTCTTTTGTCACCCTGTGTTGGTGGTTGAATTCTTTAATCTCATTCTTAGGTTTCACATGATATGATCAAGAAAAAAGGACCAAAGGTTCAAGTTTAAAAACTGAAAAACAAAATTTGAACTGTAACTTGTTTCATGCTAACTTCTACTATAGTGAGCCTTAAACTGTGATACAAGCAGCTTTTGAGCAAACCAAAAGCCGACACAAACCAGATTCAAACTACAACAAAATGTGTTTTACAAATAGGGCTTGGACTAAAGACTGCATCCTTAAACTTCTTATGTCCATTTAATATAACCAGTACTACCCGGACTGATCTGTTATTGTGTAGGTGGGTAGCTGCAGACAGTTAAATAGGTGACATTAAAGCAGGTCTTTGATAGGAAAAGGAAATGTCAGACAAAAATGCCTCACAAAAGTTGTAAATCTAGCCTTGTTGGGTCAGCCAACGGAAACAAGCTGCTGGGAGAGGATAATCATAGACATTAAAAGCCTTTGGTATAAATCATTTTAATCAAAAGCAAATTATTGTTCAGCTTTTAGCCCTGTGTGTGTGTACTTGTGTGTAGCAGTGTCTGCATGCATACACACATGCAGTAATTGAGTGTGCACTATGTGTGTAACACACCACTTTTCATACAAAGCCGAGTGGAGCTGACAGCATTGGCCCTGAAGCTAAAATTGTTTGTGGCAGTGCTTTGACTTAACAAATGTTTGCATAATTTGTTAAGATTTTCCACTTAACAGCTGAACCACAGGCGTGCATGGAAACTTGTTTTTTATATAAACATCTCCCTTCAAGAACTGTAAGTCTCTGAAGGTGGAGGATCATTTACAAAGTTGTGCAATCTGTCAGAGGAATAATACATCAGTGATTAGTATATATTTTCATCTGGCATGTATTGTACGCCCAACCTCACTCATAGAAAACATGCTGAGAGCACTTCAGCTAACAAATCAAAAGTTAGTAAAATACCCTATTTGAACTGTGTTTGAACTGTAATGTGTGCATACAGCATTAACGGCGTTAACAAATGCGATTCCTCGTGTAGTCTAGAGAGCTACACGAGGAATCGCTCACTCTTAAACTGCTTTGAGTTCATGTAGGTTTCTTCTGGAGCCCAGCAGATGTTTTCCTCAGTCCATGAGTCTCAGACCACAGCTATATAAAGACGGCATAATTACTGGACTGGTCTGAGCACAGCCTGCCATACTCTTTCTGTCACAGACACACACACACACACACACAGATACACACAAACAAACAACCGCTCATGTAGTTAAAGGATGAAGGCCTACATATGGCTCAGGAAGGTCAGTCACATCGCTGAGAGCTACATGAGAAGATTGCTGTTCTCATGTGTGTGCGGTAAATCTGAAGCTATAACCATCAGCTGGTTAGCTTAGCTTAACATGCAGACTGAAAAAGTTGAAACAGTTAACCTGGTCTGTTTACCTACCAGCACCTCTACAGCTCACTAATTAACATGTCTCATTTGTTTAATTTGTGCAAAAACCAAAGTATAAAAACAACGCATTGTGGTTTAAAGGGACTGTTTTTAGCATTGCACAGTCACTTCCTGCACAACCCCCCTGTAAAACCACAATATATTGTGTTTAAACATGCAACAAAGGAGATATAACATGTTAATTACTGAGCTTTAGAGGCTCAGGCAGGCAGTTTTTGCTAACATCAAACAGAGCTAGCTGTTTCCAGTTCATGCTAAGCTAAGCTAACCGACTGCTGGCTGGAGCTTACTGTGGAAGAAAACAAATGAGGGTATTTCCCAAAAACTCGAACAATTTTTTTTTAAATGCGTCACAGTGTGTCATAGTTACTGTCTAATTTGGACTTTTTGCTGTTGGTTTTGTTGTAATTATTATTGCTAATTTAAGAGATTCGAGTCATCTCAGTGTATTTTGTTATCAGAACACTTACGCGGTAAATACACACAGCATGTTTCTGCAGTAACCGATTGTTCTGATCTGGAGCTTAAAGCCGAAGAGGAAACTGCTGTTTTACACAGTTTACAGCCTATTATGAGGCCACTAGCTGCAAAGCAGTGATGTGATGTTCAGAAAATGTTCCCACACTAGCGGTGTGCTGCGAAGGAGCTTTTTTTTCATGTATCACCTCAGCAGTTTTTGGTCGCCTCAAGGTGTTGTAAATTCATTCTCCCATTCTAAGGAGGATTACCGACTCCACTTGACTTTGAAGCTCGAAGATTTCCAAAACATGGTTTGACTTCAAGGCTCCTCTGCGAGTTGAGGGGATTTTAATGAGGGGATTTTCAGTTTGACCAGCTATGCAAGACTTGAGTCATAGATGGTCAGCTCCTGTAATCAGGCCATCTATCACACTTTTATACCTGGAGTGCTTTACTGGCTCCTTCACTCCCATAGGACTGATACTGCACAGTGCTCAGGCAGTGCTGTGTTTAATTCTACCTCATATACAGGAATTTGACGGACCCAGAGAGCCTATGGGTGCACATGCTAATATAGGGTGACACGTTTGATCCCATGCTTGCGTGCAGATTGCATGCTTCTACCCAGGCTTTTAACTTAATGCAAATCAAGTGAAGACCTTTACCTCACCATTAATATGAATAAATGGATGATGGAAACATGTCTACAGTGTTCCCAGCTCCCCAATGCATGCTGGGATATCTTCAAGGGGATGAAAGGAACAGTTTGACATTTTGGAAAATAAGCTTTCCAGATGAAAAGATTAATAGTACTCTCATGTCTGTCCACTAAATATGAAGCTAAAGCTAGCAAGCGATTAGCTCAGCTTAGCAGAAAGGCTTGAAAAACGGCTATTAGCATATTATGTCAAACTACTGGCAATAGATAAATTCACACACTTGCACTCTTTGTTTCTGCTGTCACCCTGTTAAGTCCTTCCCTTAAACAACCTTCAGCTTTAGTCTGAATCATAAAACACCCTGAATTCAAGTCAGCTGACAAGCTGATCCCCAGATTCACTTCATGTGCGAGCAGAGCAGCAGCTGCCTCCGCCCTGGCTTTCATTGTGAGATATTTTTGCCAAATGTACCACAACAGACGCATGAAGATCACAGACGAGTTGGCACGCTGCGGCGCTTTAGCTAACATCACCTAATGATGCATACTGTTGGTCCATGTAGCACTGCAGTTACTGCTATAGCATCAGGCATGGAAATGGAGGACAGATGCTGACATGAGCGTGAATGATACCACCTGTGGTTTCAGACTTTTCTCTCTTGTCTCCGTGTTGTTTCAATGGAGGATGTCAAAGCCTTTGGCGTGTGAGAGAGCCAGTTTGTGGCAGAAGACTAGAGAAAGGTTAGAGGATTAAAGAGAGGAGGAATGAAACAGACTGAGCAAGTGATGCACAGAGAATCTCTCAATGGTGAATGAAGATTTAGCAAAAAATCTCCATAAATGAATGACAGAACAGCACCTTTTCAGTGTTTCTTTTTGTTTTGTTTTGTTTTTCCTTTTCTGGTTGTCTCAAAATGAGCTTTATGATATGATAGTTAGACATCTGTCTGGCTTAATTTGTTTGTTTTGCATCTTAGCAACTTAAACAAAAAACAAAAAACAAAACATTGTACCTGTTTTAGTCATTTTTTTTAATGTGCCACCTCATGCATCTCTAATATATTCCAAGGTAAAATTAGATGACTGTTAACCACACACACACACACACACACACACACACACAGAGAGAGAGAGAGAGAGAGAGAGAGGGAGAGAGAGAGAGAGAGAGAGAGTTGTGTTTCCGGCATTTCTGGGGACATTACACAGACTTACATTCATTCCCTGGAGGCTTATTCTAACCCATCACCACCTAACCTTACTCAAACCTTAACCCAAGTCTTCATCCATAAGGAAAGCAAGTCCCCACAATTTGACTGTGTGAGTAGTAATACAAAACACGCATTACCTTGTGTGGCTGAAACATTGCCCATATTGTCATTGGTCTGAGCCCAGTTTGGCTCTTTGTCAGCTACAGATGACTCAAACAAACTCAGGTGTGTCAGTGAGAAAACTGACTTCAGCTGGATACACACAAGCTGAGTTAAGATTATACTGTATTAGTAGAACATCATAAATTAATACTTTATACACAGATCACTAAAGAAGTCACCTGACTATGGAAAAGGGAATCAAACAAGGTTATTGAAATCCTTAGACAACACAGAATAGGATAACATTGAAAAGCTGATGCTGTCTTTACTCCACTACACAAAGGGTTTATATGAGGTTTCCACAATTAGCCCCAGGGGGCTCCTAGTTTGCATACGCACATCATAAAAAACCACTACCAAAGGAACATTTATTTCAGGAATTCAACAATAATTTCAAAACCCAACATCACTAAGAAAAGGGAAGAATCTGACATAGTTAAAAGATACTAAATCTTAGATGGCACAGAGCAGGACTGAACAGATCTTCTGGTGAACTGAAGTGAGGTCGATGGAGATAGATTGATGTGGGAGAAAGAAAAAGAGCAACAGAGACAGAGAGACTGGGTACATTGTGCTGTGGAGGGGTCGGGTCGTCCCGGTCACAGCAGAGAGGGAATCGCTGCTCAGATCAGCTCAGAGGCTGACAGCTCTCTGACAGGGATAAGAGGACTGCCTGTAAATAATAGGGGTTCAGACCTGGGGCACCTTGCTCCTTGACAAAGTGCTCACGTCTCATCTATCGCTCTCTCTCTCTCTCTCTCTCTCTCTCTCTCTCTCTCTCCCCCTCTCTCTCTGTTGCCTGAGGTGCCTAATTCTTACAGAGTTTAGGTTGTTTTCAGTGATATTTTCAGTGATTAGAGCAGTGACATGAGAGGTCCAGCATAACTGGAAGAAAAGAAATGTTCCATATGGTTGAACAGCAGTGTAAAGTGGAATTCTTTTGCCTCCTGGCTGCGTCATCTCAAAGAAAAACATTCAAATTT
The DNA here is from genome assembly GCA_037975065.1 of Chaetodon trifasciatus. Lineage (NCBI taxonomy): Eukaryota > Metazoa > Chordata > Actinopteri > Chaetodontiformes > Chaetodontidae > Chaetodon > Chaetodon trifasciatus. The sequence goes on along the minus strand of JBBMOE010000015.1, from coordinate 3,420,969 downwards.
CCAGGAAAATGAGAGGAAAACAAAGTAGCAGGCTTTGAGATAGATGACATCATTGATTTAAACTGAACATCTGTGGGCCAGACACAGCCCCAGCCTTAAAATAGATACTGTAGGTAGGAGGTAGGTAACCTGTAGGGTATATTTATTCACGCCTTTCAAAAGCAAATGCTTGTTTCAACAGTTTGTGTGCAGGTTCAGATCACTCTTGGAAGAGCCACGGCTGAGTCATCTGAAGTAGAGGTACAGTGTGGCCTTAAAGTGTGAAAAGACAAGCTTAGATCAGAGGAGGTGGGATACGATGAGAGGCTGCGAAGTGAAACATCAGCAACTCAAAGTTCAACAATTTGCATCTTTGGCTCAGATTTTACAGTTTTATCATGAATGGGGACATCTAAATCAACATGTGCAAGACCATCAGTGCACAATCAAGCCTGCTGTGATCATGTAACAGTATCCATTACTATTATTACTGATGCACTCATGTGTAGTTAACATTTTCCTGTTGTAGTTGGTTGAGGTGGAGCTAATTTGAACTGTTTTTATACTGTTGGGTAGTTTACTGTATTAAAAACATATGCTGATACATGATGCATTGTTTTATAAGTTCATCATGTGTTTTGCACTGCAAAGCAACTGCTAAATGTAGCTGAGCAAAGAGTGCAATATTTCCCTCTGAACTGCAGTGCAGTGGAAGTATAAAGCAGAAGAAAATGGAAATACTCAAGTATAGTACAAGTACCTCAAACTTGAACTTAAGTACAGTACTTGAGTCATCCCTTCACTTGCTCACTGTAATCAGAGGGAAGATGGAATCTCGCACTTAAAACACTTCACCTTCACTTGATTTGTTGAACTCTCATGTGAGCTTTGGCTGGATTTTTTAATCACTTAGATCGACATGGTGTCAGGAAAGGGTCTGTCGAGGCCAGCATGGTGATTAAAGCAACTAATAAAGCTCTAATGCACATATACGTGCATGTCTGTCTTTTAATTTTAAATGAAGCAGCATTGACTAAAGTGTCACAGGGACCTCTGCCTGGCCCTCAGTGTCTCTGGCTTTCCAGACACGCCCTAACCACCGGGGTTACCAGTGCTCCGAGGAGGAGGATCGAGTGAAAGTGGAGCGGAGGGGAAAGAGAAGGGGGGAAAAAAATCCGTCCCCTGTCAGAAGTATGCGGGGCTCGTCCTTTCAGACCTTACGTCAGCCCGGACTCTTTAACAGGCTGTCAGTGGCGATCCGGACTCACAGACAGAGGCGCGCGCAGCTGGCAGCGACGGGACGAGGATGCGGCACACCTGCGCAGAGCGGCGCGTCGAGCGTTTGAAACGGGACTAATTCTGGATTCAATGCATTTGCGGTTCCTCATCAGTGATGAGTTGGCTCCTGTTGTGGATTGTAACAGCAGCCGGGATTCAACAGGTGGGATGGAGGGATAGATATTTATTTAAAAAAACAAAAACAAAAACAAACCCTTTTTAATCTTCAGGCTGCATGCGTATCTCACTTTCAGGGTGCAGAGGAGCAGTGAGGTGAATGAGTATTATCCTGAAAGCATGTATTTAAAAGTCAATGTCCCTTCGTACACAATGAGAAGCTACTATAAAACTTCCTTTAGGTAACTTTTTATTGAGTATTTAACTGTTACTATAACACTACAGAGTGTTTGTTTAGCCTCTATCTCTATAGAGACTGTAGGGGAATGAATCTCACGAAGACATCAAAAATGAGTTAGTTCTTCATAATGGGGACTGATGCTTAATGATTATTATTAAAGTGACCTTATCATGAACTTGTTTTGATTGCCTGCTGTAGCCTAACAGATATCATCCTCCTGATGGTACACCCTTCACACAGACACACAATTTCCATTCTTATCTGTAGATGTGGCCCCAAAAAGATCTTTCAAAGTTGGCTTACTGTATGAAAGGTTGTCTTCACTTGAGGTAGGTCAAGCTTGTTTGGCCTGACTCCCTTTATTCCCTCTAAATATCTCTGATGTCTGTGAAGAGGAGTCATTTTGCAGCCTTCAATCACCCCGGGGTTAAACTTGCAGTGAGATGCTGCAGCTGCTTCTCTGGAGCGTCACTCTCCATCGTTTCTTATGTTTTAGTGCCACCTCGTGGTTAGATGTTAAAAAGCCTTTTTTTGGGGCTTCATGAATGTTTTTTTCTTTCCACAGTCCCCCACTGTTTATCTGCGTGGATCAGCTTTTGGAAATATAATTCTCAGAAAATTAAGAAAAAGCCATGCAGTAACCAGAAAATGAAATAAATGTCAAAATATACTAAAATATTGATCCTAACAGTGTTATTTTGATAAGATGTTACAAATTGAGTTATATTATTACATATACAATATGGAATGTTATTATTATCATATTAGCTTGTAATGCGATTTATGACATCCTTCATGCTTTCGTTGCATTGCATGGGGGGGGGTTGAAGTGAGAAGAAGCCCTTTTCACAACAAGATCAAAACATGACAGCTATTTGAGGTCACAGTGGAAGACATTCACAAAGATGATTGTATTGAAGGGTGTGTCACAAATATCTAAGCCTACATTTGTGAAAATCCAAATGTTTTGAGGTCACCTGATTATTCTCTCTTGCTCAGGTTTTCTTAAACATTTCTCTAATTCATTAGGTGCTCTGTTCTTCTGCCTCTTTCCTGATGATGATGAAATACCTTTCAAATAAAATCAGGCTGAGTTTTGCTAGCAAAGGTGAATGCTTCCGGGATGATAATTGCATTAGGCTTACCCCGTGTTTTCATAATTAACTTATGGAATAACACCCTCTTTTCTTTGTCAGGGTGATGGACAGGTTTTATTTTTTTAAGCTGTGTTTGGCTTTTTTTCTTCTTCCCTGTAAATTAGCCTGAAAGCTGCGGGCTAAATTAACTCTTCTGAGGAATGGCTTAGTGGCACAGCCGTGATTAAAACTCATTTATCTGCATTAGCTTTCAACACAGTGCACAGCAGTTATTAATATGACCATAATTCCATTGAAGTGCGGAGAAAGAGCTCAGGGATATGACATAGGGGTAAGGTTTGCATAAGATGATTAACCATGTTTTCTCACAATTAATTGCAGTTTGTGTGTGTGCACGAACATATGTGTGCGTGTGCATGCGTGTGTGTGTTTTGCATGGATCAGAAGCTCCTCACTAAAGTGCAGTGCTTTGCTGTCCAAACATATGGATCAAATTATGATTTATGAGTATATAGCAATATTGGACCTCCCTGTCCAGACCAGTCTGGTAACTATGATGGACATGGCATCTGCTACAGCTGCAGTGTGTCTTAACCATAAAGCTCCTTCATGATTTTATCATTACTTCATGTGAGCTGCATGAAAATTGACTTCAATCCCTATTAGTTTGTTGTAGCACAAACAGGATGTAACTTTTCTTTGCCTAAGCAGCAAACCTCAGCGTCTCGCTCACTAAACGACGACCCAGAGACAATCATCTGGCTTTTTCTCAAGCACACAGTGTTCTCAAAACAAGCAGAATTGAATATGGCCTCTGAAAATGTTATTTGTTGTGAGAGAGTTTCCTCTGCTGCATACATCCACTGTCCAACACGAACCTCCACGCACTAAGCTGTTAATGTGGCTCATGTGGCCTGTTTCAGTGAGAACATCTGCCTTTACGAGTGCTCTGCTGTGTGATCTTGGCTTCATGGAGCAGCTCGTACAATGAGGGGGAGACGTTGATTAAGTTTCATTGGCAGGATTTTTGTAACTGTTCGGTGCAGGTGTCGATTTTAAACATGATGATGGAACGCTTCCAGACTGTTAAGCACATACAAGACCAGATGTTGCTGTTGATTAAATGAGATTATCTCCACTGGGTGTTTAATTCATTTTTACAGTCTTATTTGATGTATTGCACAGCATGGCCAGATGTTAACAGGCTGCCATGTAGTCCATGCATGAAACTAGTCAAGCACAAGTGTTGGGATCAGCTACTTTCTAAGACCAAAGAGGGCTGGATACGAAAGAATTCAGGATTAAGGATATTGAGAATATTGCCTCGCTACAGGAGGTCAAATACCTTTCCTGTAATAAAAGATGGCATTTTGATTTTTTGCGCAAACACAGAGAGACAGTAGCTTTTTTGTAAGCCTGTGACTTTTGCAACAAAGGTATATTCATGATGATGCAAAGATCAGAAGGGAATTGATGATAATGGGAAGAAAAACACAGTATTTAAATTATGTATACATCATGTTGCATTTATTTGCAAGCCAGTGGTTGTTGAGCCTGTTTCAGGCTAAATTCATCTATTTTCTTCTCTCCAGGCCTACTCCCAGAATTCCACTGCCATGCCGCCTGCCACAGCTGTCACATCCCCAGCTGTGGACCAGTACAACCGGACGCAGTACTGCAAGTGGCCCTGCGAGTGTCCCGAGGTCACCCCGAGCTGTCCGCCGGGTGTGAGCCTCCTCATGGACGGTTGTGACTGTTGCAAGGCCTGCGCCCGGCAGGTGGGCGAGGTGTGCAATGAGGCAGACACATGCGACTACCATAAGGGACTTTACTGTGACTACAGCTCGGACAAGCCGAGGTACGAAAAAGGAGTGTGTGCATGTAAGTGTTACTCACCAAAACCTACAAAACAAACTCACACAGCAGCAAATGTTACTGTTTATTTCCTGACGTGGTGTTTTACCTTCACTCACTGGGTTGGATTTGAGCAGATCAGGTGCTCGCTGCCATATCAACACTGGTTTAACAGTTTTTCTCAGTTGGGAAGGCACATTTCTTGAAACCTTCCACACTTTTGTCAAAACTCTACACACAAAAACCAAATCTGCAAGCTACATTCACAAAACCTCTGACTCTTCAGGCAAAATCAATCACCCAAACCTGTTTTATCTGTGCTCACAATCAAACAGTGCTCTCAGATCGTACAGACAGCCTGCAGTCATTATCTTCTTCTGAGCAGTCATTGCACACTATATCAAAAAATCCAAACATTCAGTGTTCAGGGCACGTAGTTACAGAAAAATATTTCTGTTGTGTATAATAAACATTGCATTTTCAAAAACATATTAAAATGTATATTGACAGGGTACAGGTCATACTGTGCACTGTCCTTTCTACAAGGACGAGGGATTCACTCTGTCTCAGCATCATGCTTTTGTGCTGGGCCAGAGGACTTTGTCTGCATCACAGGCAGTGCTCTCTCTTGCCAGGCAAAGGCGTAAAAACCTTCTGGTGTGCTGGATCCAGCTTTGACAAGACTCTAAGACCTATGTGACTGCAGGCCAAGATCATTGCCTGTAACACAAAGTGTCAAACCACAATGTCATTTATTCTACAATGTTGCATATTTTTAATTCATAAGTCTTTGTGTTATAAATGCAAAAACATTGATATAGCCTCTGAGTCTGTCTATTATGTGACTGCTTGTCATTCCTCTCTGCCAGATATGGTGGGAACAGGCTGCGAGCACGATGGCGTGATCTACCGGAATGGGCAGAGCTTCAAGCCCAGCTGTAAATACCAGTGTGTGTGCGTGAACGGTGCCATCGGCTGTGTGGCGCTGTGCACAGAGTCTCAGCCTCCGCGGGTGTGGTGCCAAACCCCACGCCGGGTCAAAATCCGGGGAGAGTGCTGTGAGAAATGGATCTGTGATGAACCCAAAAGAGGGCGCAAGACAGCGCCACGACACGCAGTAGAGGGTAGGATACCTTGGAGATATATGTGTACATATTAGGATGGGGTAGTATATTCTAATGCTTGGTGAAGTTTGGCTTTATCTTGCAACTCTTCTTGACTTTATTCAGTTCCCAATAGAAAAGGCAAATCCCCTTCAAGCTCACTGAATACAGTTCATAGTTGAGTCTGAAAACATCAAGGCAAGCGAAATCAAAGGGAATGCTTCAAGTATTGTAAGAGGGCACAAAAAGTAGGTAATACTAGGGAATAAACTAGGGGTTATTTTTTGTCATTACTGGGCTTTTAGGGACTCTTCATTATTCTGTGTCATTGCTTTATAAGCCTGGTTATGTAAACTGATTTAGTTTCAGGAGGCCTTTCAAAGGATCCCTGTGATCTGGAGGATATGACTAATTTTGTTCATGAGTAGATGATCTTTTATTTTCATAAAAGAAAGAAAGAAAATGTATGAGCTGTTTGTCAGTAGTGGATGGTTATGATTGTATTTGATGAATGTAGCTGCAGCTGTGTTCAAGACTGGCAGTCAAACATCTGTAGCTCAGGGAGAATCCTGATGTTTGTGTGTGTGTGTGTGTGTGTGTGTGTGTGTGTGTGTGTGTGTGTGTGTGTGTGTGTGTGTGTGTGTGTGTGTCTGTGCAGGGACAGACCAATCCTTTTTCTGCGGAAGCCCGCACACTGTTTTTGGGTCGTGTCCAGTGTTTCTGGTCAATAAGTGCAGCAGTGCTGCAGAGGGAATGATGTGAACCAAGATTTCTTTGTGTTGCATAAGGAAACTAATCAGATCCAGATTAGAAGGCAAGCACAACATAAGGCTTTAGATTAAAAGCAGAGAGAGTGGACGGGGGCGCAGTGATCCTCTGTTTCTCAGGGTAAATTATTACAAACGGAGGAAACTCTCTTCAACTGGTCCTCAATAAAATGTTTAAAATGAAACCAAGGCAGGCTGCTGAAGACAATGTGGCTCAGATATGCTGGACAGGACACTTTGATCCAGCACCACTGGATTGCAGTTCCCAAACCTAAGCTTGCTAATAGTTAATGTTAACAAACTTTTGCCCATTTAGGATAGCTTCTTTCCTTTACTGAATCTGCTACCCTGCACCTTTTTCTCAGAACATCAGAACATTTTCATCAGTTTTCAGGGCTTTTGTCTTTTCTGTGTCGTCAGTTTAAATCATAATGTTGATATTATCATCATTTTATGCATTACTGTCTCATTTTGTTCCTGAACTGACTCATAATTTTAAATGGAACCATCAAAAATGAACAGTGACATGACACAATCTCTTTAATTAACTGTTGATCCAGCTCCCCCAGCTGAGACCAGGAGCTGGCACAAGAACTGCATTACCCAGACTACCTCATGGAGCCCCTGCTCAAAGACCTGCGGCCGCGGCCTGTCCCTGAGGATCTCTAACGCCAACGAGCAGTGTGAGCTGGTCAAAGAGTCTCGCCTTTGCAACCTGCGGCCCTGCGAGGTGGACATCACCAAACACATCAAGGTAGCAAATCTGTTCTATGTCTTAAGCAGTTGTACGATAAAAACTGAAGGTTTAAAAGGTTCCCAGACGTAACATCTCCCTGCTCCCTTCCTCCATCAGCCTGGAAAGAAATGTCTGAACATCTACAGAGAAGAACTGCCTGCAAACCTCACCATCTCTGGCTGCACCAGCAAAAAGCCGTACAGGCCCAAATACTGCGGCGTGTGCACAGACGAGCGCTGCTGCATCCCCTACAAGTCCAAAACCATTGATGTAGAGTTCGAGTGTCCGAATGGGACGGGGTTCACTTGGAAGATGATGTGGGTCCAGGCCTGCTTCTGCAACCTCAGCTGCAAAAACCCCAATGACATCTTCGCCGAGCTGGAGAGCTACTATGGTTACCCAGAAGTCATGAACTAACAGTTGTCGATCATGCTGTCGGCCTGTGGGAGCATCCCATCTTTCTCCTGGCTTCTTTTCTTATGCAATGTTCTGTATCTGTAATGTGTATGACTATGTACAAGGGATTTTCTCATGTTTTTTTTTTTCCTATTGGAAAAATCTGTAAATATGAAATGTGTCTCCAGAATGGATTCATGAAGCATGATGTGCCTTTGAGGAACATTTGAAGAAATGCCTGGCAAAACAAAAAAAATCCAGTGTGTGAAATATTAAAGGCTTTATTTATTTATGTCGCTTTTTGCATATGTAATAACACATGCAATGTTCTTAAGATGTTTTCAAGAACAGCCAGTCATTGTCTGTCTTTAAACTCACGTCAGCTTAGATAATAAATGTATATATTTTCCTTTATATTTCTTGAAATTAACTTTATGATGAATGTTAATGAAAAGGCATAAATGGACTGAGATGCCAAAGACAAAGCCTTCTAGGTTTAAACATGCAATAATGACAGGATCAGGGATGATCAGTTACAAGTTTTTTATTGTCATTTTTTTTAATAAATACAAACTGTTATGTCATTTTAATGCTTTTCTACAGCATTAGACAGTTGTGCATTGCATCTTTACAAAGCTGTGTATGTGTTCTACAAAGCAAAATGTTGCTGTAGTGCAAGTAAAATACAGGAGTAGAAGGGGTCAGGTAAGTTCTATGGCTATCCTCATGTTAACATGTGGACCTATCACTTCACTCACCCATAAATCCACAACCACATAGGAGCATCACGTCTAAACAGTGAACAATTCCATGGCACATCTTTGTTCCATTGTGCTTGATTGCATAGAAATCATCGTAAAAAAAGAAGAAGAAGAAAAAAAGCCATGATCCATTAATAAAGCATATGATGGAAAAGTTTAGGAATTTGTTTCAGAATGTGATTAATGACAAAGCGCACGGTCTCACTGTAATGTATTCAAAATGATCATTTGATTCCTGAAAAGATTAAAAGTTCACCAGTGAGCCTGTCTAATTGTTCAAATACCAGGGAATGTTTTGAAAAACTTGAGGATAATGGATACCGGCAAGAAGAAACAATAGCATTTGCTGTATATACATGATATACTTGAAGTCTGTCCCTTAATTTTCAAAGTTATGTAGCAATTTGTGAGGCAAACTCCCATTTTTATTTATCCAAGTGCCTCCGCGCTCTCTGTCCACATTCACGAATCTGCTCCTACGTACAAACGACAACACTTCAGACATGGAGAGTAAAGAATAAATGATCAAACAATTACTGTGGGAACAGAAAACAGTCATTTACAGTCAGGTGTATTTGAGAAAGCTGTGTCAATGTGGTAGAAATGGATAAAAACAGGGTGTGGAAATGCAAACATGGAAATTAAAACATTTTTTATATGTATGAGAGATTATGAGAGATACATGTACAAGCTGGTGTAGTTGTTGCCACAGCTTTCTCCGACATTCTGCGCCTCGGTGTCCCCAGATGCTGCGTTGCCCCTGACTTCACACTCACCTGACCAACGACCTCAGACTGACAAACAGTTGATGCTGACCTTTCCCTGAAAAGACGTAATTTCTAATTGGAGAATCTCAGCTGCTCTGAACGGTCTGCAGCTAAGTGTCCGTTGTGCGTTTTTTTTTTTTTTTTTTTCAATTCCAGGTATGCTATCTTATTTCCCTCTCCACATCGCTGTGTATGTGCTTAGGAATGTGTGTCAGTTAGAGGCAGCGCAGCACAAACCGAAAGCACCTTGAAAGGTTTCGGTGTTAGGAGGGTGGAGGTTCATTTAGCAGGACACTTCGGCGGACTTGGGCACAGCTTGGTCCACGTTGCTGTTGGCTGTGCCGTCCATGGAGCCTTCCGTGTGGGAGCGGCCGCGCTGGTTCTCGGCCGTGTGGCTGCGGCTGCGGCTGCCCTCGTTGGTGTGCGAGCGGGAGCGGTTTCCCTCGCTGGTGTGGGAGCGGGAGCGGTTGCCGTCGAAAGAGGTGACGCTGGAGCCGGAGGCGGTGCGGGAGCGGACCAGGCGGGTCATGCTGGCAGAGGGCACTGAGGAGAGAGGAGGAGGAGGAGGAGGAGGATATAATGAATGCACTGTTTACATAAAGATTATTGAAGTACTTGTTTAAGGTACTTTTTCATGTTACTCTATACCTCTACTCCACAACATTTAAGAGGAAAGTATAGATTTTACTCCATCACATACATCTGATAGTTACTTCTTACTTTGCAAATAAAGATTTTAAAAACCGATAAAGAGCACCATGAATACAATTTAAACCATCTAACAGATTATAAAATAGCTGTTAAAAAGCTGTTTACATTTATGCATCACTAGTGGATATCCAGTGTTATAATATATAACTTTACCTGAGTAGAAGGTATTTTTACTTTCATAATTTAGGTTAAATTTACTGATAATATTGAGATGCTTTTTTTAAGTAGTTTTGAATGCAAGAACTGTATTTGAGTGGTGCTAATTCATCCACTGCTGTAGACTCTGTACTGCAATAAACATCTTTAGTTGACCTTCAGCCCAAGAATTCAAGTCACACCCCAGTGAGTCCATGAGCCATTTATTAACCAACACCAAGGTGGCGAGGAGGGGAGTGAAGACTGCGAGGCCAAAGATCTTCATCTCACCACAGGGTGGCAGAAAACTCATCTTTTGCAGGGTGCTGGTTATAATTGCACAGTGTATATTTGTAGTGGCAAATTTAACCTCACCACTCCTGAGATGTTGCCAAAGTCAAACATACGGCCTGTCTTGAATACTTACTGTATCCCATGCCCTGAATGAAGTATTTGAAAGCTTCTGTCAGTTTGCCAGGCTGCAGAGAAGGAAACCACAAGGAGGGAGATGATTAGTCCTCTTGTCATTAATTATTACACTTGTTTACATAACATTGGCAGACTCAATCTCTCATCTAGCAGCTCACGGCGCAGGGTCTGCGATATGACAGCTGCTATGAGCAGGTGCTGCGCAGGGTGGAGGATTACAACCTGACAACTGTGGTTCATGTCTGCCACTTGTTAATGCTCTTAAGCGTAACCTTCTTATGCCATCCACCCGTCCACCTGACCCTCTGCGCCGATTATCCAGCCCTGTGCAGCCGGCTCTACAACATTAATGGTGTCTTGCAAAGCTTTCTGTTTTTCTGTTTCTGTCACACTAACACAGACGTACACACCTGGTCCACCTGGGGCATGCCTCCGCAGTCTGCCATCTGGAGAGAGGAAGGAAAACGCAAAAGAGGGCATTAGCATTTAGCATGTTTGATGCATGTACATTTGCACAGCAGTGGACACACGCCATTAACCCCCATTACGCTCCACATGTCCCACCTGAACATGCCGAACACCTTGTCCCCTGCTGACTCCACTCAGTGTTCCTCTAGACCCCGAACAGTTAACCCCAATAAATGTCACCCATTTTAGCTCCAGCAGCCATTAGGTTTCACTTGTGGATCATGAAAGGTTGCCATAGGCCAGCACAAGTAGGTCAACTGCAGCAGATTGCGTCCTCAGAGGCGACATGCATACGCACGTTGCCTCTGAGGACTCATTCAGCTGTCTTAACCCTTGGTTAATATGTCACCAAGTAAATGCTGAGCCAGTGGAATCTTATCAGCCGATGTGTTTCCATCAAGGCTATTATAATCTGAACAAGGATATTAGACAGGAGGTGGAGGGAGGGCAGGATGGAGACAGAAAAGTGGGCCTTTACCTTCAGCAGGGTAGTCTTTGTTGGGTCCAGCTTGGTGTTGCACTCAACCTGTGGGTGCAAATAAAACCAGTCAGGAACATATCTTATATGATTAGTGATCATATTTTGCTGAATATATAAATTGAAATGAAATAATTATTGAATGTACCACTTCCTTTTGCTGGCTATGGCTAATAAATGCTAACAAATTGGTAATGCTGTTCGGCCTCCCTGAGCTGAAAATGTAACAGCCGATTAAATCTACTCTGAATCGCCTTCATTTCCCAACTTTCTTCTCTGCTAAATCATGTCAAACTGTCGTCTTCAGGTGTTTTAATCTGGCATATCTCTAGGGTTTAAACAGGTGACTGAAGTGAACGGAAAACACGTCCGGTACACGTTAGCTGGGTTAACAGTGGTGGGAAGTCTAATCATTAGCATCAGAGCCTTGTTTTTAATGGCTGTGTGAACGTCGAGAGATTGTGTCTCAACTCACCACAGCCTCCACAGCAGGGGAGCTGTCGCCAACCACCAGCAGAGAAGGGCACCTGGACAAAGGAAACACATCAAGTTACAGATCAGCCACAGTGAAATATCATAAAAAGATATTGTGATTTAAATAAAAAACGAAGCAGGTGATGCTTGATGACAACTCACTTGAGGGTTCTGACGTTGCTGCCGGGGACCGGCCTCTCAATTTCCAGATCCCTCCGACTGTAGAGGAGAAACATGTTATAGTAAATCTCAAACAAACTCCAATTTTTGCTAATTAAAACTGAAGATTATACAACTTGCTGCATCTTCAGTTTCACTTCCAAGTTAAAAATTCATTCTACTATCCGTGAAAGCGACTTTTGTGTGTTTTCTTTACCTTTCGTAGGACTTGACAAAGAGTTGCAGGTTGAACTGGTTCATGTCGTTGAGGATGTGGTGGCGGTATGTTCCGATCAGGTCCTGGTTGTGGTGGATCTCCTCCTGTGGCGACCAAACACAAAATCTGTTAACAGCATGCTGTGCAGTACCAGAGGAGTGAGATTGAGGTAAACATCCAAAGAGAGAATCTGTACCTTTCCAAAGAGGTGGGAGATGATCATGTCAGGCATGGCATGAGTCCAGCCGCTGATCTGAAACCAGGCAGAAATCTACATTTAGCTTTCAAGCAGCATCTTTGTTAGCAGTATAAAGTTCTGTTTCCAGCTAGCTTCTGGTGATGTTTCAGACAATTATTCACTATACTTGTGTATGTTTGAGCTATTTATGTGCGTGTGCGTTACCTTGTGAGCAGCCCAGTCCATCCATCCCTCAGCACACGGGTTGATGTTGATGAGCATCAGTCCCTCCACCATGTTCGGGTAGTCCAGCTAAAACACACACAACATCAAATTTGTTACTTGTTACTGAACATTTTGACTACTGAAATACAAAATGCTGCATTTATCTAAATATGTGCAAAAACTGCATTCAGGTTGACAGTGTTTCAGGGTATTTTCAAACCTTTTATAACTGCATTTCTGCTAAATGCCGCTCTGATTTTGTGGCATATTCTGTGTGGCTGCAACTCGTTGGTATTGCTGCTTATCTTAGCCAGGATGGATTTAAATTTAAATGCCAAAGAGGATTTCCTGGCTAAATACATTTTAAAGAAGAAAACAACTTTGTGCAGCGATGCACTATTAATTCAGTTCCGGAGAAGGCTGCAGCAAGGAGTTAATAGTTGTATCTCTGTCAGCCTTGTGTCAACAGAGTGAGACTTCCCACTGAGCACAGTGTTAGTGTTGAGCTGATCTGGAACATTCCTGAGGCTTTTCTGGCTCAGCAGGCTCAAGCAGTATTATATTGCCAAAATCAGCAAAAAGAAGAAACACATTAGCTGGCTCTGCTAATCCGAAAATGATTAAAACTCATAACTATTAAGCCTGATTGAGAGGGGAAACTTACAGCGAATCTGGTGAGTATGTAGGCCCCGGCTCCAATGCCCATTCCAATAATACTCTTCAGCCTGCAGTCAAACATACACGGATACTGTTAGAACAACAGGTTAGAAAAATATCTTGAATTTGATTGTGAAGAGTGAGTGTGAAAACTGAAGCTCGACTTACCCAAAGTGCTTCAGCACCAGAGGGAGGGTCTCAGAGAGCTGGTCCATAGAAGGGTACTCATATCTGGAAAGCAAAGAACATATTGTTTAGTTAACAACTTAATAAGAATAATAATAATAAGCACCATCTAATCACTGCTCTGTATTGCTCCCGATTCATATCAGCCTGTAACAGCTATACGTGTTTCCATGTTCAGTTCAGGCAGCATTAACATGAGGCAAAGTCCCACCATCAAAACAGCGATTAGGCCGATAACACCTGTCCCACAACACTCTTGTCAAATTAGGTCGTCTTAAGTACATCCGCAGTGATCTACCGGCCGAGTCAAAGGTCACAGACTGCTTGACATACATTGCCTGTTAGTGTGTTTGTGTGTCTGGCTCACCCAGTGGAAAAGGTGTTAGCTCCCTCATGCTGCCCGAGGGCATCAACGTGACACACGGCAAAGTGCTGCATGATCTCTGACATGTCATCATGGCTGAAGAGCGTGCTCCAGCAGGTTTTGTCTAGAAAAAGAGGAGGTACAGGTGGATAAGTGATCCTTGGCTGATAAGTAGGACATTCAGATGCTGTGCCTCATCAGGCCTTGCAAGGTTTGACGCTGTGATAAAAATCTGTAGGTACCGTAGCGTAACAGATTTAGCGATACAGCCCAGGCTTTGGGCACAACAACAGATGTTTCACCGAGGCAGAGCTGAATAAGGAGGCAGGCTTACGGTTCAGTCCAATGTCATGGAAGGTGAGGATGACTGGTCTGTCAGCCTTGGGAACCCCCTTCATCGTACAGTGGATTCTTCCATAAGGAGTCTCCACATCATGCTCCTACGGGCACAAAAAAAGGGACAGGCTTAGCATATAATAGGTAGATAAAAAACTGAAAAAAATTCAAAATAAACATATCGAGGAGTTCACTTTTAAAGCTCAAAAAGATGCAACCAAGCACTAAAGCAACAGAGTGATATGTCAAACCTGAACATTTACAACCACTGCCATCACAACTAACCACACAGGATCTTCATTCATGCATTTTGCAATGATGAACTACTTTCCAACCAAACTAGAAAACAGTAAAACCATTTAATAGATCGTCCACTTCTTTAAATCCAATCCATTCCTTCCAGTGAGCCACAAAACAAAAATAGAAAAATGATTCTCTATTCAGAGCTCCGAGAGCAGCGGCATAATCCAACAAATCCACTAGAAACTACTCACAAACATTGGAATATTAGTCTACTCACGCTGACTTCAATCTCAGCAACAATCATTTCCACATCAGAATCCTCCAGAACCATGTTTGCAGGAGAGGAGTTCAACGCCGCTTGCTACTGAAAAAGTGCAGTCGCAGTGGCTCCCTGAGCTATAGATCCGAATGCTGGTAAGCCTCTGAAGTTGTTTAGCTCTGCTCTGAGAGCTGTGTTTTATACCCCTGCTGCTTACCAGTTGGCCTAAGCTCCTGGCCTCCCATGGTGCCTGCAGGCTGGTCAAAACAAGCTAACTCTAGATGAAGAGATCCCTAAATTGGATCAGCCAATGTCAGACAGAAGGGACACTGGCAACTGAGCTGAGATGATGAATAGGCATGGGTGTGTGATCAATGGGAAAACATCTGAATGAATGGGGGGGGGGGGGGGGGAGCAGTCATTATTCAGCAGCATTTCAGGGAAATATTTTCAAACTAATTGCTGAGACTACATTTTTTTTATTTAACACACTAGTAAACTGTCTCTCATGGCTAGAAAGAGGCAAAGAGAGACTTTTGAAAATCATAAACATTTCCTGGAAATCCTTTTATCCCAAACTACACAAATAATGTTAATTTACAGGTGGATGTGTGTATTTGAGGACTTTTATTCTAAAATAAGACAGACAGTCTTGAGTACAACTTCCTTTCTGAAAATATTGCTCTAATGAAAAGTGTTGCCATAGAATAAACATGCTTGTATACAGCCATAAATGTTTATACTCTCATCAAAATAACATTTGTCTGTAGATTGAGTCACTGAAAAAACAACACAAATCTGCCCCATAGTGACCTGACCTGCAGGTCTGGCACACTTCAACATGGCCTATTGGGTAGTTTCCAAATCAGCTCTGACTGCATGAGATCTTCTCTGGAGGAACATCCAGGGTGGCATATAACCTATTTACTGGATGCAATGCACACGTAAACATCTTAGGTTTCACCGTGCTCCACCCACCCTCCACCTCTACAGCGCATAAGCTACACAGGCAAGATAATCCTGCAGTGTGGGTGTGTGGACGTGTGCACTTGTATTTGTGAATGTAAGTATTTGCAAGCAGGAAACTCCTGGAAAAGCGATGTTTGTGCATATACATTAACTATCTGGATACTTCAGTGTAACATCAAAGTCAGTCAGGAGAGCGTTAAGGGCAAAAAAACTCACAGACTGGAGTCGTTATGTTTGAGGTAAAGGTCGACACATTTCTGAGGATGGGAGAACGTGTACTTCATACTGACGCTGTACCTTTAAGATCAAGAGTCTGAGCGCTGTCCAGGGTGCTGAGAGGCCCCCAGCCTCAGCAGCACCCATGCACTGACCACAACTGTGCGTGTCAAGGTGCTCGAGAGGAGCGTGAAAATGTTGATGTATTGTAGCTGCGTTATCTTACAAATCCTGCCCAAAGTGTGTTTCCTCTCTTTCAGCAGCTGACTGAATTAGTGGAGGCCCAATCAGATTCCAGCTCTAATAAAATCACAGCAGATGGAAGGTTAGCACCAAAATAAAGGAGTCGATGGCGCTGTTGATTTGAGTATTTCTTTTTATCAACCACTAGATGGTACCAGACAAGCTAGATAAGAAGATATAAAATAAAACCAACTGTGTGCACAAACTGGGAACTGGCATCATTCACCAACACAAGCTTCAAATTATAAAAGTAGGTTTACAGCTGGCAGGAGCAATAAATGCTGGATGTTATTTCTTGTGTGTGCAAACATACCTTGATAGCAAGCTGCTGCACAGCCTCTCTCAGGCCCTGCAAGGAAAGAAAAGAGTGATGAAAACATAAAACAAATGCAATTACAGTGTAACATGCTATAATCCAATATCCTGAGGGCGTCAGCCTGTCACTGATTGTATGTTCATAGCTATATGACCTCTGTCATGTGAGTGCCGCTCCAATTGCACCGCTTTGTAGTTCTGGACAAATGATTGAACTGTGTTTTTTGTAGAATTAGGACATTTTTGTCCTAACATTATGGAAGAACAACAGAGTTATGACTCATAAATTCATATGTCCACTGTGAGACTCAATAAGTCATATGTTATGTTCTTCCTTTGAAGAATTACCAAAATAATTGATCCTCAAATATGTTTTATGTGGCTTTGACGGGTCATATTTCTTCATTCATTCATTCTTACACTGCATGCAGCAACTGGATTAAACCACAGATGTACTGAAAAACCACACAAGCAACATGTCAGGTATTAATCGTGCAATGCTGAGCGTCACAATACTTGAGCAGGTCAAAACACATTTCTGACAAGTCTTTTCAAACACTGTTTGACTTGTCTCGGTTCAGAAAACATACCGGCAGTTCCCTGTCAACCAGCAGGGGTTTGGACTCAACGACCTGGATGTCATCCATTTCAAAGAGCTGCAGAACCTGCCGGTAAGAGAGGTCATAGGAGTTAGTGAGTGACTGGTTCAACCTGTGTTGCAGTGGTTCTGAGCCTTTCAGATGCTTCGGGTTATCCGTTTGGATAAGATGTGGGAAAATAAGTTTGTTCAAGGCTTTCCCGAATTCCTCAAAATAGTTAAGTGCGTCCTTTTAGAGTTGTTATCGTTTTACTCCCTGAAGCTCAAACCTCTTTTAAAACAGGTATGGCAAGGGTTGGCAGGCTATAAGAGGCCAACTTGCAGACAATAACATGATATATTGTTTGAACATTGGTGTGGGAGTGTTTCTTATCCATGCAAAGCTAATAAAAAGAGACGTGAACTGGAGACCAGACACACACACACACTGAGGTATACAGACACAGGAGCATGCAGAGTCTGGCGCTGTGATCTGCGCTAACATGTGGACAACATAAAGGGCCACACCTTGATACACACAGGCGGACTGAAGTCTCGTAGACACCCTGAGCTGACTACCCACAGAAGTGAAAACTGAAGCGCTCCCTCCCTGATGATAGCTTCACGATTGGGAACATAATTCAAAGAAAGAACGCCCTGTTTGACGAGAAAAATTCAAGAGGAACAAGAGAGGGATAGACAGAGAGAGGGAGTGCGGGAAACTGGGAGAAAAAAAAGAAGAGAGGAACTGGGGGGTGTGAGGAGAAGCCAGGCGTCAGCTTGTGCTGTGGATCATGGTGGAGAGCAGGCAGGCTGCAGCTCTGCATGCAAATCAAATTAGCCAGTTAAGAGGGCCCTTTGTCCACTGGCACCGGTGGCTCCTGAGAGCCAGGACCCTGCCCCCATGTCTCCCCCTGCTGAAGGAGGCCTTCACTGACCCGTACACACAAACATGCACAGGGAGCAGCGGACACCCATGGTTCCCACCAACGCATCCCCGAACCTCTTTTCATCCCTCTGCTGGCGTTCAGGCCCTGCGAGTTCTGCCACTTTTCTCTGTTTGTCTTGGTTTCAGCTTGGTTACAGTCGCTGTGTTTGCGCTTTCCAGGCTCCTTCCGTCTGTTTTGTGCCCTCCGGCTTTCTGTGTGTCTTTGTTTACAGCCACCAGCAGAACACGAATCAATCTACAGGACAGCACAGTGGCCGTCAGAGCGATGCGGTCTATTTCGAGGAAGTGATTCATTACATTTCAAATGTGGAGATGACGGCTGTCCGGCAGAATACGCCCAGGACAAGAACACACACACATACACACACATGCTCCTCTGTCTGGGAGAACTGAGACCGGAGCCAGCCGGATCTCACAATAGCACAGAGGAAGAGGAGTATCAAACAACAGGTTCATTTTTCTGCTGAGGCCTTCAAAAACATGGCCGCCAACACACTGCAGGAGCTTTGTTGGAGAGGACAAGAAATCAGCCCCCGTTGAGATTCCACAGCCATGTGAGAGAGGGCACATTCATGGTGCTGGAGAATGAAACAGTTCAGAGTGTTTCAGATTAGAAAAAGGGGGAATATCAGTTCATGCATTGACATGTTCGTGTGTGTGTGTGGGGGGGGTCCTCTAAGACTATTTTTGAGCCTATTTGCAAACACGGCTATGTAAAAACAATCCTGAGAGCTCATTAACAAACACACACAGTGCAGTCTTCCTCTGTACTTGGCCACCATCACCACCTGTTAGCATCTGGCAGCAGAGAGAGAGAGAGAGAGAGAGAGAGAGAGAGAGAGAGAGAGAGAGAGAGAGAGAGAGAGAGGCAACTAGGTCACCTGCTGTTTCCACCAGCGGTGTGCTTAAAACTGTTCGCCTTGCTGAGCTAATGTTTCACCTGGCCAAGAGGGAGGGGACGGGGGGGTTGTTAGTTTAACCTCACAGGATCCTAAACTCCAAGCCGTGAGATATGAGCGCAGCTGCCTTGACATTTCTGATGTAATGATCAGTCAAATTCATTTCATAGATAGAGAGTTGCACGTCAAATGACTGGCATGGAAAAAAATTTTAATTTCCATATTAATGAAATCTGAAGAGTTTCAGTAAGCTGTCAAATGCCTGAAAGAATATATTAAAGGGGAAGTGATGTTTTTGCAGCACATCTTTTTCTCACAGGGATTTTCTGTTCCCGCAGCAGCAGGGGGCTTTCTTTTAACTGGCTTCACTTCAAACTGGTTTGGTGTCACAGGCAACAGTTGTACACTGTCTTTAACCATGTTGAACCAGTTCCTACATGCTTATTCCCTATTGAGATGTGTGTGTGTTTTGTTTTCTTGTCTTTTTGTGTGTGTGTGTGTCAGGCTGTGGGAGAAGAAAACAAACTATTCAGTGAAGCAGCTTTGGCCTGGCAGAAGTGAGACTGTGTTATGCAATCATGAACAGGAAGCAGGGGGAGGATATAGGGTTGGGATGATCTGAAATGTGTAGCCCAAAATCAGCTGCATAGAGTATGCACACTATGTACTTCTCCCTGGTACAGTTTCACTTTTTCAACCAGAGTTTGTTGACTGAAAGCCTTTACAAGACCATATTATTCTGCTCGTCATCGAACTGATGATCCATCGCTCTTTCAACCTTTGACAATAAGCATAATTCTCATTATTAGGTTTCAATTGTTGATTCCCCAAAAGCTGACCTTTTGAAAATCCTGTGTTTTCACTTTAGGTGGTTTGAGCTTTGGGGAAAAACAACAATAACAACAACAACACTGATGCAGGCCTACGTGACACATAAGTGCTTGTTTTTCCACAGTAAATCCAGAGATATGACACACTACTCTAAGCCAGAACATCACGGTTACAAAACAGCAGGAGCTCAAACTCTGCCTCTGTTTGCTGAGGGAGAGGAGCATATGCACTGATTAGATTTGGACAGAGAGCCTCAATTTTGGGAGGCAGAATCAAGGCCAGGCCATCCTTGCTCCATCGCCTCCATATAGTTTTAAATCCACAAGCCTGCGGCATCCATCTGCAGAAACAATGATTGCTTCTCTAATCTTTGGGAACTCGCTTAATCTGTCAAATCCCTGGTTTTGAAATATCAGCGCAGCAGCAGCAGGCCTGCTGGACTAAGCTGACAAAGACCTACATTTTCAGAGTGTAAAAGATATCAAAATGTGGGGGTCTCCATTGCTGCAGGATGTTTGTGAGTAGGGGTCAGGGTGGTTTCAGGAAATACACCATTTTTGGGAGATGGAGCCTCCTGTATCACTGCAGCTGAGGTCAGGAGATTAGGTTCATGATCTTTAAGGACTGAACACTTGAGCATGCTGTGTTATTTTGGCTGCAGCCAATGGGTGATGTGCTTTATATTTTGGCAGACTGCCACTAATTCCTTAAGTTAAATATCAATATTTTTCACATTTTGATTTAGCTAGACACAAGCACCACCCCCCAACCCTCACCCTAATGCATGCTTGTTTGTTTTCTTAATGCTAGAAAGCAAAGAGGATTTGTTATTGCTCCCATAATATTTACAACATTTTCCAGAAAAGCTTGTGCGTGTGTGTGCGCGCGTGTGCTTCAAGTGTCACGTGTAAAAAGCATGTTGATTCTCTACCTGTTATCTTGCTTCACACAGGAGTGCCCTACCCAACTTTAAAATGCATATCATTACAATAATGTGCAAACCCCCCACCCGAGAAAAGTATGTATACATGTAATAACACCTTTTTTAAAGGTTGCATTTCAGCGGAGTTTCCGCCAAACAGGCACATCAACGCGCTCAGACACGCTGAGAGACAAAACCTTCCAAAACCATAAAAACAAGAACGCAAGATAGTCATCAGAAGCCGGAACCTACCTGTCGGTTTAATTTCTGATTGTCCTGAGACGAACGCTCCCCCACACAAAAAGTCCACAAAACTTTTTTTTTCTCTTCCTCTCTAACGAGAGATTGCAGATTGCTGCAATGACAGATGCGTTGCTTTGTTTATAACGTGCGGCGAAAGGCGGATGTATGAGGGAATTTTATAAAGGCTTGGGGGCGTGCAGGCCGGCCCACTTTCCCCGCTGCTCTCGCTATTGGGCAACAGCAGCTGTGGGACTGATAACGCAGCCTGTTTCCAGCGGTTGCATGACGAGGAAGCTGGTGACAGCGACTCATGGGGCAAAGAAAGTCAAGCCCCCTTCTTTAAATATGAAATACCACCAGTGCCTGGTGTGATACTTAGTTGTGGATTCTTCCATTTCTTTTAATCTCCTGTTAAGAACTCATTTTTGCGTCTCTGTTTTCTAGTAGTACGCCTGTTTGTTATGGGGTGTGGTTTTTTCAGCCATACTTTAACTGTGAAATTAATCTGTTACACCCCTTTGTGTGTATTGTCACTGTGTCATCATCACACCTGGGTCAGGTGGTAATCACTTTGGTATAAGAACCACCATGACCAGACAGGGTGTGGATCTTGGCACTGCTGCTTGTCATTTTAGACACCAATCCACTGCGAACTATAATTCATCTCACTCCAACGGCAGCAGTCAAAGTCCGAATGTCTCTTTTTGTTCACGGTCTCTCGCAATCCCAGCAGCTGACACTTTTTAAAGAAGTGTTTGAGCCGCTGTCAGCTGTGGTTGAGTGAAGCTGAAGAACAAGGAAGGCAGCCAGCAACCTTGATTTGAGGCCAAGAGGAGATAAGTGTGTACAAAGGGAAGCCCTTCCCTCTCCTTGGATCATACCGCCTTTCCTTGATAGCCTCTACTATTGTCTAATCAAAGTTAGCTTGTCCCACACATGCAATAATCAATACCACAACAGAAACGGTTTGCTCCCGTGTGAGCTGCTGTACAAATGATACTCTGAGGGAAAACATGCAAGACATGTTATCTGCAACAATCCCCTCAACAAGTGGCTTCAAACAGATAGCTAATCTGAAATAATGCCCTGTGTTGTAAGGCCTCTTTGTGCCATGACACCTTTTAGTGTGCACACAGTACACATAATCTGAGTGCTTAGGTTTGTCTGTATGAATGCATTGCTCAGCATCTTCTAGGTTTGTGATTCCAGATCCATCCACTTACTAAGCATGTACTACAGTGCAGGGATCTCCATGGAAATTTCCACACCTGCAAGAGTCTGGCTGTTAACACTGTGAATCTGCCAATAAGTGCTAGTATTGGCAATGAGTGTGTGAAAGGTCCTTGTCAAGATACAATAGCCGCACTGTGGGCTTGTAATGTGAGGCCCTCGATAGGAACGCACTAGACAATAGGCGCATTGGAGGGGAAAATATAACCACTATGCTAATTTCACGTCAGTCATACATTGCAAAACGGACGGACGTTGGACGAAATCTTACATATCTGGCCATTAACAAAAACGCGAGCATCCCCGAGTGTGTGTGTTCATGCATCTGACTGCACAGGTCCTGTCCAGCCACAATTGGGAAACAAAGATTGTGAGAGGTTTAGTGCAGCATATGTGGGTCGCAGTGTCTCAATGCTTGATAAAGGTGGTGGACTTTCACCTGGCTGATTGCCATGTTCGTACGAGCAGCTGGCAGACTTTACAAAGCAAAACAAGGCCAGAGCTCCTCCAGTCCTCAGGTGTGGCCTTCACCCTTTATGTTTACTGTAATGTCTTTGTGATTTCATCTGATTCTTATTTTCACAGGTTGAAAATCAGAGAATCAGCCTGTGAGGCACTTCCTTTCTTTCATTTTTTTTTTTACAGTGCTGTACAAATAAAGCTATCATTACTCTTGGTAATATTCTGTACAGTGATTTCAGGGAGCTTAGTGTGAAGTAAAGACATATAAATCATTAGATGAGGTGGTGTAAGGACACAGCATGCAGACAAGATAGGGAATATACTGGAAAACTTTTGAATATTTGAACATTCAAGGAACATTGGACTTAGATGCTGTTTTTTGTGTAATTCATTGGTCTTGTTCCTCTTTCTTTCTTCTCTTTTTTCGAGTGCACATGCAGTAGTAGCACTGGCTGAAACGTGTGTCCTGGCCTCTGGATCTTCTCTGTGCTGCATGGCCGTCACGGGTCATCCAGTCCAAGTGTGTTTGATCTCTCAGTTCATGTCCACGATGAACTGCTGTTCACTGCAAACAGAGCAGATAATAAGAGACAGAAAATGTAACACTGACCATCAAAGCTCATCCATTCCACTCACTACTGCTGAATCCCAGTGGAGGGATGTAATTAAGTACATTTACTCAAGTACTGTACTACTCTACTTGAGTATTTCCATTTTGTGCAACTTAATGTCTCTACATCTCAGAGGCAGATAAGGTATACACAACGCTACAAACACATGATCATCTTATAGAATATGATGCAATGCTGTAGATTAAACTGGCCAAGAGTATATAAAGTAGTTAAAAGTAGGCTGACAGGGACAATTTTACTCCAAAATGAGTACTTTAAGTACATTCTGCTGGTAATGCATACTTTTAATCAAGTAAGGTTTGAATGCAGGATTTTTTCTTGTAGCGGAGTATTTTCACAGAGCGGTATTAGTACTTTTACTGAAGTGAAGGATCTGAATACTTCCTTTACCACTGGTCAGTCCTGTATAGCAGCTGCACTTACATTAAATATAGCATGATTATGTTTCCTGACATCTGCTTGCTCCTCACCTTTTTTCCATACATGCCCATCCCAGAGTCTTTGTATGGCCCTCCTCTGAGGTGGATTCAACCAGTTGTGACAACCACAGTGATGCAACATACTTGTAAGAAGAATGGGTGATTCAGATACACATGAGGTGAAATGTGTGTCGAGTCACGTAGTAAAAGGCTTGTAATGTGGAGTAATCAGCGGGTTTGCCTGCATTGTACTTTCAGTGAAAAGCAAAACAGCATGAATGTGGTGTGACAGTTACTGGAAAATGTTTTTGTAAAACTAACAAAGAAATTGAAGAGTTACTCTCGGAGGTTAGCTGTGGTGTTCAGATCGATCATTACAAGCAGTCTGTGGCCCAGTTTTGTTTCCTCTGTTTCTTGTGAGGTACCATGTGAAATACACTTCACGTGTTTTCTATCACGTCTAATTTGTTCTTGCTTAGTTTAACAGACATATCTTGTTCCCTTCACACATTATTATTGTAAACCACTTTGTTATTTTAGTTTGTGGTTTTAACCATAGAAAGAGATCATTTTACTCCCTAATATCCAGCACCCAGGTGTTTTATGGATTTATGCAGCGTGCATGTATGAACCTTATCATAGGTCAACAGACGAACAAACAGTGGATTTTTACAGAGTGACTTTAACAGCAGTGGTGCTTTCTGCGCCTGCGTGGTTCTGATGGGACATTTTCCTCAGCCCGACCTATATTCAGTTCTGATTATCTCAGTAAGGTACAGTAACTGCTATGATAAGACTGTCCTCACTTCTCTTGATGTTGATAAGGCTGTTACTGAGTGACTAACCAGGCTGGGTAAATGTTCCTGCTGTATAACAATCATCATTAAACAGTAAAGTCTTAATAACAGTGTTTGCTTGGTCTGTGGGCCCCAGGGGGCAAAGGTTAAACTAACTGGGCAAATACAAAATGTGAACACACTCCTGAAATCTTCACCTTTGACTGAATTTCTATGCCTGTCCAATGCAGACAGTGTAATCCATAAAATATAACAAAATGATAAGTCCATCTTCTTAATTGCTATCAAAAATATTTATCAGATTGTTTAGAGTCACATAACCATGTTGGCAGTCAGCTGACACATTCTCAAAGCAGTGAGACAAATAGCTCTGTGTAATTATTAAAGGGCCGTATCTTAAAAAGGCATGAACAACCTTCTGTCTTTTCTAGGAAAAGCAAAGGCACAAGACTAGTAACACATTAAAGTGTGTTCATGCATGTATTCACACTGTAACTGAATGAGAACAAATTATTATACACAGTCAAGTGACAATCTGATATGCATAGTTGCCCTTTTGTGCCAAAAGGAAATAGTCAACATCAAGCTACACAGCTGAATACAAAGGGGGTGTTGGTTGTATGAATGGACAGCATGCATCTGACTGAGCGCATCCTGTGTTGCATAAGAAAAGATAAACAGCGAGTGGACTTTAACTAATCCTGCTAGAGCCGCTGTCACTGTTCGTCAAATTATCCACCGTGGCGCTAATGTCTTTATCACCAGCACCAATTTTAGACACAGTAAACATGCCAAGGCACAGTGGGTACTGATGACACCCTGGAACAACGCTGGAGTAGCACTCTCAGAGGGTTTTTACACTGTGCCATGTGTAAATCTGTGCTACTGTACTCACACTGGTGTTCCCCATGAATCGCTTTGATGAGATGAAAATTTGATTACATTGGAAAACGGGGCCTGTGATGTTCAATACACTTCCATATGTTAGTTTTTCATGCATGTGGAAATTCCACCAAATCACCAAGTTATTTCTGGCAGGTGTAACACATTCCAGCAGCAGCAGCAGGTCTGCCTGCTGCTGGAGTTGGACCGGTGGCTACAGTGGAAACTGCACCTAACCATCCTCTGTTTTGATTCCTGAGGAAAATATTTGAGGTCAGGATGACAGCAGTTTAGCTGGTAGGTAAGGCCAGACAGTGCTAGATTCAGACTTAACTACAGTGGAATATCAAGTAGATATTCAACCCACAGCTTCAGTGAGTTCCTATCATGTTGATTGGAATTACTGGAGCCTAATAGTGAAATAAAAAGACTGATTCTCATCACAGGCTTCCTTCCTGGATGTATTAAAGGGGAGGAGGTCTGTGTCCTGTGACATACAGAGGGAAAACTGTGATAGCAGCCCCTGCTGTGTCGCAAGTGCGACACTGTTTACAATGTCCTCCACACAGAAAAATTAGTTGATGCACAGCAGAACAATAGGGTTTATATAAACAGTGGACACAGCTGTTTGGATCATTTGAGTGGGGGGTGGGGTGGGGGGGTCTGAAAAATGAAATAGATATGAGTGATGGTGGTATGTTGTGGATGAGGGGAGAGGGGGTATCAGTGGAAATAAGAATGGCAATGTGTAGTGAGAATGAGTGGGATTAAGAACACCTCTCCTGTCATTGCCTCTAAAAAACACAGGAACAGGTTCAAGATTCAAGATTCCTGTAATTATTTAAAAGAATCAGTCAGCTTTTGGGGAAATGTGTATCATTTCTGGTACTTAACTGAGAAGACTGATAACACTCTTGTGGTTGTATGGTGATTATGAAGCCCTGTTAGCATAGCTTAGCACAAAGACTGGAAACAGGGAACGGCTTGTTTGGCTCTGTCTGAATAAAGTCCACCTATTAGCAACTTCAAAGTTCACTAATCTAGTTTTGTTGTCACTGTGGGTTTGACAAGAAGCAGTCTGGCACCTAAACCTCTGCAAAATTGAGTTGTTTTTACAATACATTCATTTTTTGTACTGAAAAAATTAGATATAACCTGCTAATGTGTGCGCTTGAAAGGTGCTGGTAGGCAGATTTTATTACCCTACAGCCAAGAGAGCTAGCTGTTCCCCCTTATTTCAAGTCTTAAAGCGATAAGCGAGGATAACCTCTACCCATTCAGGAGAGCCAGCACACAACTATGAGAGTATTGTCAAGGTTGTTGTCCAGCTCTCTGCATTAAAAAAATTACATATTTCCCCAAATATTTAACTATTGCACTAAAAAGTATCTGAGGGGTGTCACAGAAGGCAGGTGGAGCTTCGGAAGGAGACGGTCGCATGACTGTGAGTGTGTGAAGGATGTTTGACAGACCATGTGTCCTCAAAGTTACAGATTCAGTCACGGCCAAGGAAAACTTACAGCTAATTAACTCAGTGCAGGACAAAACACACTGCTGGAAGGAGTGAATACTGTGCCATATTTTCAATGATTGACAGTTTGTTTTGGACACATAATTGGAGCATTTTGATACTGCCTCCTTCAGTGTCTGTGGTGTTGTTAGTAGTTAGTGAAGAATTAGTTTGTGACCCAGATATCCCAGCTGTTAATTATTCCTTATTAACCTTATAGTGAGGATAGACAAACAGCACACTTTTCAGAGGCAGGTTGTAATCCCACAGTATCACTCCTGTAAATCAAAGGTCACTCCTACACAGGACAAAACACTAGTTCTGTTAATAAAAGTTATAAAAAAAAAAGTGCTGCAAGTGAAAATGCTGTAAATTGTTATTAGCCTATGTAAAGGGGCCCTCATGGCCCATTTTCTACTGGGATGTCCCTTGTGATAGGTCAATAGTATCTTATAGTGTCAATAGGTATTTAAAGATATGACAATACATCATGTGTTTGTTGTGTAAAATCTTAATTTGGAAAATTAATAATTATAATTATAGCTGTCAGGAAAATGTAACTGAGCTGAGTTGAAGTACTTAGTTACATTTCATCACTGAAAAATGAGGACATTTCTGATGTGATGTTAATGTGCCATGAAGGTGACAGAGGTTATAATACTTAACATCACGAATTACATACTGTCACAGGACTTAGTTTTTATACGTATTTTATATTTTATTCATTGAATGTAGATTACTTTCACTTCTCTTCGCAACCACTTCGTTCACTGTGAAGTTACTGCAGCGCAAACCTGCATCGTGCGGCTTTCAAAACAAACAACAACAACAACAACAACAACAGCGGTCCTGATTATGTTTGTGCAGCCCTTGAACGCAGCACGGCCAAGCAGGCTGAATGGACAGGCTGGAATGGTGATACACTGCTCTCAGGATGACAGCAGCAGCTGTGGGCGGTGCAGGGCGGGACCGGGACGAGGAAGACGAGCGCGACGTGACTGCCCTCATTGTTGTTTGTTGTGAGCGGATGTCAACGTGGTGCTTGTTTATCCTCTTACGTCCGTTACGTTCGGGACACCTCCGTTATTTACTCAGGACATTACATGAGAACAGGGAGTTCAGTGAGATAATGTGCTGGAATTTGTAATCACTGGAGCTTATCTTTAAGAGACACAACACACCTGTAGTTTACTCCTGTGATTACCTGGTTTTATAGGAACTTACTTCGTGGTAAATGTATTTTCTATGGTGTAACTTACTTATTTATGTAAATTCTATATTTTGAGTAAAATCTTCTTTTTACAGACAGTTATAGTTACTACAGTTACTTTGCATTGCTATCTTTATGTTGTGGTATTGCTAATATTACCTAATACTTTGTCCACCACTTGGCATTACTGTATTCACAGATGTGTATAATCTTGCTTTCATTTTACAGTAAGCCAAATGTTGACATGATAGTATTCTTCTTACAAGTATTTGCTATAATAGCGCAGAGCATGAGACAATAACTCATAGTGACAGTAAGATATTTTCAGCACTCTAGAGACGCCACTGTCAACTGGGAGGAAATGGTAGTTTGAGGGCTAATATTAGTGCTTCCATGGCGGCCTTCATGTAAACAAGCTGCAGAGCAACTGTCTCAGATTAGCCTGCAACATGCACACGCGCACACACACACACACACACACACACACTCATACAGCAGGTCACGCCGAGAAGCGAGAGCCAAAGGCAATCAGGCAAATCCTGGTAGAACAAAAACTATATTACCTGTAACAAATCATCACAATATCAGCTCCAGAGCATTTAACTGTCCCTGTGCTTGTGTCAGTGATCCCAGACCCAGTTTGGTCAGTTCTTATTTGAAGGGAGAGGACGGGTATAGTTTGGTTCAGATGGAGAAAGACTAACATCAGAGCAAAACATGCATACATACAGAGATGCCGTATGATCTCATACAGAGATACAGTCAGTATTCTCTGTACAATACAGGGGATTAATGCTTGGACCAGTTTGTAAACCAGCAAGTGAAGTTAATCCTTAAC
Organism: Chaetodon trifasciatus; assembly: GCA_037975065.1. Lineage (NCBI taxonomy): Eukaryota > Metazoa > Chordata > Actinopteri > Chaetodontiformes > Chaetodontidae > Chaetodon > Chaetodon trifasciatus. The sequence goes on along the minus strand of JBBMOE010000015.1, from coordinate 3,392,210 downwards.
AGCAGACAGACAGACAGACAGACAGACAGACAGACAGACAGACAGACAGACAGACAGACAGACAGACGGAGAAGCTCCAGTTTCCCTTGATCATGCAATTAAAGGAAAACTTGTCAGCTCAGTCTCCTGGTATGATTTTCCCAACACTTCCATGATATTGTGTGTGTCACAGTCAAATCCTTGACTGTGACACGCACAAACATTGAAAACAAAGCAGTTCCTATGCTTGACTAAGGCCTTCTTCATCCCAGGGTAGTACTTAATGTAATATCCCCAGAAAGGCTGCTCTGGAGGAAGATAAAGGGCTCTGTGTAAATTACACAAAAGTATAAGGAATACAGTAGAGGAGAGGAAAATGAGAAACAGAGAAGAAAAGGGAAGAGAAGTGGTTTTTTGTCCCTCAGTGTGTCACTCAGTCACATGCTCAGTTGTCCTGTCTGACTGCCAGGCTCTGCTCTCTGAGTGTAATCTCTGTTGACCAGTTGGGGAGGGAGGGGGAAAAAAAGATGGAGGGCAGGAGGGCTGCACCGCAATCTAGGTCGTCCACCACTAATCCTGCAATGTTGAAGTATGCTGTTGGCATACAGTGCCAAATGCTGAGCTCACTCAACTCCTCTTCCTTGTCCTCGTCAAGTCAAGCCAAGTTCTTGGCTCACGACAGACCTCCCCTGGTGTGCCTTCGACTGAAACACTCACATGCTCTGATGTTACCATTGACAAATTCTTGACCTTGATAAGGCCTATCAAGCTGGGGGTTAAAATGAATGACCATCAATATCTAAACATGACATTAAGCCACACAATCAGTTATTTGCTGCGTAACTCAAGTGAGGAACAAAACTCAATCTCCTCTGACCTGTTGAGTCGTTGAGACTCAAACTCTTGTTTTAAATGAAATGTTGGAAGACAAAGATTTGGTAAAACTTTGCTATTAACCCCTGGTTTTACTTGCTGGGCAACATAACTTGAGGTAGATACAAAGCTTTAAAAACAAAAGTGCATATAGGGATAAAAACTGTGCAAACATGCAATTTTCAGTCCTTCTTCAGTCCATCTCAGGTGTTCACATGCACACTATTTACAGTCTGCCCCACCACTTGCTACCAAACCTGTTTGTGAAGTGGAAATGTCTTGTGTTGACTGATCATAATTTAGCACCCGTCTTGTGACCTAACAGCAAGATGTGGTGGAGAGCAACACTCTTCTGCTCGGCCTCCCATTCTCTCATCCAGGTTCAGGTGGACTAAGTGGGTCATTGCTCAGGCAATGTACCTTGTGTCACAGATGTGCTGCAAATACAAATGCAAACAGATTTCATCTACTAACTATTTGCTCAACTAAACCATGCCACCATGGTCAGTCAACTCAGTATTATGTCACCCACTGAATAAGATGACTGCAGCCTTTAAAGTGAAGGCTTGATGGGTCAGATTTCAACCAAGTGGTCTGGTTAATGCCATCGAATGGTTTGCAGCGTCTGGTGCAGGAAATAATTGCGGGCACCATCAGATGTTGTGGTTAGTCTCCTCACACCCGAAAACATGACATGACCTAGATTTACAAGTGAGATTAGGAAGACAGGTGTGACTATGAATAGACAGTCTAATATTGATAATGATCAACAGCAATGTTACATAAAATGCTGCACAAAAGTACCAGGATGCAGACAGAAAATCTTTATTCATTTGAGACAAGGAAGCATGTTGACAGTTATTTGATTTCATGCCAAACTTTGAAATACAATGCTGCCCTCTTATGGTCAGATGCTGACCTCAAACACG
>JBBMOE010000015.1:3196463-3390383 GCA_037975065.1 Chaetodon trifasciatus | reverse complement strand
CACACACACACACACACACACACACACACACACACACACACACACACACACACACACACACACACACACACACACACACACACACACACACACACACAGAGAAAAAAAAAGTTTGAGCACCTTCCTTGAGTTATCCACTGACAACACAAAGCCACACAAAGGAGGTATTTGAGACACATGTGAGACCAGTTAGGGGCCTTGTGTGGTTTCTGAAGAAAAAAATCTGAGGTGTTCATTCGACTCAAAAAAGAAAAAAAAGAATAAAAAATCATATAAGTGCAGTTTGGAGATAGGAGACACATAAAGCATTATGGGTAACTGTGGGTACAGAGTAAGTGATGTAACTGCTGTGTGGGCTGCTGAAATAAGGAGCTGGGCTGGCTCTGCTGTAGACAGGGAATGAGGCCTCAGTGCACACATGCATCCTCTTGATGGACTGAGCAGCTCCATTAGCAGTGAGTCCACGGTGTGTGCTGCCCCCTGTTGAGCAGATGGAGGAACTTCCAGCCGCAGCTTGAGGGAGGAAAGGCTCCTCAGGGTCCCAGCTGAAGCTCCTCTTTGTGGACCGAGGCTGCGGCTCCGCTCTGAGCGGCTCACCGGACAGAGGAGAGGCTGCGGAGGCTCGAGCAGAGGGGCTGTCTCTCTTCAGGAGGGACTCGATGGAGAAAGGACCGCTGAACTTCACCTCACACCTGATGTGAACAGCTCTGCACGCTGCAGCCTCAGCAGAGTGGAGAGCTGAGCGACACTCTGATGTTCTGCTCATGTTCTCCATTTCCACTTTGGAGGCCAACTCAGGGAAGAGCTGCAGGATCCCTTTGAAGTGACGACGCACCATCTTTGCTGTGATCTGACTGGGCTCCAGTTTCCAGTAGTTTTTCTTACTGTCCAGTGAATCTGGAACCACTGGAACCTGAAAAACACAACACAGGCTTTTAGAGACAGAGGTTCAGGTTCCCCTTTGATGAAATGATACAATCGTTTGAAATATGAAAAGGTTTGGAATAAAGACTTACCTTGACAAAACATTTGTTGGCTGATAAACACACTCTGATGTTGTTCTCAACAGATTTCCTGTCCTCACAAATGAGTGGTGCCAGCTTGTCCATCAGCTGGAAAACATCAAGTTGAAAAGAAAGGTTTGAAAATGAAACTTTGTGTTTCAGGGGACACTTTTCTCAGATGCCCATTGACTCTTTCTTACCTGAGTGAAAGTGAGCATCTTGTGTGGAGCGTCTTGGAGGACGACAGCGATCTTAGCCAGGTAGGTGGTGCTCTTCCTGAACAGACGCTGCTGAGAGCTGCTGGCTGGAGCAAAGAGAGGCAGCTGAGCTCCATGCTTCTGCATCTTGTTCTGCATCTTGTTTGTTGGAGAGAATCAGTCCAGTCCACACACAGAGCAGCGTGATGTGAACCTGAAGGGGTCACCTGTGGATATAAGTCCTGCTGGGACAATAGGACATCAGAGGGTGTGCACTGCAGCTTAATGAGGACCTTTTGTTCCCTTAATGAGGTGGATATAGCGGGGTGGGGCCTTTTTTTTTGCATCCAAGTTAAAAGTTTTTTGTAGAAAACAAAGTTGCATTTCTGCATGAATTCCAGATCCTTTACTGATATTAACACAATAATTCATTTAATCTCAGCACATTAAAACAAATATAACTTATGTATAAAAGGAACAAATAACTGATATGTTCCTTTCTGCTGATAGTTTGTGTAACCCCTGACCATAACTGAGTATTTACATACTCACACTCTCATGTGTGTATCTTGATGTTCAGTTTATATGGCAGATCAAAGACTTCCACAACAGAATAAAAAAAATTAAGTGCATGTATGGATGGATGTTGAATCCCACTGGATTGAAGGTTTTAGGCCCATCATTTAACTCTGTAAATCTATGGATCATACACATTCACAACACCACTGAACAAGATCAAGATCTATTGTCATGTGCGTGAGCCCACCGGAGCATTCAGACCTCCTTTGCTCATGAAAAGGTCCTCATTTACACTCTAATGTCACACTGATCTTACAGATCAGATCAGTTCCAATGATACTGTCAGACTCTACACCTTTTCACACCTTTCTGAAGGCACAAATGCATCAGAGATTTACTCTTCAATAACTACAGACATTCCTCTGAAACAGGGTGACAAATTGTGGAATGTGTATCATGTTAGATTTTGTTTATTGAGAACACAGTGGACCTGTCCAATCCTGAGTTTCTGCACTGTTTCAGTCTTACTTTACATCTAATAAGATTTTTTAAACCTTAAAGGAAAGCTCTTCTCCTTCTAGTTAAGTTTTATATCTAAAGATTTTATTTTCTTGTGTCACTTGCTTTTATATCTAGTCATGCCATGAAAGTCTTATTGAAATGTGAAATTCTATCCTTTCCGACTCTCATAAACCACTTCAAACTTTTTCTTGAGCACCTCTTTGTCTCCCCTCACTCTTACGCAAGCACTGAAACATTAGTGAAACTCTGTAGCCGTGACTCTTGCTCCTGTTTGGGGATTTACAAATCTGGATGATTGATTTTTCTCTACTGGACTCATCTGAACTTACACAAGAGAGTCAGCTGAAGGTCAGAGGCTAATAAAGGTGAAAGCTCCTTTTGAGGATGGAAAAGCTTTGAATCTGCCTTAGAGAAGTGGGGTTTTTTTAAGGAATGTATTCCATCCACTGAACAAGTCAAATGCCTTCAGACTGCTTGTCTCCATCACATGGTGCTTAAGTGTTTCTGAAGTGCACAACAGCAGCAAAAAACCACAGGAACTTTGACCACTCTGACACCATCGTACTGATCTCTTCTCCTGGCTTACAATGTTGTGCGCACTTCACAGGCAGAACTGTCAACGCAACAACTGGAGGCGCAGTGATGACGAATGTTGCATTTGAAATGTGAAGCTTGAAAACACGGGCCCGTCTATCAAAGATTAACAACCACTACATCCCATGGGTGAACAGAAGACACGGGAGAGACAAAATGAAATAAAATGCCATTTTATTGTTCAGCCGTGTCATAACCTCGTCTCCAAAATAAGCACAGCAGGACTACAACTGGTTCATCAACCTAGCTACCTTTGATAGCACATAAAACTGGGTTTTATTAGACCACCAATGATAGCATTAAAGACTTTTCTATCAGACATCCAATGATAGCATACAAAATAGTTGTTAACCTACCAGTGATACTGTATATAAAACACTTGTCTCTAGATTTATCCCAGACCCACCCTCAATTTCACCCATACCCCTCTTTAGAACATTTGTGACACTGACATATTTTATGCTTAAACAAGCACATATTAAGAATGCATAATTCTCCATTTTTGAGATTATAAAAAAAACTACACAATGTTACACTTTAAGTCAGAGTACAATTCAACTGATTATTAGTGTTCTACACATTCGGCCATAAACCAAAGGAACATTGTATAATATCACTATAACTTAACACTACATGTAATATACGTTTAAAAAAAAATTACAAATGATTAGCATTGAAGAGAAAATGAAGATGGCTAGTGCGAAGGCAAGCTGGGTCAGTACCATAACAGAGAAGGAGTAATACAAAAAGAAATAAAAAAATAGAATAAGAAAAATAGAAACAAAAAACTGATAAGAATACAGGCAAGGCTAAAACATTATGTGTTTCAAACTTTTAAGATCCACCTCATGTGCACTCATCCATTTAGGTAACCTGCTCCAAGACCTCCACTGTGTCTCTCTGATACTTTAACCCCCCGCCCCCCGCCCCCCCCGCCCCGCTTCGACTTGCTTAAACTTTCCCGTGGCAACCATCTTTGTTTTCTTGTGTCAGGCACTTTCCAAGACCCCTTATTCCTCTCTTTACCTTCAACAACTCTACAGGCCAATCATAATCCTGATTCAGACAATACAGGCCGATCACGATGCAGGTTCTAGAATACAACTGCAAAAAAGAGCACAAGAGAACAGTTTCAATCGATGTGTTGCCATTTAGAGAAATATTGCTTTCACTGTGAACTTGCAAGTTTTCTGTCTCTTACCAATCCTACAGGTCGGTGTCAAACCAGGCCAGCTGGTTGCTGTCCATCAGGTCCTGGGTGTGGCCAAGGTCTGGCAATGGATCAGTGTGGTGGCCCAGGTCGGGCAGAGTGTCAGCATGGTAGTCCGCGCCTTCCATCATGGGGTCCAAAAGGGAGTCCTGGCCGTAGGCTGTTGGGTAGGCCCGGTAGGCTCCATCTGAGAGGCAAAAGAAAAGGAAAAAGATGTAAATGTACAGTCATCAGCTGTCACTGCTGAGTAGCCCTGGATGACAGAGGAAGGAAGATATAGGATGACATTAGCTTCATCTTATCTGGGATATTTGTGGTTTTTATGAACTCATGAGATTAAATTGTGAACTGAAAAGAGTCAAAAGCCTCTATGCAGAAAAACGTTTTGTTGCACAACATTCAATCAGTTACAATTTTTTTTCCATCAATATCAATAGAAACCACAAAAATCAGATACTTTTAAAGATCAGAATTCATAAACCAAAGGATGATGAAATAAGGTGAGAAATGGAGGAGGGATTTCATTTGAGATAAAATCAGACACGAACCATCCTGCCTGTATGCCAGAGGGTCTCCCTGAGCTCCCATATCCAGTCCCAGGTCTCCAGTCTACAAAAAGGCACAACAGCAATGAGCAAAACCTGACAAGCCAGCCTACGAGAAGGAGCGGATGTCTGTGTCCTAATTCTGTCGTAAATTACTAACTGCGTACAGAAGTGCAGTAATTGTGCATATTGTGTATGTCTATGTACCTCATTCCAGGCCATAGGCTCAGTTCTGAACAAAGAGCTGGTCAGCTCCACCGACAGACGTTTCTTGTAGTCCTGGGGTTTGTCCTCAGACATGCGGAACAGGACGGCTGCAGCGTAGGTTGCTACAGGAGACAATGCATGGAAACACAAGTCAAGTAATCTGAGTGTGCACAAGAAGTGTCAGTTTTTTGGAGCAATGGCTAAAACTTCTGCTCAGCAGGTGCAGCAGTAGAAACACACAGGAACAGGCTTCATGTGGGCCACTTCTGCCCACAGTCTGAACGTAGTCACACACACTGACAATCAGAAATGTGTGCACGGTCCATTTGTACATGTATATACTCACCAACGCCCTCATTACGGGAATGCAGGAGCTCAGTGAGGGGAGCAGTGGCTCCTTCAGCTTCGATTGCCTCTGCGGCCTCCTTGTCCTGAGCCAGTTCACACAGCACACCTGCTGCCACACGCTGGATATTCTCCACTGGAGAATACAGCAACTGGAGACAGTGAATAGCAGAGAGAAAGATAAGGTTTTAAAAAATACATTCACATGCAGCTAATTTGTGACTGTAGAAGTCTGTCTCCATAGTAAGATTGGGGGTTTAGTTTTACCTGGACAAAGAGTGGAATGGTGTTGAGCCCTCTGATGACAATTCTGTTGTGGACATCCCGGGCCAGGATGTGCAGAGCTCCTGTGCAGCCTTCCACTATTTCCTCCATGCGCACACCCTCCTGGATGTGTTTGAGTGGAGGGAAACAAAAGAAATCAAACACAAAAAAATCTAAATGCTCAAATAAAGAGAGTTTGAGGGCTTGTTGGCTTGGTTACACACCACAAACTGCTGCTGGTTGCCTCCCATGCTGGTGCGCCTCTGGGTATCCTGGTGAGCCCTGACGAGCAGCTGGACCAGTCGGGGGATGGCTCCCTGCTCCCGCAGAGCACTGTGGTTGGCTGGGCAAAGAGCCAGGTTGCGGATCAGACCAACTGTGGCCTAAACAGGGTGCAAATTAAGAATATTTGAGTTAGTTAATCAGTGATGTCACTATGTGCAAGGTCCATCCAAAATGCTAGTCTGGGAAAGTGTGTAGGTACAGAGAAACTGAGATCTTAATGACCTTGATTAGTGGCCAGTGGGACGGAGGGTGCAGTAGTTTGACCACCACAGGCAGGCCATAATGAAGGCGCACAGCATTCTGGGCCATCTCAGCATCCTGGTGGCGCGAGGTCAGGTGACGCAGAGCACAGACTGCCGGCTCTGTGATGTCCTCTCTGTCTCCAGCTCTGAGCACTGTTCGCACCAGAGCCTCAATGCCTCCAACCTAACATGATGAGATCATTCAGTGCACCGCATGATATGCCACAGACTTTAAATCAGAATACACATTCTATGTTCCACAGAGATACATAGCAATGTTCAAAAGTGGATAATGTCAAGTGTCTAGGTTTATGGTACACAGAGATACATGTCCAAAAAGCTGTGTGTTGAATAGGTACCTGGCAGACCATGAGTTTGTTACTGTAGTTGTTGCAGGTCAGGTTGGAGAGGATGCCAGCAGCACATGTCACTACATTGATGTCATCACTGCCCAGCAGCTGGACCAGGGTCCCCAGGAGACCCTCCATTCCCTCCTGGAGAGAGCAGAGGACAGGACAGAAGAAAACAAATGAGCAGAGAGGAATGCATGTGCTGAAAAACATTTAGTATTTTGTTTTAGCTAATAATCAAATAGGTTTCAATGAATGGGCAAGAATTTAACTGTCCAAACACAACTGGAGGCTGTATGTATTCAGTTGTTATGTTGTTTTTAAAAAAATCACTTCATATTATAGAATAAGTGTTGTATGTATTTGTATTGTTTGCTCCACACTATGGATATTTGGATATTTAGCACATGGACTTTGAGCAGCAGTTCTAAACATTACATTACTGAGTGTGAGTGTGTTGTACCTGTTTAGTGGCAGCATCTGAAAGATTCCTCAGAGTCCAGAGGCAGTTCTGTACCAGACGCTGGCTGGGGTCTGTCAGATGAAGCCCCAAGGCCTGCATGCCTCCTACACACACAAGCCAAAGTACAAAAAAACAAATTCATGATATCAAAAGGCTTTCACCTTGGAAGCAAATCACAACTACAAAATGTATCCAAGACCTCTAATAATGCCCACAGCTGTACTGCAATGAGTGAGACAGAACATTTCTATTTATGTATTTTTCACTGTACTGTGTTTCTATTCCATTTCAGTACAGGGAGTATGTACGTACCAGCCTCTACGATGGCAGGCTTGTTGCTTGAGCAAACAGAGAGCACCTTGAGCACTCTGCTTGTGGTCCACAGCAGTTTCTCATATGTGAAGGTCCTCATGATGTTGACCAGGGCCTGGGGACCACCGCTGGCCAGAATGATCAGCTGAAACAAAGACAGGTTTAGGTTTAGACACGGTACGAAACAAACTGCTGTCAGCCAAGTGGTGAGGAACCACAAGAGGGGCTTTATGAACAAATTCATGTAAACGCATGCATAAATAAGTTGATGGTCCAATACCTTGCTTTCCTGGTTTCCATATGCCAGGATCTGCAGGCAGTCAGTAGTGATTGCCAGGAATTTGACATTGGTGTTAGACAACAGGGCCACCATCTTCTGCAGTCCTCCAGCCAGACGCACCGCCATCTTTGCCCCTTCCTGATGCAACAGCAGGTTGTGGAGAGTGGTGATTGCGTAGAACAAGACACTGTCCACTGGCGAGCTGGAAAAATACATAAAACAAATAAATAACCGGACCACTTTTAACAGCCAAAACCACCATTTAAAGCTAGCATTTTCAATATAAATACACATAATCATCTCAGAAAATCACACACACAGTGACAGGATTTCCTTCATCAGGCATAATGACAAGTCACAATCAGTATTATTCGGGACTCGGCTCAGCAGTTGACAGTAATCAGTTACACATGTAGTATACAGGTCAAATTGCACACAAACACACACTGTGATGCACTCTGGTCTGAGGCCACCACCCAGTTGGTGTGCCGTGTGACTGGTAGGTGGCAAGGGATTCAATGAGCTTGTTTGGTACTTCGAGCCAGAGAACATTATGCCATCAAGAGCAACTGTGACTTAACACACTGAAAAAGCTAGCCTGGGAAGACAAGCTAGCTCTGACCACTGACCAGCTCTGACTAACGAAAGCTACATCTCAACAACTTATCACTTCATCAATAATGACTGGGAGCGGGGTTTCCGGTATCTGATAATTACCATTTTTTACAGAGAAAATCAGTTGAAGTGTGACAAATCTCTAATCATGATGTCTGCTGAAAATGATAATCAGAGTAAGATGTGCCATTAGTCACTCAGACACAAAAACTCGGGAACCAGAACTTGTCCATTTGTGTGAGATAATGAATTCTTCTAGGACAAGATGAGTCCAGCATGCTCCTCAGTACAAAATTAACTGACTAGTTACCAGTTAGTGGCTGCTGGGCTACTGAAAGCAAAGTTAACTGAAACTGACATCCCTAGACTGGACAAAACAAACAAACAAACAAACAAAAAAAAAAAATCAACAAAATATATATTTTTAGAATTACAAGTCAGAGACTTTTTTTTATTACCCATCAGGGATTCTCAAAAAAACTGTCAAGTGATGTTCAAGACCAACAATGAAACTTGGAAATGCATACATCACCGCAGGAAAGTATGTTGTCCACAAAGAATGACTTACTCATCTGACCCATCACTCATAACCATTGTGCAGACATCTGCAAATTACAAGTACCTTGGAGCACCAGTACCAGTAGAACACAGTCTGCCATGCTCAGTCAGTGTGTTAACTGCTCCTTGAATCTTGGATTAGGGCAGATGTCAACACAAGTTTTTAAGAGCACAACAAAGACAATCATATCACTGAAATTTTAAAGTGTCTTTATAAATATATAAAATATGACTACATTTAAAAAGATGACCATTTTGACTCAGGGTGGTTAGATCATGCTACAGTTCCATCCTGCTTTTAAAATGTGGTAACGTGATTCCAGGTGCAAATTCAAACACACACTGTGACATCCAACAGGTCACAACTTGCCAGCCAGGTAACTGTTTTGGCTGTGTGCTTCATGGAGAACACAAAGAGTAAAGTCAGGAAGGAAGACATTTTAATAGTTTCAAATTTGTATAATTGAGGGGCATTCCCGACTTTGTGAATGTAGCTGGTTGGTGAAGATCTGGAGTTGGTTATTTGAGAATACAGCCACAATTTGCTTTGATGTGAGAAAAGCACTATGATAAAGTGCTGCCTTTTAAACTGTGTCCAGTGTTCACCTGTAGTGTAGACTGACAGAGAGAGAAATGGGGGAGAGCAGGACTGTCTGAAACCCACAAATGTGAATACATTTCAGTTCATTTGAGCCATTGTCTTGGAGGCCTCTGTGATTAAAAGAACATCATGAACATGTCTTACCAATTAGTGGCCAATGGTATGTGATCAATACTCAAAGCTGTAAAATAGGACAGGATCTGCCTTATGAGCTGCCATTAAATGACAAGGAAATCTTAAAAAACTCATCAAAATCACTCTCTGCCATCAACACAACACAACCCTCGACACAAACCACTCCAAGACGTCTGCATTGTTGTTGCTAGCTCCGAGTCATTTGGATGTGTGTACACTAATAGCCTACCAAATAGGCAGTAAAGAACAATTCTTCTAGTTTCCTACCCCAACATCTTGACCAGGGCAGGGATGCCTCCAGATTTGAAGATTGCAAGGAGCCCCTCACGATGGTGGGAAAGGTTGTGCAAGGTGCCAGCAGAGCAGCGAGCTGTCTCCACATCACCAGTGTTCTGCATGGCACGAACCACGGCTGAAACCATTTGTGGAGAGCGCATCAGGGCGTGGCGTGATGCCTCCTTCTTTGACAGCTGATGCACCATTACAGCTGCTTTATTCACAACAACCTGGGATAGAGACAGTGTTTATCAGGTGTGCATCATTTAGGAAGGGATGTAAACTGCACTACTAAAACCTTACATTGAACCATGTTCCACAGCAGCCATAATTTTGGCATTTGAGTATGTTCATGTGATAATCCACTCAATTGTACACGTACTTGGTCCTCATCGTTGAGCAGTTTGGTAAGCTCAGGGATGGCACGAGTGGCCAGCTCAGCATCATCTTGATAGTTAATGAGGTTGACCACAGCATGCTTCAGCATCTGAGAGGGCTCTGCCAGGCGCTGCACTGCTGTTGGGTGGGCAGCGTCCAGTTGGGTAGGTGGGATCTGGATGCCCTCCTCCAAGGTCTCTGGGAACATGGCAGCACGCACCCGCTGGGCCCGGGTCATGGCATACCCCTCAATGTCTGAAAGAAAAGCAATATGACAATCATGAGATTCAACAAATCTTTAGAGATTTGGCACACCATTTATGCTGTGGTAACATGATATTAATCACGATCTTGTATACCTGTAGCCTCAGGAGTGAAGGGCTGGTTGAACTCCCAGTCATAGAGAGTTGGATCATCCTCCTCAGCATCAGGGTTTCCCTTGCCGCTCAGAGATGGTGCTGTGGTGGTGACTCCAGACTGGATCCCTGAATCCAGGTAGGACTGCTGCTGCCACTGGCTCACTGCAGCCTTGCTGTCTCCCATTGCCATGTCCAACTCCATCAAATCAGCTACACAAAAAGGGCAAAAAGGACAACAGTAATCTTTACTTTAGCTTCTTATTTAAAACTATCACTATAACATCTTTAATGTTGAGTCAAAGCAAACAGAAGATTTAGAAATTAAAAGGTTTTCAGGAAAATAACAAGGGACACGTAAAATGAGAGTGACAAAAAACTGAATCCTGTTTGAGCAAACTGGGGTAAATTGCACAAAAAGCAAAGAAAAACTGGTGTTCTTTTGTACCTGATACACTGGAGAACAGATTATTAATTAAATCTTGTAAACATCAAATCCGTTGTTAAATCCACAGACACTTTTTTCTGAGGAAGAAACTCAGATGTAACAAAAGAGGAATCATAATTACTTGGGATAGTGTGACATGTGCTCACCTAGCTCCCATTTTTCCTTTCCACAGTGCCTCAAGGCTTTCAGAAAGTCGTGTTTTTATGAACAGAGAAACTCTTACATGTACAGAGAAAGTCAAATTATGAATAGTCATGTTCATATCAACTTAAAAACTATTTTCTATTAAAGTTTTTCATACTTACACTGGGTAGCCATTGTTCTTGCCTGCCCTCAGCCCGCACAGCAGATATGTCTGTGTAAAAGGAAATAAGTACACAAGGGAAAATGAGACTCACACTCTGCCTTGAGCTCTTGTTTGCCAAAACCAAACCTAATCGTAATGTTTATGCGTTTGTCCTACGTGGTCTCAATAATAAAACCGCTGTCTCCTGCACTACCTGTGCCAGCTCCCCCGATTCAAATACTTGTTTGGCTTGCTAACGCAGCTATGAGGGGAAATGCCGAGCCTCCACCTCCAGCCGAGAGAGCAAAGCGGTGGGTATTTCCAGGCCAGCATGAACACAATTCACCATTCAGCGGCAAAGAACATCAAAGGCATATTTCTCCCCCTCCCCCTACCACGGCCAAGTTCCGACCTCGCAGCTTGGGTTTCCAATGAGAGAAACTACCCCCTCCGCCCCGCAATTACTTCCATGACTCCTCCTCTCATGGTGGGTCTAACTACAAGCGTAACAGCTTATCTAATCAAAACCAAAAGCCCCAGATAACTGAATACGTTAGGATCAACCACCAAACATATTTATAGGCATAAAATTCAAGACCGAAGCGCTAGCATGTATTAGCCGCCACTGCTAGCTAACAGGTTGGCTAGCTTACCTTGAAAGCTCGCTAAGCTAACATGCCAAGCTAACCCCTCCGCTAGTTAGCTAGCTAGCTAACATAAACAAACACTGTTCAGGGCTTTACTCACAAAGTCTAAATTATAAAGACATCTGCTGACACGCAACCAATATTAAAAGTCATTATTGTTACAAATCAGCTCATTGTTGGAATCGTGACTTTCAAGCGAAGCCTCCAAATGTTTAATTCTGGTTTGATTAGCTTAGCTAACCAGGACGTATGAAAAGTAGATCCAAGCGCCACCGTACAAAACCTGCCGTGCTGCCAGCCAAATCAGAAAACCCCACCGGAGCCCCCTCCCTGGCCAAAGATGATTTTCTTTGGTGAAGCAAACACTGACGCGCTGCGAATCCGTTGTATGATAGATGTAGTAAACATACTATCTTTACCAGAGTCGAGCGGCTCCTCCGTGGTTCCTGCCAGGAAAATTTTCTCCTTTCTCTTGGCTGAAAATAGGAAAAGGGCTGCTAGGTGAACCACCCGTAGAAGTCCGAACCACACCCGCTGTTGCTCCGCCGAAGATGTTGCTTCCGCCTGTGCGATCGAACATCAAGATGGCGAAGGAGAAAATACAGTATTCTGCCGCACTCAGAAAAATAGGGCGACGTTTTAAATAAAGTTTTAGCATCGAAACTATTACTTCACAGTTATCGCCAGATATTGATCGCCTTTTAGGTGAAGAGCAGTCGGCCATTTATAATTCTGAGATTTGTCACCTATGTAAGATGTGTGATACTTGTCGTAGTGGTGGGGAGGGCGAGGTGCATTCATTAGAATGGAATGTGATTCATGAGCTGCTGTGTTATGATGGAGGGGTTTAATTAACGTGCAATTAACTCACAGACACAAACATTTCCCCGAACAGCTCTAGTTACATCATTCATTCGTCTCAATCATTGAAGTCATAATGTGACAAACATGAAGGTTGCTTGTCAACCATCTCTCTCTTCAATGTTTCACACACTTGCACACTCATTTTACAATTGATAAACTGCGGTAGCGAAAGGAAGAAGATGAGGAAAGGATTAAATTACGCAATATAGAAAGCTGCAGTATTTCTGTAGAAATACCTAACATGATCCCATGTCACACACAGTCCATTTTTTAAAACAATGTATTGATCATAAGAAAAACATGAAATGGCTAGAATGACATTATACTGTGCTGTAGTTGAAATGGTCATTTGTCAGCTCAATTTTTGTCATGACATGAACTGCACAACTTGAGACAACTGTGAAATTAATCCATCAGTAACTGATTGAAGGGTGGCAGTAATAATCAGGCGCACTAGGATACATATAGAATACTCTGTCCTTAAAAGGCATAAAAAACGTTTTATTCTTGAGTAGTGTCATCAAATTCTTATATATGCTTTTCTATTTTGGGCAAACAACTACAGGATGGCTGCAATAAAATTGCAATGCACATGCCTGCAGGACAAGTCTGATATCTGACATCCACTTAAATGCATCTGATCTTCTTGTGTATCTGCTTCAGCTTCTTAGCATTACATACACACAAGCATCACACTAATTACAGTTAACCTCTGTCAAAAGAGAAAGTGTCACACACAGTGCATGTTCATGAGTCTGACACATGCTATTGACTAGAAAGGGTCAAAGTCCATAGTGTCACAGGGGTGCATGTTGGTGTTACTGCAAGACAAAGGAAATTTATGATGGTTTATTACAACACAGTTATTAATGGGAACATTTCCATATCATCTCTCAAAGAGTGACGGAAATGTGCAGTACGCTAATAAAACAATATTTCATTACATATCTGCAAAGTGTATAAAATCAGAGTGAGGACAGTAGTAAGATAGAGCACATGCAGAGCAAAAAGTGTGACAGTATATTTTTCTCATACGCTGCTTAAAATGAATCTATCATAAGGTGATGACATCTACTCCAGTGACTGCTTGTGGATTTTCATTATTTTCTGCTTTATTTTCTGTCAGTATGTGGGACTATCATCAAACCCTCTCAAATAAAACTATGATGTTCATCTGCTGCTTCCAGCTGCAGTGGAGAGTGAGTGTATTTCATTTACCTGAGTAATGACAAACACTGCATGGTAAATAGAAAAGAGAATGAAAAGAACAACTACTATATGTCTGCAAGGTATCATCAGTGAAACATACTAGCCATCAGGATATCATACAAATTGCATACCGAGGTTTATTTAAAGAATAGAAATGCAAACCCTGTCTTGCATGTGTATTCATTTATGTGGCAAAATTGGTTGTTTTATGCCTTGCAGTCATGCAAGTGCGCACAAGGTTTGAGAGTATGTCATTTCAATCTTCCAAAGATAATGATTTGAAATGTATCAATCTGTTCAAAGCTCATGGAAATGCATACAGAATCATGCTCTAAAGTAAGTTGCCCATACACAGTATTCTTCAGTATATGCAGAGAAACTATTCAGATAGAAGACAGTGGAGGATAAATGTGCTCTACATAAATCAGCCCAGTCTCCCTTTGAGTGATTACACAGCAGCAGCCACAATGCCTTCACAGGATGGACAAAATAACTGAAATCACATACAATGTATATGAATGTATGTACACTCTTTCCTACCATGCACTGTAACTGCTGCACAATTCCCCTTGAGATAAATGAAGTTCTATCTTTTCCCGACAGTAAAGACCTGAGTGATGAGGCTTGTAAACTTGAGTTATTTTTAGATGAGTAAGCACGGGCTCACCAACACTGATTGAAAGAGATGATGGCATCCAAAAAATGGCAATTTAATTGAATCAGTATGTCCAAATGAAAAAACTTCAGAAGGTATTTTTATTACTTTGTGTCACTAATGATACTCAGTGTCTTCTCTTCCATTACCCTTCTGTTTCTGCCTCAGGTGGACGCTTACCAACACAGCCTCAAGCCCGGCGATCTAATTGAAGGAACCTTAACTGTGAGCAGGTTTAGTCACTTTGTAACAATTCCCCATCGTAAGATATACGTTTTTATTCAGTGAAGAGAGGAAAAAAACCAAAGGGAAGCCAGCTGCATGAATCCGAACAAATACAACTTTTATTTAACCGATTAACAGATCTGATTATACAAACGCCAACACAGAGCTCTGAAATAACAGGACCAATCAGCGAGACAATGACTGTACATTCTTGGTGTGATCCTCCCTTGTTTTGACCCCCTTGCCCACCCACCACCCCGCCCCCAGTAACTATGGAACTGAATCACTAGTGCTTCTTTCTGTACAAGTAAAGCTCAGCTACCCACCCCTTACTACCTTCTACCACCCCCCCTTTCCAGTGCACCGTCTGTTATCTACAGGTCTGAGCAGAATGTACCATGAAGGGAAGTTTGGCCAATTGTAGAACTGGGTTCCACGATGGACATTAGGTGCCCTCGAGACCGGACTAACGCTTGAGTGTGAGCTTTGACTCTGAAGTGTGTATATATATTTGTGTTTTGTCATGTTTGGTTTGTGTAGTGTGGCAGACAGGGCTGTGTGCACTGTTTTAAGAGCTTGTAGTGTACGAGCATAGTAATGTTTTTTTTTTTGCCTTTTGGTTGAAATGCAAACAGCCAAAAATCTCTCAACATAAGGTTGAAGTAATTTCCTTAGCTTTCTTCATCTGCCGAACTCTCTCTCTCTCTCCATCACTCACACTCACTCACACACACACACACGCACACACACACACGCACACACACACACGCACACACACACACACACTCTCTCTCTCACACAAGTGCAGATTCTTCAACATGCGCCCTTCAGCAGTTCCTACAGTAAAAACACGATCTGTACCATCACAACAACTGGATGGATAAAACACCCTCGCTTTCATTCTTGCAATCAATCCTTTTCAACCCACCTTTCACTTCTTCTCTTCCCAACCTCCACACCCCCAGTGGTTCCCCCATCCCCATTTACTCTCATGTAACAGACAGTCTTGTATGTAACAGTGACAAATACTCGCCCTTGGCGAAACAGCCAGGAGGAGAAGGGGAGGGAGGCGAGCGAGGTGTGGGAAAAGGGGTAGGTGAAGAGAGGGTGAGTTCTTCTCCTTGAGGAGAGAGTGTAAGACGAGCGGGAGGCAAAACTGTGTGCCCACCCCTCTTTTTCCCCCTACATCCCTCTTTCTCCCTGCATCGCTGTGATGGAGTGGAGGGTGAGAGTGGAGGGAGGAAGGACAAGGGAGGTGGAAGATGACTGAGGCGGCGGAGGGGGGTGGGGAGAAGGAGAGCAGGGCGAAGTGTGTTGGTCTTCATGTGTCCTGGCCGTCAGTGGCAGGCGTCTCGTTGGCATTGGGCAAGTCCGAGTCAGTCTCCCGGCTGGATATGCGGTCCAGTTCCGCCTGTACATCGCCCAGGCCCAGCTTCGAACCTGCATTAGATTCACGCAAGCATACAATTCAGGACCATATCACAGCAAAAATAAGAAAATAGTCAAAGAAGCATTTCAGTCAGTGCAATAAATAAGTGCATTTTTGCAGCATCGAGCGGCTGAGGCACAATGCAATACGCACAAAGGCAATTACACATGGTTAAAGTAAGAGCTGGGTGGAGCGGTTTTTGCATTTTATTGCACTAAATGTGTCAAACATGCCTTAAGTGTAAAACTGACAAATGTTGTGTTTGTTAACCAGTGAATGAAAGGCCTGCAATTTAATCAGCGTGGAACGAGGTTTCACTCAGGGCTGTGAGCAGTCAACACAACCCTTTTTATTAAGTGACCTAGTTTAAAGCAGCATTTCTTTCCCATATTGTCCAGCCTTAGTTCAAATCATGTGCAACGTTTGTGGAAGATGTTAATTATGACAAATGCAATGCAACATGCCAAAAAAATGTTGAGGAGCAGCAAAGAGACAGGGTGTTAGGAGGGGAAACGTTAAGGGAGCAAATATCGTTCAATTGTATGGGACTCAAATTAAATGATCTTGTCATGGCTTGCACTTTCTTCCCTAACCAACCAAATATGTGAAAAGAAAAGAGTGAAGCCTTGAGACATGTTATCAATACACCTATTCTGATACAGATCCAATGAAATCCACTGTGGGACTAATAAAGGAATATCTTATCTTCTCACAAGACTGAGAGCCCTGAGACATAAAAGGTGCAAGCAAAAATAATTCAACAGCCATGGGATCACCTCCTGAACCACAGCTACAGTTTTCAGATTAACTTTAACAATCTAATAGTCTAAATAAGCAAATTATCACAATTTCTATTCCAAAGCCAAGTCCTTGTGCGTTTGTGTGAGAAGTAAACGGGTGATACAGGAAGCTTGATCCCGGCATTGTTCCTCGTCGAATGCTGGAGACTGTTGGAGGCTCAGAGGAGGGGGTGGGGGTGTCAAAGGAAATCAAAGGATGCTTCAGAGAATGAACAGTGACATACACAAGCAATAATAAATTAGGAGTATCTCTCTCACACACACCTTAACGTGGCCAGCATCCTCTGACTAGTGCATACACACATACACACACATTGTGAGTGATGTTAAGAGCGAGACCGCACAACAGACTATGAGCACAGTTAAGACGGAAAAGATGTCATAGATAATCATAAAGATGGTGGGTGATCGTTTGTGTGGTTGATAGATGCACTCAGACCCTTTCATCATGCGCTTTACCATGTGTTATATTCATGTCTGGAGTAGAGGAGAGTGAAGAGGTGAGAAAACGAAGGATGGAGGTAAAAACCAAAAGGAGAAGCTGAGTGGTGAGTACTGGCTGAAAATGGCATTCAATCCCGAAACACCGCTGAATAAATAATTATTATCAAACTATCAGCCAAAACCAGAGTGTTGTAACAACATCTAACGTGTGTTCTCACCTGACTTGCGAACTGTTCCTGGAGTGTTATTACCGCCACCTGGCGTCCCGGGCCCGCCCGTCCCCGCTTTCTTCGTCAGTAGACTGTTGAAGAAGTTGGCCAACACACCCTCACTGGTCTGACCTGCAGCATACAGTGACAAGAGTTACAAAAGCAAACACACACACAAAGCCATGCACTGACTGAGGTCATGGGTGGCGGCGTCCATTGATGAGATGCTATGGCGTACCCGACTGTGGCATGGCGTTTGCTACGTTGGCGGCTGCGGAGCGATTACTTGTCCTGGGAGAACCGGTGGGTGCTCTGCTGGTGGTGTCCTATGAATGACAGCAGTTTATTTCACACATGTGGACACTGGAGGGAGGTTCTCTTTATCTTATGAGCCAAAATGAGACGAAAAATGAAAAGCACTCACCACTGGCCGCCCTGCTGTCACAGCGGGCTGTTTGGCGAGCAACGACTGCAAATTAGAGCACAATAGGCACACTCACTCCAATTAGACTTTAATTAACATATCAAGACCCTCAAGTCTGATTTAATTGGGAGTACCAACTGGCATCAACACAACAGGAATGTTTTCTGACCTGCAGTTTTACCAGAAACACTTGGTCATCTTCTGCCTGAATCTCCTTTTCATGTACAATCTGGTGACAAGCAAGAGAAAAGAAATCACTTTTTCATTGCGGCTCTACAGAAGCTAATACATTAGATTGGGTAAAACTCTGATGATCTCTGCAGGGGATATTGGGTAAAGCTTAGCGCACTGGCTGTGAAAAATGATTTAGACGGTAATGATACATAATATTATGGCAGTAATCAATCTGTTGCGCTGTAAGCTTAGCTCGCCTTAGAGTATCTTTCCATGTTAGCACTTTATTTAGAGGGAGCGTCTACCTTTCTGACTGGCGGTTTGACTACTACGTCCTCAAAGCTGTCATCTCCTTTTACTGTCTGGAAGTTCTCATGAAGTATGGCAATCTTCTTCTCATTGTCCCAACCTGAAGGACTGATGGAGCAGAGGATGGGTTACAAACCGGGTACAGGTGGCCTCATAGCCCTGGTACATATACACACAAAGGCAGACTTACATGAAGACTGCATCTCTTTCAACCACTTGTGCCGGGCAGTGGAAGGGAAAGCCGTAGAGTCTGTGGACCAGATATTTGTACAGAATGTCCAAGTTTTTCATCTCCTTCACTGATGTGTAAACCAGAGATGCTCCATCTGAAGCAGCTATTAAGGACATTTTCAACCACCTTTTCTAAATACAGGAGCAAAAATAAAACTAACACCACAGTGACAAAAAACCTTGTCTCTCAATAACGGTGGCACTACAGAAAACCTCTAGCTTTGACAAATTGCTTCCCGTACACAGACAAGAACAATGGCAGTGTGCAGTCTTGCCTCGTTTGAAACACAATAACCTTTGAAACTTTAATACTGTTTCCACTTGGCATTGACTGGAGATTCTGAAAAACAAACTATTTCAAGCAGTAGCAGGTAATCTATGACTTTTATTGAACTCTCTTTGCAACAAAACAATATCTTCAACAACAGTTCAGATACAGCTTACAGCGGCCAAAATACTGAAATAATAATACTGCTGGGAACGTGGCCTTCGGTCTGAGAACTAAACACCTTGTAATAGTACTGATCAACAGCCCCTTTAAAACCCCTTGTGCATACTGTACTGATCAATATTTTCATGGTTTTCTGACAATATAAATTTGTTGTTTGGGCACCTTTTCGCTCACAGCAGCAAAGAGCAGAAGCAATGTTTCGTGAAGGATACACTGCAGACAGAAACGTCTGATGTGAGACTGGATGAAGTCCAGGTGTTCGTCTCTGTAGTCGTGCTCCTTCTCCAACGTGCTGATGGCGTCACACTGAGGTCAGACAGGTAGGTGTCAGACAGGTGTTAATGTGTGTATTGCAAAAAAAATACAATTATGAAACAATGACTTTTCCTAGAATAATGACTTTGACAGTACATAGAGGACCATGTAGACTTTGATTTTCAGGTAAAATAAGTTTATCAGTGAGTGTGTGTGTGTACCTTGGTGCAGACCACAACCATGGGTATTCCCAGATTGTGTGTGAGTGTGTTATCTCCTAACGGCAGCAGCACGCTCTCCTCATCTTCACTCCTCCTCTGCGGGGTGCCATCCTCCCCACTGCCCGGCTCTGTGTACTCCTGGAACTGTTTCACAACTACACACACACAAACAATGGCAAACCAACAGTAAGACAGGCAGAAGTTAAATGTGGCGTTATAATCAAAACCCCTGGAGTGTTTTTGGTCCAATGTAAAGCTTTTTACAAACGCTCTGATGAAGAGGCTCCTTGTTTAAGAGCTGTTTTCATATGGCTAAGAGCCTTTCCATGAAGACATGCTGACAAATACTTTTGTTTTCAACTTTATCCACAAGCCAGCCTGACTGCTGTCAGTGTGACTCACGTCTGTGCTCAAGCTCCCGCAGTGTTTCGGGGGCGACCCGGAGTTTGTCGATGTGTTCCCTAGCCACGGCTGCCCACTTCTGGAGAGAGTCCAGAGCGTTCCAGGGCCGCGACATGTCGACCGTTATCAACAGCAACGTGTTGCCGATGGAGTCTACTGGCACTGCTACTCCCTGCAGACCTTTGTGGTAAAGGTCTCCGTCTAACACCCAGGCATTACACCTAGCATGATCTGTACACACACACACACACACACACACACACACACATACATACACATTAACAGATTAAGATACATTCAAACATACAGCTCATTTACTCAAGAGGAACTCTTTTGTGAATACAAAAAACAATTGCAAGCATTTGCTGGTTACCATCGATGTCGTCATCATGGACACTGAAGTAGAGGTATTCCAGGCCACGCCCTTTCATGTACTCTTCAACCCCCTGTAGCTTTGCAACCAAGGTAGTCTTCCCTGAACCCACCTCACCTAAACACAGATACACAATGAGTGAATAACACAATTATGGGTGGTACACTCGTCCATGTCAGCATCCAGTGCTACAATGATAATGACATTGTAATTTAGTGCTTAAACCATAAATGCTTTCAGTTTAAATAAGAGTGAGCAAGGATTTAAATTTGGCTAAAGGATGTTAAGTAACTAACTGAGGCCGGCCAACACACCACACCACTGCTGAAGGTGTACTATTTCTGCACACAGCCTGTTTTCCTCTGACATGCTATGAGCTGTGTTAGTGATACACTGCGGGGTTCATAGCTAGGATATGGTGTGCACCACTCACTATTAAATCAGGATTGCACAAAGCTGCACAAACATGGGGCGGCATATGATGATTGCTTTCATTATTGATTAGCCTGTACATTATGTCCTTGCTTGATTTATTAATCATTTGGTCTAAAGTACCAGAAAATAGAGACAGTTGCCCATCACTGTTTCATTAAGCACAAGGTGACATCTTGTTCTGTCCAGACCCAAAATATATTCAATTTTCTGTTACACAAGACAAAAAAAGCATCAGATCAAAACTAGTAAGAAGCTGGAACCAGGAAAAATCTTACATTTTTGTCCCCAAAAGTGCATAAACGATTACCTGATTGACAAAACAGCTGCAGATATAGTTCCTGTCCATCACATAAATTAATCAGCTAATCGTTTCAGCTCTACACAAACGTATTTGCAGTACATGTACACTATAAACAATCCGATCCCCTTGACTGGAGAATATAGCAGTTTTCATGAAGGATCATCAGCCTCAATATATACATCTACTGACACTGTTGTCCTTCCATTATTACTAACCAATGAGCTGACAGCGTGCTATTGTTATTGTTAACGTGTGTGTGATCAGGTCAAGGCTGGTCCCATTCTTGCACCATGCCATATTATCTAACCGACAGGGGGACTCAACGCATCATAAAGCAGAGCTTACTGATGTTGTCATCGATAGCACAACAGACAATTTCCATCGGTATCCAACTCGCCGATTAGCTGGGATGGATAGCAAGCTGCGGATTATCTCAGGCGGATGTGTAGACCGTGTGTGTGTGTGTGTGTGGCCAGCAGCGGCACACGAGGACCGAGCGAGACAGGGAGGCACCCTGTCTGCTTCGGCCACATAAAGCCCCGTGGCCCCGTTCAAAAAACACAGGCTGATGGTGTGTCCTGTCTCTTCAGCATCATCTCCTAGCTAGCATCACTAGATGCTAGAATGACTTGCAGTGTTTCAAAAAGGCCCGATTCTCCCTCATAAGATGAGACTCTGTGTGTGTGTGTGTGTGTGTGTGTGTGTGTGTGTATGTGCGCGCGCGCCCGTGCGTCTGTGCTGGTGCTCAGAAAAATACACCTGCCTCTCTCTGCTAGCCGACGCACCAGCTCCAAGACGTGTACACAAAAAGCACCATCAGTCCAGAACAAGCTAGCTTAGTTATCGAGCAGTATTAAGTCTACCAGGATGATATGATCAGCAGCTCCGGGGCTATTCAAGCTAACGATGCCCATTGGCTAGCCAGGAGACTGCAGTCACACAGATACCCACCCATGACCAGGACATTTTTCCCAGACGGTAGCTTTGATCTTGAATGGGTTGACACTTCGCTCAGGATGGTGGACCTGCAGACAGAACAGCCCCGTTACAACACGGCCAAACAAGGCTTGTTCATTCATGAACAAACAACGGCTGACAGCGAGGGCTAAAGCGAGCTAGTGCTGCTGTGTCACCAGTGCCCAGTCAGCCTGGTGCTGATGCTAGCTAGCCCCGTTAGCAAACTAGCTGTCAAACCATCCTCCTCCCAGCACAATGGAGCCTCTGCGCCCACAAACCCCGCTCAGACAAACCCAGCTCAAATAACACATCTCCCACCATAAATCCTGTCCGTCATCCTCCTCTGGGTTGGAGTTCTCCAGTGTACTCTTAGGTCCAGTTGAGGTGGAGGATAATAATGCACTCCTCCCTGAAGTCGCCATCTTCGCAACGTTTGTAAACCGAGCAGAGCGCCCGGATGTAGCAGTTGTGTGCTAACCTAGCCTGGTGCACCGCACCGCACCGTACCGCACCGCACGCCGGGGCCGGGGCGTGGTCCGCCCGCACAAAGCTGGACTCCCAGCTACAGACATGGAATGATCTCATCCGCAAGTGACAGATCTGGGCTGAGCATACACACCAAGTGATGAACAGAAAGAGAGTCTTCAATTGAGTATGCTGTTAAACTGGCACGTTATGAAGCCTCGTGTTTGTGTTATATGGACCTAATAGAGAAATAATGAAATATCCTGGTGGTACCAATACTAAAATATAATGACAATTATAAATACGTTGCAACAGTGTAAGCTCGTCCTGCAGGAGTTATCTGAATAAGATATCAGGATAAAGGGGCTTTTTAAAGAGGCATTCAAATCCGTTTCAGACAAAATATCCTCTTAAATTTGAGTATGCCTGCTGAATCAATGCCTTGATTTGTGGCTAATAGGGCACCAGGCCTAAGCCCACAGGATAGAGATAAAGCTGTAATGCCATGTAGGAATTGGATGCACTTCAAACTGCCTGACTAGTCTGTTATGCATAGACTACTGAAAAGTAGAGGTTTGGATAAAGAGCACCAGTGATTTTAGGACAGGTGAAACAAGTTAGTCAATCCAAAATGTATGAACCCCTATTAAAAATCTGCTATAAGGCTCCAAAAATTTTACTGAATGATGCATTCCGAGTGTCACATTAATGTAAATTGTCACATGACCAGAGCTGTTTACTTTCTGGTTGCATCATGAGAAGTGAGTGGCTGGAACAAACAAGAGTTTAATTTAATAAAGTTTGTTAACATAAAGCCAGGACAAAAATGTCTGGTACACATCATCTTTAAGGTGCCTAGTATTGACATATGCATTGCAATTACTTTGTTCAGTGCTGCCAGAGAATGGGTCTATGGAATATTAGAGGAATATTATTATAGGAATATTACAGACAGCAGTGCATCTCTATGATCCTCTCACTCTTCCTTGACAACATGTTGCTGCTTTTCACTCTGATCATGAAGGTGACACAACTCTAAAGAGCATATAGGTTAAACATAGTATAAAATTTAGTATTTATAGTATATAGGTAAGAGAATATTATAGATCCAAGACAAAACTGAAAGAAGAGCAGAACTGAATGAAAAAGGTGCAATTGCAACTTCATCTGCTATCTGCACCACAGACATCATCATAGATTTATGAATACACAGTACAGTGAGGCTACTGATACATCAGAGCCATGGTTCTTAACTTAGACAAACCACAAAGGGTCATTGAGTCAAACTAGACTAGACTACATGAACATGTTCAATTAAAAAAAAAACAAAAAACCCTGTTACTGGGGGATGAAGAGGAGGGATGCATTTTGGTCATTTTGCTAACAAGGTTGCTAACATCCCCCCTCAGATTTCTTACACTGTATGTAGGTGACCGCCCAGACAAGGTATACAACTTTGCAGTTATCCTTCAAAGCGAGAGAGATGCTGTCCTCTGTAATTGTGATGGTGATGGGTATGAGAGCGAGACACGCCATTTGCCAGCCAGGCCATCAAACACTTAATGTGCTGAATTTATGCAAACAGATCATGACAGGAACAAGGTTATCAATGATGGTGAGCTCTGGAACGGTGAGGTAAAATCATCTGATTAATGTCCCATGCAAGCCAGCGAAGGACATTATACAGGGCCGGCTCCAGCCATTTTGGTGTCCTGGGCGAGATTAGGATTTGGTGTGGTGTGTGTGTGTGTGTGTGTGTGTGTGTGTGTGTGTGTGTGTGTGTGTGTGTGTGTGTGTGTGTACGTGCGTGCGTGCGTGCGTGCGTGTGTGTGTGTGTGCATAGTTCACTTGAACTAAATACTTGAATGCATATTCTAGCCTACTCAGTGTAAATATATCACACGACTACTGTGCAGTGGATGTTGCACCAAAATGTCAAAATGACAATTTTACAATCAACATTGCACTAACTTCAAAGGGTTAGTAATGACACATGATTTGGATAATTTAATTCTGGGAAAATTCGGGATTAAATGGGTTAAATACACCCTCTGTATATTAGGAGTCAGTGAACGTTCAGCACAGTAAGAAAAATCTATCAATATTTACAACAGCTGACATACAGGTTAGTCCAATTCCAAATGACAGCTGATAACAAGTCCGTACAAATCTAAATTGTAGAAAATTGGAAACCAGTGTACAAGAAAATAGAAATGATAAAGGGAATCAATCAAAACTCAAAGAGAGACCCAGGAGCACCTATAGACTTGTTATTTACTGTTTATCTCGGCAGCGAAATCTCCTCATACGCTGTGCTGAAACGTTTCAAATTCATCTGAACCAATGACTCTGGTGCAGCGTGAACTTTAAATTATTTCAGGCGGTCTCAGGTGTGTGGTCATTGCTTATTACAAAACCACTGAGGCGCATCGCAGCCAATCAAAGGCGAGGACCAGAAAATCAGTTTTCTCAGCGTCAGTTAACTGTAACAACCACGAGATGGCGCTGATGCACTGCGCTGGGAGCCCAGTGGTCCCTGGGCACGGTGCGCTCTCTGCGCCCCCGATGGAGCCAGCGGATTACAAACTCTAGTTAAGTGGCGCACTGTCCTCCTCCTCCACCCCATCTTTCACCCAGAGTAAACCCAGGCGCACGGAGCGCATCCTCACCGTGCTCGCCCAGTGGGAATTAGAAAGCAGCTCTGCCTGGCTGTCAGCGCACTGCAGTGTAGGGGATAGAGGAAAACCTATAGACAAAGAGAGTGAGGAGAGGGAGATGGGTCCGGAAGCAGTGAGGTATCCGTGATTGTCAAGTAAACGGCGGTGAAGTTCTTCGGCTCCGGTCGGGTCTTTTCTCCAGGTCATTGAGGTGAGTTTTCTCTCTGCAGAAGATACAGCAGCCCGGATGATGCATGTCTTACAAGGTGCATGGGAGCTGTAGAGGCTATTTCAAACATCTGCCCTGGACATTTTTCTGTATTGTGCTCTTAAGTGAAAGATATGATGACATCAGATGTTTATAGCCTGGTACAGCTGTAGAAAAAAAATCTGCTATTGTTAAGCATCTTATGAGACTTTGTGGGCTTATAAGTTATACTGTATAATACAATAGATTTAAAAAAAAAACACATTTTTTTTAACTATCTGCCAGCAAAATGTTATTCACAGTGACTTGGGGGATTCTTTCTTTGAGAAGATACAGGAAAATACCTTGTAGGCTACACTTAGAAAGCCCCTGCTTTAATTTTATTCAGCTGGAGTGCTATAAGACCAGATAAGCCCTGTGAGAGGGGAAGATCCGCTTCATTCTCCGTCCCTCTCTCCCCTCTGCTTCTTCCACTCACACTTGCCTGCCTTTCTCCAGTTTTTTCTCTCGCTCCATCTCTCTAATCCCCCCTCTAACAACCTCTGTCTCCCTCACTCTCGCTGGTTCCCTCTCTCTGTCAGCTCTAATAACACTGAGAGTTCACAACACCAGACTGCTTCACTTCTGATACTCCTCTCTGTCTTTTCTCAGACCCAGCCGCCTTTTATGTGCCCACTCTTTCAGGCGAACATATTGCTGTCACCAGCCGTGATTAATATTCCATATAGGGTTGCATAACATGCCACATAGTTCTTCAGCTTGTGCCTGTCCTGTGGCAGGAAAGGGATGTAAATCATCTATGTCTGTTAATCAATACATGACCCAGCAATTACAGTGTACTTGAGTGTTACGGACCTTCCTGTGGCTGAATCATTAGTGTCACATCTGTCACAGTCGCTTTACACAAGTGAACATGTGAAGGTGAATGGTCGCACACATATACAGGTTTACACACAGGCATGCACGCACACACAATCAAGGGGTCATGGCAATCGAGCTCTGCCATGATTGATTATCACAGTGTGGAGAATAAGAGCTGACAGTGAGGAGCCTTGGAATGATTTTGAGAGACCTTACACTGCCCACCAATCAATCATTACTATTCTGGTTTTTGTTTGGGTGTTATTTTGATTTACACACACATTTCAGAGCACACAAACCGCTTTTGTTACAAAGCGTTTAGCCTTTCCACAATTTTCTCTTTTTTACAGTGAAACATAGCAATTTTCTGCAGTGACGTTTCTACGTGCCCTGTGAGTGAGAAGGACTGGTGGGAAAAAAAAAAAACACAAACCTGAATGCTTAAACAATCCCCACCAATGCGTTTGACTAGTAATATCAAAATAAATCAGCTGTCAGCCTCTGCATAACCACTATTTGGGCCCCCCGCCCAAGAAGCTATTGCAAGATCCTGTGATGAAGTGTGATATGAAAATTCTTTGTCACCTCTGACAATGTGAAACACACGTGACAGCTGCTGTGCTCTTATACATTAGCTGTAGAAATCTTCCACATCCTCCGTCACGTTCAGTGTCATCTGCTGTCAGCCGGAACAGACAGGCATCTGCTGCTTCCCACACACACATACACACACACAAATGTACCACCATGCAGGGGGAGCACATAGGGAAACACAACTAACTACAAGCCACGTTCACACAGGTCCGCTGTATGTCACACACCTGCCCCGTGACCCTCTGTCCACGTCCGTTTCTCCACATGCGGCCCGTTCAGTGTGCTTAGCTAAAAATAATCACCACCAGCCAACACACACATAGAGCATGAATTATGGAAGACAGAGGGAGAGAGAGGAAGAGAGAGAGACATTCAGGTCAGAGTCAGACCCAGTTCCGAGAGCTTCGTTCCCTAAGGATGATACTACTAGACCGCTGCATTAATATTCAGTTAGTACCATCCAGCACATCAGATCTGCATTTATCCTTTAGATTGTGCTAACTGGACGTGAGGCTACGCAAGGTTTAAACCCAGTCCTCTATAAAATTATGGGCTGGGACAATGGATCCATACATTTGGAGATTAATTTCACTTGCAATCCTGTATTTCCATCATAATAAGAATGCTTTCATAGCTTGGTTTAAGCATCACGTGACTCCTGTTTTAGACATTGTAGGCTTGTTGGGAGGGTAGTAAAGTATTATTGATTGATGCCTTTTAAAGTGTACTGCTGTAACAGTTACTTTTTAATGAGAAGATTGATAGCACTGTCATATCTTTGCATTAAACATGAAGCTCCAGTCAGGAGATGGCTATCTCAGCTTAGCATAAAGACTGGAAACAGAGGAATAGCTAGCTTTGTCTAAAGGTAACAAAATCCACCTAAAGCTCACTCAAAGGTTTTTGTTTGAAATGGAGAAATTAGACATAATGTCTAAATTAATGAGCTTTAAAGGCGCTAGGTGGATTTTTCTTTTTTTTTTTTTTTACCTTTAGACAGAGCTAGCTGTTTCCAGTCTTTATGCTATGCTAACTTTTCCTTTGATCGTCCTGCACACTCAACCAGATGTTTTCAGTACATCTGGAGAATTACGTCTCTGATCAGGTTGGAGGTGGGTGGGGTTACACTGGGAATTACTAGAAGTCACAAGAGTCCACTCAAACAGGTGGAATTAAACTAAAAGGAGAGTGAGGAAGATGTTAATCAAGCTGAGTGTGCACACGCCCACGCAGTCCTGGAAAGAGGTCTGATTAAGCAGAATAATTGAAAACACCTGTGTGGGTGGTTGATGGATGTGTGGGACCTTTAAGAGCAAGAGAGCTCTCCCCTGTAACATGTTCAATATTAGTGCCATGCGTATGTGATATTGGGCATCATTGCTCCTGTGAGATGTTTTCCACCAACACATTTCCAGGATTGAAATGAATGTGTGACTTACAAGGTATTAGTTGGTGCGGGAAGACCAGAAGTCTCATCTTGAACAAATGAAAAGTGGTTATTTCCAACCTTAATTGTCATGATAGGTTATTGTAAAATGTGATTTAAACTTTTTTTTTTTTGAAGATTAACAGTTTATTTCATATTATCATGGGAAAACTGTCTGTGTCACAGCGATTAGATGCTTGACAGCATTCTATTCAGGGACCGTGAACACTATACACCCTGTAGAAACCTGATAAGAAACCTGGTGATTTATTCTGGTTACTCAGCAGAGCACACTGTGTGTGTGTGTGTGTGTGTGTGTGTGTGTGTGTGTGTGTGTGTGTGTGTGCCTGTGTATGTGTCTTGTGTGTGCACTTGTATTTGTGCTGATTTGTATACAGTATTTGTACATACATCCCAATTACTGTCCACAATGACATGTGTAAATGTGTTATTGTGTGTGTTCGTGTTTATATGGTTCAGTATGTGTGCATTTGTGTGTATTTGGGGACCTTGTCTGATATTCAGTGGCTTCAGAGTCCTGACCTTGAACAGTTTGAGTGCTGTCTGCTTAGTCAGGGCCACTGCATCTGCTCAAGTCAAAGCAAACAACAGTTCCAATGTGCTGCAGCGCATTGGATTTCTCTATCCATCTATCCATCTATCTATCTATGAAGTAACTCTTTTCTCCCTCCCCTTTCAGTGTGCGATTGTATATTCAGCATGAGTAACATCTACGAGTCTGCAGAGGCCACATTGGGCTTCATCAGCTCTCCATGCCTGACCAAAGTGGAGCTGAGAGTGGCCTGCCGGGGCATCTCTGACCGCGACGCTCTCTCCAAACCCGACCCTTGTGTGGTGCTGAAGATGCAGTCACACGGCCAGTGGTTTGAGGTACAATAATGGAGGATGGGGTGAGGGGTTGAAGTGTCGCTTATGACATTCGTTTTAAGACATTCTGAATAAGAGCTGCAGGTGTGTGAGTCTGCATGTATGTGTGTGTAGTCTGGTATGTACATGCTACATACTGTTGCTTCATTATGATTTACAGGTGCCATTTGCCATTTTTGCTTTGCAGCAGGTAACATTATGGTGTATAAACTTGGACTTTGAACCCTTTCACAAACAATTTATCTTTGAGTTCTGTGGGAGTTTCTGTCTTCTTCTGTAATACAAAGTTGATCCAAGCTCCAGTGTCAGTTGAAGAGAAAAGAAGTGTGAGGTGACTTTATTGTAGCTTTTCAACGTTATTTTAATAATCTTCACTATTTGTCCATGACCTGATGTGCAGCAGACTGGGAACGTAAGTGTTTTCAGCTGCTCTTCAGGCTCTGTGGCAGATGATTCTTTATGAATTTCTCTGTAGACAGCACTTGAAATTATCCAAGCGTGTCATTGGATTCATGTTTGACTAAATGATTGTGTGTAATCAAGGACCAACGTTATCAAGCAGAGCTGTGATTGTGTCGCTAACCCTCTCACACTAAATTGCGGCTTATGTTTAGTTCTAAATTATGGATGCTAATTGTCACGGAAGGCAACAGAAATCAAAGCTTGTGTGGATTGGTGCATAGATTGCATTTCATCTATCCAAATGCTTTTGTCACCTTGAAGAGTGAGAGTGTGCTGGTTTTGTTTCTCTCCTCGCCTTAGCTCTTCAAAACAAGTTGTCTGCCCCAGTCGTTTTGAGATGCTGAAAATAATGAGAGCACCAAACTTCTTTTCTCCTGGCATCATGGCCGATTTTACTGGGCTCATTGTGCAATAACAAATCTCAAATAGATGGAGACAATATCATCCTAGAATAGATTTTTTTAGCACTTGAATAATGGAAGAAAAAAGGGAAGAGAGAAGC
Source organism: Chaetodon trifasciatus (assembly GCA_037975065.1). Lineage (NCBI taxonomy): Eukaryota > Metazoa > Chordata > Actinopteri > Chaetodontiformes > Chaetodontidae > Chaetodon > Chaetodon trifasciatus. The sequence goes on along the minus strand of JBBMOE010000015.1, from coordinate 3,360,313 downwards.
TAGTAAATGTTCCACTTGCTCAAGACCCAACCTGCTCTTTCAGGGACTTCAAATGGAATCACCTGCTTTGAGAAACCTTTTATTCTCATTGAAGTCTCACCGGTGGCACTGGCACATGTATTAGCTGAACTTTGTAAGAGCACAGCATGGGGCAAGAGATGAAGAATCTCATCCGTCTTTCTTTCTCTCACCCTTTTTTCTGGGGAAGACACATGCTGCTGACTCTTCCTTTTAAATACGTAGGTACACACACCCATGCATGCGTGCACGTGCTCACACATGCAGTGCTAAAGTGACCCACGCCAACAGACGTGCATGGATTTACACACATGTTGCTCATTTACGCAAACTGGCTCAGGCACAGGCTCTACACTACTCACACACACACAAACACACACACACACACACACACACACACACACACACACACACACACACACACACACACACAATTTCCATAGGGGCTCAAGATCAAGTGCTCAGAAAGTAGTGCAGCATTACTCTGCCTTTGGAGACTCCACAAAAAGCTGCTCTGTACCACATACTGGTGTGTGCGTGTGCGTGTGCATGCATGCGTGCGTGTGTGTGTGGGTGTGTGTGGGTGTGTGAAAGAGAATTTGTTTGCATATGTTACAGTAAGTCCCTTTGTGAGAGTGTGGAAATGGCCAAATGTTACCACTGCCCATCAGAGCTCTTAATTGGATAATTGTTGAGAGGCAGTGTTCAAGCCACTATGTGGATGTGTATGTGTGTGTGTGTGTTTGTGTGTGTGTGTGTGCGTGCGTGTGTTTGTGCATTTATGTGTTCTTTTTGCTTTAATGAGATGCCAGCCTATTGAGGTAAGTGTCAGAAAAGGCCAAATCTGTTTGTGTGTGTTTGTTGAACCTTCTGATGTGCCATTCACTTTTGGGTCTATGTTTGTGTGTGTACTTATGTGTGTGTGTGTGTGTGTGTGTGTGTGTGTCTGTGCCAAAGGGTTATCAACAATAAAAGGGACCCAGTCGTCGCTGCTAGTGTTGGATATTTTTGTTGGCAGCTCTGAGACAGACCTTTGTTCAACTTTCTATTCCTTTCTGTGTCAGGCAGTTAGAGAGAAGAAAATACGAGATCAATGTTGCAACTATAGTCACTTCTCTGTGTTGTCAAACAGCTTGTGTGATTTTAGCCATCAAGAAAAATCTATATTCCCAATTCTCAAGTTGATAAGTGTAAACAATGTGGTAATGGCTATTTGTGGTAATTGCTGCAGTGCTGAAAAGTCTGCTGAGGTTCACAATCAATGCACAGTGGCAGTGCGTTGGATGTTGAATGAAATCTTCATACCTCAAGCCACTTTGGAAAGAACATAAAAAAAAAAAACAAACTGAATTTAAAGTGAAACTGCCAACAATAAAAGAGCACAGTTTTAAGAAACACCTACTGTCTCTCATTATTTGAAAAACCATACAAAATGATGTAAAAATATTGATTCCTCAAGTCTGTATAACACAAGAATAGCATAAGGTTCAGTTGTTTGTTATTAGATGTTTTGATCAATATGTATGAATATGTATGTATCATTCATTTTCTATACCCGCCTATCCCTTTTGGTTGCGGGGGGGCTGGAGCCTATCCCGGCTGTCAATGGCGAGAGGCAGGGTACACCAGTCGCCAGTCGATCGCAGGGCAACATATATATAACACATATATAGACATACAAACATTCACTCTCACACTCACACCTAAGGGCAATCTTAGAGTAACCAATTAACCTTATGAGCATGTTTTTGTTCTGTGGGAGGAAGCCAGAGTGCCCAGAGAGAGAGAACATGCAAACTTCACACAGAAAGGCCGCCGCCCGACCCGGGGATCGAACTGGTGACCTTCCTGCTGTGAGGCACGCGCACTACCTGCTGCGGCACCGTGCCGCCCAATATACAATTAATTGGCAGATAATAGGAACATTAGGAACAGTTTATAGATCAATAAGTCACAATGCCAAACATTAATTACATTATAAAACTATTCATTAATTTAAATTTGATTGGACATTGGAAAAAAATAGATTGATTCATGTGGAAATAAGTAATGGAATGTGTAAATCTTTGACAGTAGCAGTAACTTAATATTTGTTGATGCTGGTTCAATTACTGTTATGTGATCCTCAGGGCTTTTTGCTTAGGTATAACTGATAGCCCTGAGACCTTTGAGAAAATTGAGTCCTTTAGATTCCAAAAAGTCCTTGACTACAAGGGTGCTAGGGTTAACCTATTTGTGTGTGTGTGTGTGTGTGTGTGTGTGTGTGTGTGTGTGCGCGCGCGCGTCTCCCTGCACTCCTGCCTCTGTGCACGCGTGTGTGATTTGCAGGTGGACCGTACAGAGGTGATCCGCAGCAGCAGCAGCCCAGTCTTCTCCAAGATCTTCCTGGTGGATTACTATTTTGAGGAGGTCCAGAGGCTCCGCTTTGAACTTCATGATATCAGCTCTGGCAACAATGGCCTCCGTGATGCTGACTTCCTGGGAGCCATGGAGTGCACCTTAGGACAGGTCAGTGCTTGGCCCAGCTTCATTAAGAAGAGTGAGAATCAAAGAAAAAAAAGGTGTGATTCTCCTGTTCACTTACTCTAATTTCACTTGTGATTAATAAACACTGTTGCATGTTAGACTGTTTGCTCTCAGTGTCTCCCCCCACTGTGCACCGTTCAATAAAACATACATCTCCTAGAAGTCAGGCTTATAGGATTGAATATGAAATCGTGTGTTCGGTAGGTCACTGCACAAGCTAAGTGGTGCTTGTAAGTGTAGTTTAGAGTTCATATATGCTGCACATCTGTACACGACAGACTGAGTTCACCATGAGAACCACAAGTGCGTATGATGAACACATGCTTGCACAGGTGAATGCATGACATGAGGGCGTTTATGTGCATCAGTGCAGCCAGCAAATTGCATTTAACCAGTGTATCACATGCAGCGGGTGTTACGTTTAGCAGTGTAGAACATGCATGTGTGAATGCAGCCTGCATGCTTTGAGTGGGAGGGCTAAAGACTGGAGAGTATAATCCTTTGTATGGTACATTAAGCTCGTTGGGATATTAAATGCGTACATCAGGTAATGTGCACTTAGGGTGAGAGAGCAACTTTAAGATTAGAGAGGCCAACTTTAGCCGTGGGTGGAATCCTAATGTGATCTTTTCACTTGAGGTCAGCTACTGTCACTATTTGCAATTACACCGTGCTGTAATTGTCCTTGAGCCCTAAGTTACATAAAGCCCTGAGGGTGCTTTAAACTATTTTTTCAAAGCATGTATATGTGCATATGCTAATACATATGGCCTTGTTTCTCCCTTAATGGTGTGTTTCCCCTTAATGATCTACTTGTGATCAATATTTAAAGATTTACTTCATTTTTGTGCTTCATAAATATCCCACATCATTTAATAAGGAAAATTGTAATTGAGTGATACTCATTAACAAGTTGATTTCAGGAAATTACCAGTTAAGTCTCACTGAGTGCAAGGGAATGGAGAGAAAGCAGAAAGGACAGAGGCTCAAAAAATACTAAAGTCCCTGTTTCTGCTTTTCATTGTCAGAGACACTATCAGCAACATAAAGCTGGTGGATTTACAATAGTTGGGAGAACTGACATAATTGACATGGAGGAAGAGGATTTTGAAGGCGAGAGCCAGGGAGGTTTACTGAAATGAGATAACATGCTGCCAACATTCTGGATGCCGCCTCCTATCCAGAGCATTGTTAAGAAAAAGACAGCATTATATCAGTGCCGTATGAAGCATCAGAGGCATGTATGAGAACTCCAGTGACTGACAGCAACTGATCGCTTGATAGAAATCCATTATTGTGAAAACTGAGATCAAAAGAAAGGTTATGTTGAACTCTGAGTGCCCCCCCACCCCATCCCAGTTGCTGGAGTCATCACTGGGAAATGTAACCGGGGGGGAGGCATGTCACAGATGCATTGTGTCAGCAATATCATCACAAACAGCATGTAAGCAGTTATATATGACATGCTGTCCTGAAAGTGGTGTATATGATAAAGCCACAGAGAATTATCTCCTGAGCTTTGCCTTTCATCTCATCATTTTGATCAGCTGGTGGACATATTTGAGCATTTAGAAGCTAAAGAGCCACATATCTTTCTCAGGAGTTGGTGGAGTGAATATGTGGCTTTCATTCATTATGAAGCCAAGAACAGAACTCCTGATGAATGCTAATGCTGCTGAGTGTCTGCTGGATATGCCAACCTATTTTTAAGTTAACTATATCAACTTAAAAGTAACATGTTTGCAAATGTGCTTCTGCTGCCTCCAAGTGGCTGTAAAAGAAATGATTGCAGATTTGAAAAGAGGTAAAAACAGGATTTTTACCTGTTTTAACTTGCAATGCAATTTAAATATGTTTCATTTTAAAATGAAGTATATTTAAAGCTCCCAAAACCATTTTTCACATCGGAACACAAAGGCACACTCAGATCTGTGCACTCTGTTAAATTACATACAAGCTTTCAGTCGAGATCTTCTTCACATTAAGTGGAAGAACACGAGTGTATATGTAGACACTCCACTAATTAGCTCCAAATGCAAAACACCTGCATGTGAATCACTTTCGCTCTTTGGATCAAATGACTCCCTGTAATTTGAATGAATTTTTAGAACCGCCGATCCCACTGGGACCACCAACACGTCACTCTTCAGCTGTTTGCAGCTGCCAGATGCTTTTAGCTCATTGTTTAGGTTCATATGTCCATGTGGTTGACACTCAGTGGAACTCACTCACAAAGCTCATACGGTCCAACACCTGGCCAGCTCAATATAGTAATGGGTGAGAAGAGTCAAGGAGCTGGCAGATCATATCAATGATACAACTCCAGGGGGAATTACATTTGACAGGTACTGATAAATTTGTGTCCACCGTGCTGCTTTACCTCCATTGGATGTGTTAGTAGGCAGTTGTATGCAAACAGTGGCAACACCAGGTGACAGTAGCAGGACAAGCTGCCCCTCTGAGGGGAAATGCTGGAAGATGTGAGCTGATCTCATGGAGTCTGTTTGTTTCAGATCGTCTCTCAGAGGAAACTGACCAAAGCGCTACTCAAGCAGGGAAACACTGCTGGAAAGTCTTCCATAACGGTACGACACTGTTTCAGCCCACCACAGTTACGTACACACAAATCCCACACGCGCATTTCTTGCACTCAGACGCTCTGAAGATAATTAATTTGATGATGTTGCCCGTTCAATCTGTTCTGTTCCTCATTTCCATCTCATTTTCTCTCACCTCCTTCTTCCACCTCACTGTGTGTCTTCCCGTCCTCCTTTTCTTCCCTTTCTCTCAACCCCCCACCCGTCCAAAGGTGACAGCAGAGGAGTTGTCTGGTAATGATGATTACGTTGAACTCTCCTTCAGCGCTCGCAAGTTAGACGACAAGGTGCGTGTGACTGTGTGTGCGCCTTCAAAAAGACTGAGAGTGTGTGGTTTTCCTGTAGATTTGTGCAGCATTAATATTCAGAGATATGAGTTAGTCTCTGTGTGTGCGCTGTCAGGCAGGTGTGTGCGTGTGTGAAGAAGGATGTGGGTGGAGGCCTGTGGGATTTCATGAGGAAGCAACTCACACACAATACACAGAAGTACAATCTGGCATTATAGGAGGCCTGCTGAGATAGGTGGGCACCCTCCCCCTGACGCCACAATAGCCCCCCCTATCTCACCCACCCCACCACACACACAGATAACTATATTAATTTTCAGCCTCGCCACGCACACACATACACGCACGGCCATGGATGACTAATCCAAACAAGTTGTGCCTTAGGGGAAAGATGGAAGAAAGCAGGGGAGGGGAGGATAAATTGGAGAGGACAGGAAAGGGAGGGGTGGAAGAAAGAAGGAAGAAAGGGAGAAAACTGGGGTGAAATAATAATTCTGTTATTATATGAATGATTTATGGTGATCAAAGGCAGTTCTGAGGCAATGCCTTACATGTGTGTTTCTCTCTGAAGGATTTTTTCAGCAAATCAGACCCTTTCCTGGAGATTTTTAGAATAAATGATGATGGGACCGAGTCGCTCGTACACAGAACTGAGGTAAATGCAAGCACACACAAGCGCACACGCGTCTCATGTAGTGTGATATGGGTTATTTACTGTTTCATACCCGCGATTAACAAAAACTGTGATTGTGTGCACTGTACGTGGCAGACGGTCATGAACAACCTGAGCCCAGTTTGGAAATCCTTCAAAGTTTCCTTGAACACACTCTGCAGTGGTGACCATGACAGGGAGCTAAAGGTGAGTCTGAAACTGTAACTACTTTTTTGCACGTTGTAATAATAGCAGCATCATTTTATTTAACCTTAATCTGCGACAGTCTGAGCGTGGGCAAACCTTGGCCACAGGACCCTTTGTTATTTAAATACCCCCAGGGATATATGTGCTTATTTAGTAGAGGTAGATGCCGAACAGCACCTGAAGGCCTGCAGGTGTTTCTTTGCAAGGTGTCTTTTTTGTGCAGTATACGAATGATGAGAACTGTAAAGCATAAGTATTGCCACAATCTCACATACCCACAAGTATATAACTGAATCAAGTCACAAAGCAGCCTCAGTCGTCTCCTTCCATTTTCTTCTCCAGGAGTTGAGTTCAGGTCCTGATGTCAAAGTGATATTTAAAGGGCCGGACGGGTGTGAAAGAGCTCAGCGGTCGTCCTAAACTCTCACCTTTACTTGCCAGAATAGATCTGCGTGTGTGCGTCTGTGTGTGTGTGTGTGTGTGTGCACATGTGTGAAAGTGGTGGCCGCACATCAGCTCCAAACAGTAATTCTTCCCATGAATAAACATGAGCTTGTTCATTAAATATTCAAAGGCATCTTAACTCTGCATGGCTCCTGACAGCAGGAGAAAGGGCTCGCACACTCACACTCGCAGGCACACACACACACACGCGCACGCCACGCGTCGGCTATGGTTTCCAGGGCTACCTGTTTGAAGCATCAGAGCAATAGTGAGAACTGGCAGGGCAGAGATTTCTATTCAGACCAGTGCTTCCTTTTCACTGGGCTCTTAACTGACCAATGCATAAATGCATAACCCTCCTCTGCAGAGTCTGTCTGTCTCCCCCTTTGTATGTTTCCTTCTCTGGTTCTCAGCCTCTCTACCTCACTTCCCATCCCTCTGCTGGTCTCTCTCTGTCTTGCTCTCCGTCCTACAGTTAGTATTCAGTGAATGGAACGGAGGTTCTCCATTTTTTCATTACTTTCTCGCACAGCTTGCAGCAACTTGAAGTGGAAGCAGGGCTGCAAAAGCGAGCGCTCGCTCCCTCATATGCAAAAATGACAGACAAACACACATAGGAACCACAAATGATCACACACACACACACAGACAAAAAGAGACTTCAGGTGCAGGCACTTGGCAGCTTAAGTGGGGGACAGGAAATAAGGGGATTACTGACGGTCGTTGTTTTTAATCAAGCGTTGTTGGATTGGTTCTGATCACCAGTTGTTTGTGACCTCAGGCAAGAAGGTCACAAGGCTCAAGAGCAAAATTACTCATTCATAACCATTAAACCTGGAAGCATTTTCCTCTGTGTGTGTGCGTGTTAATGTGTGTGTCTATTGACCAACTTTATTGAATATTATTGATTGTACAAACTCTGCAGGGTGGTCCATGTATTGATGCCTTTTGTCACCTTTTGAAATGGTGGGACTGTTTCTTTATCCTGTGCTAAGCCTTGGCCCCCCCTGACCTGCACTTTTCACTGTTGATTGAGGCCATTCTTCTTGTCTAGTAGCTCCTCTGAGAGAAACAAACTATTACGCCTAAACACACACCCACACACACACACATAAAGCTGTCTCTTAAGCCACGTCCCTCTCAGCATCCTCAGATTAATATTTCACCGCTCCATTGCCCCCCACCAACACCGCCTTATCAATCATTCAGCATGGCATTTCCCTGCATGCCACGAGTGCATGTGTGCGCGCGTACGTTTCGGTGACAGTGTTGCAGCTACGCTCTCACTAAATGAACATGTGCACTTGTGTATGTTCCAGTGCACAGTTTGGGACTGGGACTCTAACGGCAAACATGACTTTATTGGAGAGTTTCAGACCACCTTTAAGGAGGTGAGAGCGGAGCAGGAGGGCAAACAGGTAAGCACAAGCACACACAAGTGTTTATTATTCCTTTTTCTATAATGGATACCTATTAGTTTCCACAAAGTGATCTATGTATGTTCTGTTTTGAGCCCACATGTGACGTACATGTACTTATAGTAAGATCCTTCCGTACTTGCACCACACCCAAAGCTGCACCAGCATTAACATGAATATGTGCGTGTTTGCCTAGATACAGTGGGAGTGCATCAACCCCAAATACCAGATGAAGAAGAAGAATTACAGAAACTCTGGCGTGGTCATTCTCAACCACTGTAAGGTGAAGTCAAACAACATCCACCTTCTTCCTGAGGGCCCTCTGTGTTTGACTGACACGTCAAACAGGGCTGCAAATAATGCTTATTAATTAAAGTTGCCCTGTGGAGTTTCCTGAGAAATTCATGTTTATATTCAGTGTTTTTTGTGGTCTAACAAACATATTGAATTCATTTTTCTCTTCACTTAACATTTGCTAAATATTTTTCATCCTGCTTGCTTGCTAGCAGCCTTCTTCTTCTCTGCCTTCATTGGCACATTTCTGTCCCCAGCTGTCAATTAAGGGAACGGTGTGAAACAAGTGGCAGAAACGTGTGTAGCGTTGTGCGTGTGTGTGTCTGCGTGTATGTTTGCATCTGTATCCTCAACCCACTCATAACATCACTGCTCTCCAGTGGCCAAAAAATTGCACAGGGTGCCTTTAATGTTTTGTTGATTCGTTGTTTGCTGTTTAAATGTCAGATTACCATGAAAAATACCCATCTCACATTTCCCAGAGCCCAAGGTGACATCTTCAAATACTCTGTTTTGTCCAACCTTCTGTTCAAAACCAATATTACATATGCAAGGAAATAAAACAATGACAAGCAGCAGATGCTCATTTTATAACCAGTAAACAGTTGGCATTTTTGCTTAATTTTGTGTTAGTTAATATTGAGTGTCACCGCTGCGTCGACCACAGCCACATCCACCTCATTCAGCTTTTATCAAATCCAGTCTTGAATTTCTCCATTTCCCCCTGACAGATCATCAAAATGTATTCCTTCCTGGATTACATCATGGGAGGCTGCCAAATTCAGTTCACAGTGAGTTTTGTCACATATAATCTCCTCAGTATTTACAGCAGCATGTCGTTGTCTGTGCCGTGGCCACTCACGCTGTGTGAGCGCATGCGTGCGTGTCTTTCTGTCCCAGGTGGCAATAGACTTCACAGCGTCCAATGGGGATCCCAGAAACAGCTGCTCCCTCCACTACATCCACCCCTACCAGCCCAACGAGTACCTCAAAGCGCTGGTGGCGGTAGGGGAGATCTGCCAAGACTATGACAGGTAGAGCTCACTCCATCAATCATCGTTTAGCTAATGCTGACACATAGGCACACACACACGCTAGATTGTCCCTCTGAGGATCAAATCATTTGATGAAAGTGTGCATGAAGAGATTTTTACGTGTTTATCATGTAAAAAGTTGCATAAATCTCAAAGCTTTCATCCATTGCTTATATTTTCTCTTTGATTTCCTCCTTCTTCAGTGATAAAATGTTCCCTGCGTTTGGTTTTGGAGCTCTGATACCACCTGACTTCAAGGTAGGACATGCTGGATGTGTGCACATGTGTTTGCAGTTGCAGGGTGAGTTCTGGCCACTTAAGATTTTCGATCTCGTTCAGGAGGCACAGCTTGCTTTTGATCAACATGAAAAGAGACTGCATCTGTCAACCTGTAAATTGGACTGAACATGTTCTGCTGAGTGTTTGGTTTAAGAGGCTCTGTGTTCTCTGCCCCACATGAAGGTTTCACACGATTTTGCGGTGAACTTTGATGAGGACAATCCTGAATGTGCTGGTGAGCTATCAAACACACTTGACTCCCTGACTTATGGAAACCTTTACATTCATACATCACAGGACCAAAACAATCCTCCAGTATCACTGCTGCACGCCTCTCATCTCTCCCTCGCTGTCAGTCCCATATTTCTCCCTCTATATCTGTCCCCACCCTCTGTTTCTTCCTCTCACACACATGAACACACAGAGACACACACACACACACACACACACACACACACACACACACACACACACACAGCTGGGAGAATTGTTGCTATGCTGCAGGAAATATTTCAGGCCCTAAGATACAGAGAAAAACAACACTAATCTGTATGTGTGAAATGGGCTTCTGTGCAGTTCTCGCCACATAGCTGCATTCCTGCCGTGAAGGTGTGTGTGTGTGTGTGTGTGTGTGTGTGTGAGTGTGTGAGTGTGTGTGTGTGTGTGGACTGTATGGGAATGAAAAATGCCCAGTCATGTTAGAATGCAATCACATGGACCTGACGTATTTTAGCAGATACTTTTGCAAGTACCAGAACCTTGACTTGGTGAGGTCAGTGCAGTGTAACACACAGACAGACAGACAAGTAAACAAGCTGCAAAAGAACCTGTGTGTGTGTGTGTGTGTGTGTGTGTGTGTGTGTGTGTGTGTGTGTGTGTGTGTGTGTGTGTGTGTGTGTGTGTGTGTGCTGCAGGCATCCAAGGTGTGGTGGAGGCCTACCAGAATTGCCTCCCCAAGATCCAGCTATACGGGCCCACCAACATCGCCCCAATCATTCAGAAAGTGGCCTCTTCCGCCTCCGAGGAGATGCACACCAAGGAGGCCATGGTGAGAGAGAGAATGAGAAAGTCTGGACCGTTTCACTCATGTTGTTGTGGATGTTGTTGTTTGCACTGGCACACAGGGAGGCAAGGGGAAGACAGATAGCAATGACAAAAAGTGAGACATCAGAGGAGGTTAAAGATGGGACAAGAAGAACCAAAAGAGATGAATTGAAAAGTGTGTGGGGGGGAGTGATTGATATTAATTTAATTCCAGTCATAAATTTTACAGCACAATTTCCTCTCTGCCTTAATGCCTCCCGCTTCTCTCCGGCTCTCCAGTGGATTAGAATGAGTTTTATTCAAATTAGCCCCTGACAAGAAGCCACTTTTAAAACATAAAATTCATCGAACTCATCGAATTCATCTATTCCTCCCTCCCCACATCCTCCTCCCTTCCACCCACAATTTTTTCCCCATCACACCAGGAATACTTCATCCTGCTGATCCTGACCGACGGTGTCATCACTGACATGGCGGACACACGGGAGGCCATCGTGCATGCCTCCCACCTGCCCATGTCTGTCATCATTGTCGGGGTCGGCAACGCAGACTTCACGGACATGCAGATATTGGACGGGGATGATGGGATCCTTCGTTCACCAAAGGGCGAGCCGGTCCTCCGCGACATCGTCCAATTCGTCCCCTTCAAGGACTTCAAACACGTGGGTGGTGGTTGGGAGGAGGGGTAAAGGGCAAGGGATACAAGTCTTGAATTTCTGGAAAGATGACAGAGCTTTGATAAATGCATTCCAGGCAAAAAATGTGACTAATTCTCCAGAGTCACGATATAATGCAGCAGGATGGATTTTTGCACCAGACGCTGTTTTTCAGCTATTTTTGTACCTTGTGTTTCTACTTCTTCAGAGGCAGCATAAGTATAGTGGATACCACAGCACTTCAGAGCTTTCTCAAGCTGGGGAGCAACATTAAAGAGAATGAAAAATGTGAGGTAATGAGAGAGTATCTAGTCATAAAAGGTTAAAAAAAATCACATCAGGGCCACAAGCTTAAAACAAAGGCTCTAAGTGGGGCTAAGTAACGCTTTAAGGGTTTCAGTACCGCTGCCAGTACAACACCTGAGGTTCTGTGTTGATATCCATCAACAAATTCCTCTTTGCCGAAACAAGAAAAATGATGATACAGAGCAGTGGTAGGCTAATAGCAGCCCCTGGGTTACATCTGGCCCACTAGCAAAAAACATTTGGCCCCATAACAAAAGCTAATGTTTTCACTTTTATTCATTTTCTTTTAAGTTTTACTGCAGATAACAATGTGAACACAAGGCTCACAAGCATGCAAACCGTGGCTGCTGTTCTTCGTTCAGCACCGGACTGAACAGCGTGTGGTGCTGAAATGAAGTCTAGTAAACTTACTGGATGAATAATGCAGATGAAAGATATAATCCACTTCATTTAAAGTAAGACTATGTAACATTTGAGAGAAAAAAAATAACACAAAGGAAAAGTGGAATTAATAAGCAAACTGTTAGCTTAGTTTGCTAGATGTAGTTTGCTCTGTAAGTGACATTATTGAAACGGTATTCTGACATTATGACTCATTTTTTACTTATGCTTTGGTTACAATGCATTTTAACACTTTCTGGCCACTTGTTCGAACACAGTTTTAATTCCACAGCTGTAGCCTGTGCCCTATTTGACCATAACAGATTTGTGTCTCACAAACACAAATAGGTGTCACTGGACATGCTGGAGACTTTTTCCTAAGGAGACAACAACAGCAGCATTTTAATTCAAACATTAATCGAGCAGCACTGTTTTCTCTATCCTGCACTGCGGCACAGAACTTACATACCTAACACTAAGCAATACATCAATTTTACTCTTAAATGATTGTCTGGAAACAAAATAAACAACACATATAGAAAACATATTGAATAGGCATGTTTTTCCAGCATCCATTAGCTCCCTAATGAACACACTGGAAAACTTAATTGCTGAACCTTGATTTAGAGGAAATGTGTGTAAATTTGTGATTAAAGTAAACAGACTAAGAATCAGACCAAGCGTTGGCTCGTAGTTAGGTATTTTTTCAGCTACTCAGAAAGCATCCACATTGGGCAGATCAAGCGACGGCATTTAAAAAGTTCTACTTCAGCAGTGGCTCTGTGTGTGTGTGTGTGTGTGTGTGTGTGTGTGTGTGTGTGTGTGTGTGTGTGTGTGTCAGGTGGGTGGCAAACAGTGCTGTATTCAGGGGGTAACAAGTGTGAATGTGTGGGCGTAATATGCTTGGTGTGCTCGTCAGATTGCATCAGCTATCTTCTCACGCTGTGTTTGTGTGTGTCTCTCTCTGGTGGCATTAATTTTTTCCTGGCTTTGACAGGCTGGGTCTGCTATGGCGAGTCAGGTCTGTGACAGGTTGAGAAATCAACCAATTACCTCCCAGCTAAACAGAAAGAGAGGAGAGGGAATGCAGGGAGGAATTGAAAAGTATAATTTACCCAAAAGTACATAGAGAGAGTCAGAGAGAAGAGGTGAAGAATAAATCTAGAGGAGAGTGGAGGGAGAGAGGCAGCGGCCGGTGGTGGTGGTGTTGGAAGGGGGTCAACGGGAGACCGGAGCTAAAGACAAAAGGGAGCGAGGGAGTGTGTGACAGAGGTGGAGAGGTGATTTTCTGCTCTGTCGTTTCTTTTCAGAAGGGATTAGCAGGACGGAGCTGCTGTGTGACAGGCAAAGAGGGGGATAACAGGTAGATAGGAGCAGAGAGAGGAGGAGGGAGGGCGGAAATGGGGGAGGGGGTTGTTGCGGTGGGTGCACTTTGATGATGCATTGTCTCTGGGAATTATGTGAGACGGAGTACGACAGACTCTCTGACTTTGAGGATTCGGAAGTGTGTGCGGTGTGGGAGCATGTGCGTGCACGCAGACAAGTGGCTGGCCAGTACGTATGTGTAATTACAGTGTGTGTGTGTGTGTGTGTGTGTGTGTGTGTGTGTGTGTATGAATGTTTTCCTTCTTTTTTTCCAGTCGTGAGTGTACATTAGTATAGTTTTTAGTCTTTTTGCATTTTCTGAATATTTTGCACTTTTACTATACATTTAATAGTCAGAGATTACCATCTATGGAATTTTTTCAAATAATAGAAAAATCCATAGAGCACAGACGGCTGAACTACTTTGCATTAACTCATACAGCATAAACTGCACCAATAGCTAATGATCATAGTGTAAAGAGTGTTCTGTCATGTGTATTGTTTCTCTCTATATGTAGACAGGATCTGATGTGTTTCTTTCCCTTGAGCACACACGAGTATATAGAAACCAAGCTACGGTAGTAGAGGACAAAAAGGTGAAAGCAGGGATGTCAGCTGAGCTTGTCTGATCACATCAGTGTCACTGATCCAGACCTTTGACAGCATCAGGCCCAAAAGTAAACTCTAGCATCCTGGAATCACGCATGACCAGTGATGTGAGTGTATTTGTGACCCCTGTCCTGCTCTCCCTGTCTGTCTCTGTGTTTCCAGGCTTCACCAGCTGCACTGGCTAAGAGTGTTTTGGCAGAAGTCCCGAACCAGGTGGTGGATTACTACAACGCTAAAGGCATCAAACCCAAGTGCATGTCAGACTTCGAGTCCACAAGAACCTTCAGCCCCTGACAATGGAATACATGCAGACATAGACTCAAATACACACACATATATATATCATATATATATACTTTATGTACTGTATAATATATACACATGCAAAAGCACAAGCACACATGCACACAAACATGTACACATAACCATACTACATACTACAAACAGTAGTTTAGCTCAGAGAATTAGCTCGTTCTGGTGAAACAATTTGAACTATTCCATTGATTACTATTGCATGTTTGGCCACAATGGCATCACCTGGGAAATCATTACTATCTACTGTATATCTGAAAGATGTTTATAGAAATAAGAGCCGTCTTCTGAACCAGCATGCAGACTCAGACCATAGCCCACCCAAAAAAAGAATGACACTCCTACCTTATTTAGATAACTAGCAAGTACATAGGCCAAAAGATCTGCGGGTAGAAAAGCCAAAATATGTGATTGCATTGCTTGAACAGCTTAGAATTAGCATTGCAAATGTTATTTATGGGAATGGTAGCGCCCCTGTTAGTGTAGTGCATAAATGCATGCATAATTCAGCTCCTGCTAATATCCAATCTCCAGTAGCCGCTTGCTAGTTATGAAATAAAGTATCTCTGTCATTTGAGTGACATTCAGGGTTGTCTTGGGTGTTTTGGGTTCTTTTCTACAGATTTTGTTGGAGATTTTGCTAAATGGAAATTAACAGAATAATTGTAATAATTTCTTAATAACCTTCTTACATTGTAAAGAGTTTTGGAAGGATAGCAAAGCGTTTGTGGTAGACACTCATCTGTGAGCTGAAAACTGTTTTTTTTTCTGTATTCTGCATGTTGATTATAATAAAGACACTTTGGTTTTCTCATTTTAGTGTGATCTGATGCTTGTGTACACGTGTTTATCACGTTGTGGGGACGGTATTTTGTATTTTCACACTGTCACAAAAGGGGGCTAACCTCTATTTTGGGGACAAAAAGCTGGTCACCAAAAGGTAAACCATAAAATTTTAGATTAAGACTTGCTTTTTGATAAATATTAGGGTTAGATTTGGGGTTAGGCTTGTAGTGATATACCAAGGTAAGGTTAAGTCTCTGAGGAACTGATGTAAAGAAAATGTAATTTCCTGAGTGACAAAAGCAGCTTTGCCTGTGTGTATTCAGGCATGCAGTGTGGAGGTATAAGAATATGACAAAGGCAGAGCAGGTGGCAGCTTGTTAGTTTATTTTCCTCTGCCCTGCGAGTTTCTGTCTTCTCTGTTTGCCACTGAATATGCAGACTATTTGTATATGCAGGTAGATATCACACATCTCTTTTTCTCATGGACAGCCCTGCCTTGTTGTTGAGCAAACCAGCTTCCCACAATACTTCAAACTGCCGCACACACTTCCTTTATCCATACAAATAATAGTCGGCTCACAGACACCTTCATCCACTACATCTCTCTTTACCTCTTCCTACGTTTCCCTTACAGACATTAAAATGCAAGAATAAATTATCTAACTAATCTCCATTAATTAGGGCCAACCGAAGTTGGGCTGTCCTGAGAGTGCACTCCATATGTGCCTCAGTCTCTGGCAGGTCAGTATTCATGACATGAACATCCTGATATCTCTTTCAGAGACCACCCACATCAGAGGAGTTAGACACAGACAGAGAAATCAGATGTATAAAGGCTGGGAGTAACTAAGTAAAAATCATGCTGCACCCTCTGCTCTGTTCTGTTCTGTCCTGTTACTTAACATAATTCTCTGAAGCTATATTCTTTATAATACAATGATATTATTTATAATTGTTTAATACAATTAAATGAGATAATGAGACAATAATAGTAATCATGATGAATCAGAAAAATAGTTTCATATGTTACACAGTATATTGTTATAACGCAGGCGATATCATTAATTGAGAAATCAATGGGACTTGTTTTTCTTGATAATTAACAATTATCTTGCTCAGAAATAGAAATTTGAACATCAAGATTTCTATGACAACTGGGCAAACTCCATCTGTTGATGAAGAGCATCTAATTTGAAGCTCCAGAACTATTAACCGGATCTTAAGGTCAACCTATTGTCATTTGCTGTTTCCAAGGTCATGCACATTGACACTCACCATATATTATCGTTGTGTTGCCGTACACAACAAGGTTTTTTTTATGAACTTGAAAATTTAGTACCAATTGCTTTGTGGATATTACAACAGGTAAAGTGTTTGCCGAAAAGTATAACTGGTGACTGTCCGGAACCTTTGAGGTGAGCTCCAGTGCTGAGGAACTGTTTTGATTAAGTACCGGAAGTAGCCAGGGTGACATTTAGAATAGGAAAGCGAAGGCATGGTTGTGCTGATGTTCTAAGACGGCATGTCTTTCTAGTTCGCGTGTCTGGTTTTCTTTTTTATTTGTAAGTGTATAGATTGAAGAGCGCGATGGCGGCGTGGAGCTGTCGGTTTCTTCTTCAGCGGGGAACTCAATTCGTTTCTGTCCGAGCAGCAGCTGAAAGGTGGCTAATGCTAACTGGCTAGTTCTGCTAATGTTTCTTAGGTTAACTTGAGCATGTTGCTGAGCTAAAACAGGCTGATGTGGTGAAGCAGCGCACCTGTTTTGCACGTCAATTAAGTGTCGTCTTTGCTTTTTTTCTTTTTACCGAAGCCTAATACTTAATAATAATTTAGCAAATATTAACATTTTGTCCTTAAAAACACAGTTAAAGTTAGCTGAATTGCCTCCTAGTGACGTAATGTTAATTATTTAATAACCAACGTATCATACCTTTTAATTGTAAATGTTTGGTACAGTTCCTTTTATATTTCTGGCCTTTTTATTGTTTTCAGTCGCTTAAATGTGAACTGGGGCATTTGGGTAATGTTAATAGTTTTCAAGGTATGGAAATGTTGAGATTTTCAGTGAAATGCTTGATGATTAATATAGCGACTGTCCAAGAGGACAGCACTGATGAACCACTCCAGAGTCCCAATCAGTATATGAGTAATGTTTTTTTTTTTTTTTGTTTTTTTAAGTAGCCAGTGGCATTTATGCACCTGAAATGGCCAAACTGTCCGTGTGAATGTGTGGACGTGTCTGTTACTCATCAGTTAGGACACTGCAGTGACTCTGTAGCAGCAGTTTGCTAAATGATAATGAAGTGTTGAACTTCTCTAAACTAAAATGAGCAAAGGGGTAGCATGTGATCAGTTATGCAGTGAGTGCATTAGTGCTGGAATGATGACCCTGAGATCATCAGACCTTGCCATAATGCTATAACAGCTTCTCAAATATGAAAATTTGCTGCATTTGGTATCATTGTAAAGTGTATATGTTTGAGTTTGGGGCTGTTTGTCAAACCAAATAAGCTATCTGAAGTCAGCACCTTGCATTTTGGAAAATTGCTTTTTTCTGGTGTTTTAGCAACTTAAAAAAGGAAAAATAGTCAGTACTTGCAGCCTTAAAACATTTACGTGCATATTTGTGTATTGTATGTGGCACTGTTGTATTGATTGGACACAGTTGTGAGTATGTGTCCAGCCATCATTAGTGTAACTCTGGACATAATTGATGGTTTTTCCTGCTAACTAACTGCACTTGTGTCTCTAAATTTTTTGCAGTCCTGCCCATTTGTTGGGTTGTGTTAGGACAGTAAAGACCACCACATTTTTTGAGGAACATCTCACAGAGGATAACCAGGAGTACATGAGGAAGAGCATGGCAGAGGAGTACAGAAGGCAAACAGCTGAAAAGCTCAACCCACTGAAAGATGAGCCCTGGGAGCGGCATGAGTGGACAGAGGGTGGGTGTCGTGATGAATGAGAGCTGTGTACATCATGACTCCTCTTCCCATTGGCCTTTAACCGTCTTTTCATCTGTTCCTCTCCTCAGGTAGTCGAAGAGTCGGGTTAGTAGCTGTGAAGCTGGGCATGGCCCCTATCTGGACGAAGACAGGAGAAAGACATGTCGTCACCATGTTACAGGTACCACACACACCTGTTGTGTGTTTCTGTTGTGCTTTAGCTTTGCATCAAAACAGCTGCAGGCATTCTTTAGGAATGATAATGTGTGTTTATGATTGTCATCCATAATGACATGGCCAGCAGGTCAGAAAAGAAGTCAGATAAATTGGATTGTTCTGTGGAGTGTGGGGGGAAGAATGGCGAATATTGAACACCCGCAGGCTTTGATCGTGCATCTGAAACGCCTCACTGGTCTTCAGCAAGTTACTCCTCCCTCAGCAAGGTGTAAACAGAAGATATGTGATGTCAGGTGTATTCAGATCACGTTTTAATCCCATCGAGCAGTCTGTCAGTAAAGTCAATTGAAGGCAAACCGTGGCTGTGTGTGTTCACTCTACTCCTTATTGTATAACAGTTTCAGTAAATGTCAGTGTTAACAGTGAAACAATTAATCAGCTTTAAGGCCATCCACAAACTTCTATTACCATCTGCTGATTCACTTTTGTCACATTTAGTCAGATGCAGGCACGATCTGTGCGAGATGAAAAGTACAACATTTGGATTCACTTTCCGAGGCTGAAAGCACTCCCACCTCTTTGGTATTTTGGTATGTGTTATCTGAAGTGAAACTCAGAGCAAATAAGTACAGAACAGTTTTTGGTGTTGCTGTTTTAAAAGAAAGTTTGACTTTTGTGGGGTATATTTTCCTCTTCTTCCTCTTCTCCTTGTTTTCTTGCAATGTATCCATGTATTGTGAAATGGCTGTGATTTCATTCTATTGAGTTTGGCCAAAAATGGTGTCAGGTTCCCAGTGGCCTCATATGAATACGTTTCACTCCAGGGATTTTCAACTAATTACATTTTTATTCATGTTGTAGGTCAGGAGAAAGCAGGTGGTGCAGTGAAAACTGCAATCACACTATGACTACTGTTAATCCAACCTTTGTCTTTTTTGTTGTCATTTGTTTTGATTTTTAGGTGCAGGACTGCCATGTGGTAAGGTATTTGTCCAAGGAAGAATATGATGGACGCACCGCCGCCCTTGTGGTAGGAGGGAAAAACCAATCACCATTCTATGTAAGAAATAGCTGTATATCATAAATATATATCATCTATACATAATATTAGAAATCATATCATAAAAAAATGGAATTTTAGGAAAATACAAATATTATTTGGGTTGTTTTTTTTATGAGTAATAAATCAGGACAATCATAGAAAATACAAATAGAATAGAAAATAATAAAAAAGCTTGGTCATCATTTTATGGCCTGATGCTGTTTGAGGAAATAGTATATTCAGACTTTTAAGTGATACTTTGAACAGCAGATACGAGCATTTAGCTGAAATGCGAAGCCACCGTATCAGTATCACAGGTGGAGAAGAATCATAAAATCAGCTGATCAACTGACTGATCTCTCATACAGCTTATACAGCAACATTATAACAACATTGGCCACGCTAAGCTACTGGTCATACTGGTCACACCAGACCAAGTCAGGCTCGAGCAACAAAACCCCCGAGTGAAGTAAATTCTAGTTGCTTCTGAATTCACCTTTTCATTTGTAAGAGGAAGAATGTTTTATTAATTCTCTCAGAAGTTACATAATCTCGCTTTGAGCAAAATAAAATGTTTTGAAATAAGGTAGAAGTGTTCTTTGAAAATATGAAGTTTTGGGGGGAAAATGGTAATGACTGAAAAAAGGTTTTTGTACTCAGTAATGTGACAGCAGTATTTATAACCAGCAGCGGTCCTGGCACAGAAATGTCCTTTATATCTTGTGTGCTTATTTATTTCTCCCTTGCAACAGCGTGAGAACTGCCAACATTACATTGACATTTGTGTACTTTTTTTTTTTACTTTTACAAAGCAGTGCCGTGCACTGTGTTTACACAAAGGCTGAGTGATGACAATATTTTCACATTATGAATTATTTATTCACTCGGCCATGAGATCAGTGATGGCTTGAGCTGCTGAATTCGTATTTAATTGTAACATTTGAGAATATCACATCTTATCGTACCAGTCACAGTACTTTTAATACCAGCAGAGCAGCCACAACTTGTCACCCAGTAACACATTTTGCTCATTTTAGTTCTGGCTATGTTTCTTAATCAAGCAAAGAAATCAAATCAGTGTGACAGCTTTATGGAAACATGACTGACTTTTCTAATTTCCCTGTAGCAGTGTGTTCATATCAGCCCTCCCAGTTCTAAGACTTTTTATGAAAACAGACCCAGAGTCAGGAAATTATACTCGCCCACTGACCATCACCATATTTCATCTTAGGTGTCTAAATAGATGGCATCCAGTAGATTTCATCGCTGCCAAGTCCCCACTAACAACGACAAGCACACACACATTTGAAGTGCCTTCCAGGCTCGTAACAAACTCTCGAGTCCCATCACTACTCAGACTGTCTATCAGAGCTCTATTAACACAAACACTGAAACCTGAGGTGACAGACGGCATTTCACTGGCTCTTCAGCTCACTCTGTACCTCTACTGGTAGGTAGTTTTAAAGAAGATATTTTTTAGAAAATCTGTAAACCTGTTAGTATGCATGAGGGGGATTTGTCCTTTAAATGTTGCATCCATCTTTTTAAGATAAAAAGCTAAAGAACAAGAATGAATAAATCAAGGTGTAATTTATTCATTGAGTGGGGATAGATGCTCGATGGGCCAGTGTTGGGGGTTTCACACACTCACTGTGAAGTTGTTTTGAATCCCCCTCACGCAGCCACATTACTCTGCAGTCAAAGGCAGAGTTTGTCGGGAGTGTGAAGCTCTGGCAGGCTGGTTTTCAGTCAACAGAAGGGGAGAGAGAGCGTTCAGAGTGACTGGAGGGGCTGAGATGAGAGTGAGCCGAGTGAAAGCAAATGTCAGAGGCTCTCGCTGCCAACTGTGCGTGCGTATGCCTGTGTGTATGTGTGTTTGGCTCCCGTACAGTTATAACAGGCCCACGGTTAATTTTAAAATGCCAAAGTCCAACTGCTACTCACTGTTCGTAATCGCTTTACCACTTTATTTCCCTCCCTCATCATTATACATTTTTCTCTCTTTCCCTCTCTCCGACTGACAGAGGTCTGAAAAGCAAATGGAGATGTTCAGGAGTGCAGGAGTGCCTCCCAAACAGAAAATGAGCACATTTAAAATCAGTGACAACGCCGTCATCAAGCCAGGTATACACACATCCACGTCACATGCTGCACTCTGATATTGTGGCCGGGCTTCAAGTGTTGTGCACACTTAGTCATGTAATCTCATCTGTGTTGTGTTCAGGCACTCCTCTGTATGCAGCACATTTCCGTCCGGGCCAATATGTGGACATCACAGCCAAATCGTAAGTTCTGCTCTGCCAGCTTTCCCTCCTCATCGGCATTCTCTCTTCTTGGCTTCCTTTCCTCCGCCTTGCCTTCTCTCAGCTCCAGCATCTTGTTTTGAAGATAGATCAGTTATTGACTTACAAAAGCGCAAACCTCTAATTTTATATCATTATCCTCCGAGGCAACAAGTTAACATGAATGCAGTCTGAAAATGTGAGTGCGCTAACACAGATTTCCTTGTGTTCGTAGCATTGGTAAAGGTTTTCAAGGCGTAATGAAGCGATGGGGGTTCAAAGGTCAGCCAGCGAGCCACGGTCAAACCAAAACTCACCGCAGACCTGGAGCGTCTGGACCAGGAGGGGTAAGGCACACATGCACATACGCCAAAAACTGCGAGCCTCAACATTCTCAGCCGTGCCAGACATGAACAGTTGGCTTCCCATAATCCAGTAATATCAGCGTGTGTGTCATTCATCATCTGCGTCTAGGATCCAGCCAAAGTTTTCAAAGGGAAAAAGATGCCCGGCATGATGGGCAACATCAGCGTCACTGCTTACGGACTGAAGGTATACATGCTTACAAGGACACACCAACACACACACACACACACACGGTTTGTCCTTGACTGCGATTTCAGTTCAATATTCTCTCATCTGCCTCCTCTCCGTCTCTCTCTCTTCCAGATATGGAGAGTCAATACCAAACATAATGTGCTGTATGTTAACGGCTCTGTCCCCGGCCACAGGAACTGCTTACTGAAGGTAAAAATAATCATACACACACACACACACACACACACACACACACTGGGAGTGCAGTTGAAGGTCAGCCCCAGCATGCTTAGTGTTCTGTCTGAAGACCCACGACCTTGCACCTTTAAAACACTGTTCTCACCTGCAAGACAGTGTGATCTGTCTTCATTGACACTGTGCTGCTTCAGCAGTGTGTGTGTGAGTGTGCATGTGTGTGTTTTTGTGATTTCCTGTAAGCGAATGGGAGCGCGTGCCTCAATGATGTTAGTAATATCCACAGCATCCATCTCCATACTCAGCATGTTGTGTTTGCCTCGTGTGTGTGAGCGCGGACACACACGCAGCCTATTATTTGTTTTGCAGACAAGCGATAATGAATACAAATGTGCGTTGCATTTCACCCAGCTCAGCACACACATACCTGGATCCACTTCAGATTAGATTACCTTAAAGGGTCCACATGCAGGTTAATGATGTTTGTTCACTTTTGTTTGTTTTTATTATTCTGTGCAGCCCTAATGTCCCGGTGTAAATGGTAAACAGCCAGGATTTATTGATTAAATTAAAGACTAAGGCTGCAGCTTAGAAAGATTTCAATTATTGATTCATCTGTTGATTTTTATTTTACAGTTAAATGATTAATCATTTAGCCCAGTGGTTCTCAGACTGGAGGTCGGGGTCCCAGGGGGGTGCATAGTAGCCACTGCAGGGGGGTGTATATGACCAAGGGGAAACATGTTGAATGAATGAGTATGATCCACCTGGAAACACCAATCAGACACTGAATGTAACTTTTGTTCTTTTGTTAGTAGCCCCTCAATATTGTTAATGATCGATTAAGAAATTAAAAAGTTAAGATTTCAGTCTTCGTTGATTCGGTTAAACCGTGTTGAACTGTGGTTAAGGTGGTTTACTGGTTACGTCTGTGGTTACTATGGTAACAACAAGTGCAGTTAATAGCAGACAGTCTTGGACTTGTCAGGAAACACCTGAAGAGCAGCTGATGTGTGTGTGTGTTTACAGTGCAGCCAAACAAACTCAAATGCTTATGTGTTCTGACGTCATGCTGCACGAGGCAGAAGGGCGCAGTGAAGCCGGTCATGCTGCTGATGAGTTGAAGGTGTGCAGTCTGATCTTAGCCTTACAGCTCACCGTGGCTGCTCCTCCTTGTTCCATTGCTGCCTCATTAGAGATGATATGTTGAAATTAAAAAAAAAAAAAAAAAAAAGCTGAAAATGAGCATTTTCAGTGCCAACCTCTGTGACGAATACAAGGCGTTTCCCCTGGCTGCTTGTTCTGCTCCAGAAGGGCAACATGACAGAAGAAGAACTGCTGATTTGATTGGAAAAGAAAACATAGAAAAAAGTGGCAAAGGCCTGTCGCACATTATCCAGAGCTGGTTCTGTTGTGCCAACAAAAGATATTAAAATGCCAGAAAAGCAATAAGTCCTCTCATTTGTGAAGCTGGAAAATGCACATTTTGGGCATTTTTGCTTAAGATGATCAAAGTTGTTAGCAACGGAGAACAGATTTTCTGTCACTTAATTGTTTCAGTACTAATTAAGACACAGGTGTCCTCACAGTGTTTTTAATACATGTGTGTTTGTGTGTGTTCCAGGTAAGAGATACTGTACTGCCAACCAGGAAGTCCACCCTGCTCAACCCACCTTTCCCTACCTATTTCGAAGAGGAGGGCGATCTGGATGAAGACCTGTACGACGACGACTTGTTCATTCACACAGATCCGTCGTTAACACTGACCTAACCACACACACACACATACACACGTTTTCACCTAAGCCCACAATCTACATCTGGATTCTCTAATAAACTGTAATTCCATTGAATGTCTTGAGCCCCTCTCATGTTTTTTTTCTCTTTTTTTTCTGTGAGATACAACAGCATAGAGCCAGTCTGTTTGATCCAAACAGTTATTACAGTCCCTTTCCCCTGAAACCATGGTAACTGTAGGAGTGATGATGTCACTAAAGGATCCCCAAGCAGAGAGATGGGAAAAACAGACAATGAAAATAAACAAGAAAGAGAAATGTGCAATATCTTTGCAGGACGGAGGATAGGATGAGGGTGGAGGCGGGGGGGCAAGGGTGAGCTGGATACAATGAGCTGCAGAAAGCAAAGAGGAAGAGAATACAGACAGGAGAGAAAGGGTATGTAGGTGGGGTGGAGCAGTGAATGGGGTAGAAGGCATGGAAGCAAATACAAAGGAGCAGAAACAAGCAGGGTGGGAGAGATGAGTTGGTGGAGGGTGAGTGAAGGGGGAGAAAAGGAGAGGCAGGGATGGAGGCTGACAAAGGTTGACATTTGTGCATAAGAGGATAAATGAGGACATTAATGTTGCAGCAGGAACCGCTGGGTGCTTAAGTCTGTGTGTGTTTGTGTTCAGCGGTATTTAAATGAGAGCTGGCTGGGGGCTGCCAGATCTCCTCCTGCACCACGTGGACCCCTCCTCGCCTTCTCGGGCAATAAATAATCAAATGAGAATCATGTCCTCTAAAGTGTTCGACTCTCATTTAGTCTAAATGTATCCTCAGAGGCCTGCACGTGATTCAGTGCTTCTCTCTGTCGGCCTCTGCTGTATTATCTGCCGTGCAACTGGCAGCAGCAAAGACGAGCCTTTTGTTTGAACTGACGCGAGGCGGCGATGGCTCACAGGACACCCTGCAACAACTGCACACACGGCGTCGGTGCCTTTTCGTTCAAGCGGCACACATCTGTTTGCTTGTCATTCAGGTGAAAAAGCAGATGTAAGGTGGTGATTTCAGTTTGTGGCAAACAGCGTCCTGCTCTATATAACATGCCACAGCTTGTAGGTCCATAAGGCAGCAGCAGGTTGTTTGAAATGGTAATGATATCGCTTGAAAGTCCTGCTCTGTGGAGCCTGCACATCATCAGGCTGTTGTGGGGGTGGAGGAGAGGAGAGCAGAGCGAGAGGGTGAGGGTGAGGGTGAGGGTGGGGAGGGGGTTGCTGCCTGTTAAAGCAGCAGAGCAGAAAGAGAAGATGCTGAACTCCAGTTTTGATGTGTGCGTGTGTGTTTGCAGGTGAAGACCGGCAAGCCAGTCAGTTTTCAATGGACCAATGACCTGATTCCAGGAAAAAGCATCTGAAAACTTGAATGGATTTAAGCACAATATCTGTAGAACGTGACCATGCACTTAGAGGGATGTGCTTCGATATCAGCTGCTACAGTGGAAACCCTTGTTCAGCCCACTGCAGTGCTTTCAAACACTAATGTCAGGATGAAAAGACGAAACATGACAGCTAACCTTGCCTTGCCCAAGATGTAGACTTGAGGTCGCTTAAAGGCCCTGAAAACCACGTTGATGTGCAACTAGTCGTTATGAGTGATTGCAGTTACACCACGAGTGACGCTTATTGAGATTTTCACACCCTTGACCCATGACTCGATGCAGCATTGATAGAATTAAGTTCAAGAGTCAATAACTTCTGTCTGAAAACTTGACAGAAAGTGTAACCTTCCATTAATTAGCGGCTGAATTGTTTGTCAGATAATCAGTAACTCTGTCTGTCAAGTTACATGATTTGATATTTTATTTTAGTGTCGCATTCAAAAGAAAGACACGAAGCTAAACGCTTAAAATTTTAGTATTTAATAAAAAGATCTGAGCTACATAAATCTCTCCTTGTACTGACCTTATGACTGTAAAGCCAAGTTAAGCCACATTTGCAGCAGGTTTAAGATAAACTTAAGATACACAGACTTCTGCAGGAGTTTAGTTTAATTGGGTTTGATTTCATTTGATCTGATGAACTGACATTTGACATTGTTCCCATTGACTAATATATGTATGGTGTGCCATTTTAGCGTTCAGCATTCAGGGCAAAGACTTGCAGCGGACTTTTAATTTGTTTGTGAAGATGTTTCTCTCGACTGGAACTTGATTCCAGACATGCTTTGACACGACTTGAGAATCAGCTTGACCCAAAGCACTTAAAAACAGCAGACGAGTTGTTGAGCTGTGGGACCAAGAAGCAATTTAAAGGCAACATGCCCAAGCAAGACTCCGTGTGGCAGCCCGTTGAAGCCACCACTCAGCAGAAAACACACAGGTTTTCAAGTACTTAAGTGCTCCCTCCAAAGCCACCCACCTGATTTCTTGTCTGTCAGACCGTCTGATATGTGATCCCTAAATGCGATTGCATTCACTAATTAAAGACCTGGCCGAGTTTTGGCTGAATCTAAAGGTTTTGGGGGAAATTGGCTGAGTGGAGGTCAGCCCATGAGTTTGACCCCGGTGTGACATGATGGATCTGTGCTGCTCGTCTTCTGCTGGCTCAACACACGAGAGATCTGATTTCAATTAGTAAAGAGGATATACACACACAAACAGCCTCTGTCCTATTGCCATCCATACTGTGATTGTCTCTAACCCTCTCTCTCTCTCTCTCTCTCTCTCTCCCACACACACACACACACACACACACACACACACACACACACACTTTATTACCTCCTTAGCAAGCAAAGATTCCGCACTGACTGGTCAGCACTTACGTTGCTGCTTCCTTGCCAAGTCTACACAAAAAAGTGTTGAACTGACCTGCATCTCAGCACACACGCAGATCAGTGCACGCGTGTTCGTGTGCGGTGTGTTCCTCGCAATTTTAATTATTGAGTGTGTTATTTGAGGGACAGCTGGCCCTTGAACACATTAACTCCTTTCGACAGCCAGCCGTAAGTCCACGGTGGCGGGAGCGACACACCAGACAGGAGAGAAAAGGGAAATGAGGGAACGTTAATGCAATTTCACGCTGACTTCAGTATCAGCAGGCAGTGATATTATAAAGTGTTTATATAAGCTCTCAAGTCAATTAACATGAGGAATGAAATGAATTAATCTTTTCCCCAGAAAGAGAACATTAAGTTATTTTTATTAGCCTGAATACAATCCCTGTCTGCAAACAGAGGCGCCTGAGCGACACTTGAAGTTTAGAATAGAGTCACTTGTGAATCAATTGTTCTTGCACTGTATCATGTATTGCGTAAGGTTTTGTTTGTGTTCTCAGAGAAAAAGCTGCATGAGTGACTCAAATGATGGACGTACATCACACCTCAGACAAGTGATTGCTAATTATAGATGTTTGTATGTATCTTCTTTGTTATGATTTAATCCAATAAGAGGCGTTTAACTGGGGAAAGAGAAGAGAACCCCACTTGTATTTTCACATGCACCATGATCACCACACATCCCTCTAAGCCATACTGCCGGTGGTCCTGCTGTGGCGAGTCCCTCCCAGTTGTGCGCACCTGCGTCTCATGTGCATGTGTGTGTGCGGTGTGTATCATGCCCCCCAGCTCATGTTGGTAAATTTGGGTTCCTTCCTTCCAGCACCTTTGGGTGAGAGCAGGGTGCAGCTTTGGGTCCCCACCTTCCTCTCCACAGGTGTTCCTATCCTGCCCTCAGATATCATTTGTGTGTGTGTGTGTGTGTGTGTGTGTGTGTGTGTGTGTGTGTGTGTGTGTGTGTGTGTGCGTGTGTGTGTGTGTGTCTTTGTGTGCGCGCGCACTGTACCTCCACTTGTCTGACCTTACAAAAGCAGTCCTTCTCATTACCTTTCACTGTCTCTTTCTGTCTCTCACTCTTTCCCCTCAATTAAAACCCACCTTGGATCTGAGACATCTCCATGGTAACAAGGACCAGTGGGTGAATGGGAAAGTAGGGTTGGCACAAGAGTTGGGAAGAAGGAGGAGGGAAAGTCAGGGAACAAGGATCAACCAACATGTTCATAGTTGTGTTTAGATGTTTGCTAATCGTCTCTGACTCACACCTCTCAAGTGTAGCAAAGTGGCTCGTTATACAATTAGATGCCCAAAATGTCTGCAATCATGGTTTGGCTTTGATGCCGCCAGCATGCACCGTTAAAGCGTGCACGATTTTGTGGGGTTTAAATGAGCCGTGTTGTGACTGGGAGGTAAATGTCAGTGGTTTTCAGCCGGAAACCTTCGCCACAAGAATGTGACCGCGGGATATCGAGTAAATCAATATGGAAGCCAAGGGAGGAGGCTGAAGGTGGGGGGTAAAGAGAGAGGGATGTTACCGCAGGTGAAAACAAAATGACAGCAGCAAAACGGAGGAGAAGCGGGAGAGGAGAAGGAGGAAGACGAGGGGAAGAGGAGACTGATGGAAGAAGCTGATTTTGAGAGGAGCTAACTTGTCTTCTTGTCTGACCTTTGAGACTCTGGGAGGAAGTTAATCTCTGACATTATCTGTGTGTGTGCGTGCGTGTGTGTGTGTGTGTCACAAAAACCCACGAAAAGACCAATCCCAATAACCCCCTTAGGGCATAAGCCCTGAGCCCTCGCAGAGGGCTTGGTACCACCTGTAAAGTGTTTGAGTGTGAGAGACTGCAATGACCTAAAATGCTATAAAGGAATGGGACAGAACTTTACAACATAGAAAAATATGTCAGCGCAATTGTGGGTTTGGGACTTCATATTTCACATTTTTTTACTCTCTTCACGGCCGAGACAGCTATGGGGCTGACTGCTGATTTGAACATCTTCCGTGCTCTTGCCTTGCAGCATCACACACTTCCATTCAAACTCATTTTTAATTGTACTTGCGTCTTCCGTGTTTGTTTACCATTTTTTGTACACTTCCCCTGGTAACCCTGTGTTTAACATAACAACACTGTGTACTGTGGGTTATTCCCTCAGGCAAAGTCTGAAGAAGTGGTGCATAAAAGGCTCAAAAAGTGTGTGAGAGAGCCCTCATGCATTTGACAGTTTGACAGTTGGGCAGCCCTTAGCCCTTGTAGACTTCGTGGGGACGCGCCTCAAAGTCCATGAATCTGTGACTGTGGACATTGGGATTGGTCTCCCCACCAATAACGTGTTGGTCTGCCTCTCAGCTTGCCTGTCTCTGTCTTGTAGTCAACATTTGTTCCTGCTGAAGACTTAAACCAAAAATATGTCACAAATATGTGCCTCATTTTTAGCACTAAACTGTTCACTTGTTGGGGACTATTTTCAGCTGCGGATTAATACACATTTCAAAGTTCCATCTAAACGTATTCATCACTCCACAACACAGGGTCCTAAATCTACAATGAAGCTGTCATCTATTTATGCGACACACAAAACAAAAACTTCTTTTTTCTATTTATGGTGGATTGTTGAGGAAGAGCTGAGAAGTCTTCCAGCGGATACTCCTGTATTGCTTGCCTGGAGGCAGCAGGGTGACATTTCATTTAGTATCCTTTGGGCTCTGCACAGCTCACCTCACTGATATCCACTGATGCTCAGTAGATGCATGCTAATGATTTTCTGTGCAGTTTTAATCAGTTAGTTATCTGTTAGACAGTGTTTCCAGCAGCAGGATGGTGCAGTCCAGTGCGGCGCCCGTGGTCATCATAATTAAGGAACATGTCAACTGATGCAACTGCGTGACTCAATGATGTGCTGCCCAGACTTGTCACAACTCCAACACAATGGAAGTGAACAGAATTTGCTTGTGCTGCTCAAAGCATCAAAGAATGACGTTTGACCATATCCAGATGAATAAAACTGAGGCTATTTGCATGGCTAGATACCAGTGTAAGTGGGAAGATATCGTTTTTGTGATTAGGGTGAAGTGACCCTTTACGATGTTGTTTCTCAAAAAGTACACTCTTCTCCTGCACACACCCACACATGCACCCAAAGTGATGACATTTCTCACTCCTGAATAGAAAGCCATTTAGCCTGACTCACAGAGAGGAGCGGACACAAAGGCAACAGCACAAAGAGAGCGGGAGACAGACAGTGAGTAGGGGGTCTCTTAATATTGTGGAGAGTAAAATACATTAAAAAACACAATTTTAAGACTTGAAAACATATAAATAAATACAGAGTTAATGGATCTATTGAGGGGGAATAATAGATACATTAACCTTCATAGAATATTCAGATTCTATGTATTATTATTATTGTCTGCATTTTAGATTAGGAAGGGCTACTTCTTTGCTGCTTAAAGTAAACAGATGAATCCATTTTTGCCAAAAATGATTAAAAATCAAACTGGGTTTTGTGTGAAAATGCAGTTAATTCACTGCACTGTGTGGGTATTCAACTAATTATAAAAACCTTCTGCTGTGAATTCATCTCAGGAGACATGTGCTGTCTGTATATGTGTGTGAGTGTGTGCGCATGTGTGTGTGTGTGTGTGTGGGTGTGGGTATATCACAGACAGAAGGGAGGTAGAGTGGGAGCAAGACAGAGAAAATTACATCTGTTTTGGGTCAGCAAAATTTCTTTATAGCCTTACTTAAAGAGCCAGTAATGAAGCTGCCAACAGGCAATGCACTCAAGTAGTTCACACACACGCACGCACGCACACACACACACGCACACGCACGCACACACACACACACACACACACACACACACACACACACACACACCCTCAGACAGCAAGAACACCTATAGTCCACCAATATATAATCTCATTAACCCAGCACAGTATGAACTGCAGATCACTTATTATCCATCCTTGACACACACACAAACGCACACACACCTGTGCACTATCCCAGCTCTCATCTCCAGCCCCTGCAAAGCTTTAAATACGCCTGAGATCATCAGAGATCATCTAGATATCTACATGATAACAATATCAATTATCACAGCATCATGTTGAATCAGCACACATTCCCTCAGTCTACACAGAGTGAATGCTAATGAAGATGCAGATCAGCGGTTTCAAAGTGCCAGCGGGTCTTATCTGTATCTACAGGAACGGTGCATACTCAACTGTGGGACAACGCTGCCGCTCAGTGGTTCATACAGGAGCTGCACACATACACAAAAGTGGGGAGTGTATAGAAAAAGCGTAAGTCTGTAAGGTACAAAACACTGATGCAGTATTTCTGAGGAAAACTGTATGTGGACAGAAAAGATTTCAGCTCTTTCAGCTCACTTGGTCACAAACGGGCCTGTGAACTGTCTGAGCTGTGTGATATGAAGTAGAGATGGTCTCAGAGCAGACAACAAGAGTATGGCACCTTCTGTTTCAAGCCATTGATCCTCTAAAATGAACAACTGTTGAGATCAGGGCAGGAAAAGCCCACCAGTGATGTCACAATGTACTGACACACCCAGGAGTACACTACTACAACACTGGCTCTAGAGAGCGCCTTTGATTAGTGTCATGGTCACCGTGAAGGCGAGGGGTATTCAGTTGCCTGCAATCTGCAATCTCACTGCTGGATGCCATTAATCCGACACACTGGCCCTTTAAAGGAGACTCATGCATGTCCGTCTTTTGTTGCATCTATATGACAAGTAAAATGCTGAATTACATGTTTTCTAATACAAAAACACAATTTCCAGAAAAGCGTAATTATATTTCCAAGTGAAATTATTTTGGTTTGAGAGTCACTCCAAAATGGAACTTTAGTAAGACCACCGCTCTCCTCTGTGTCCTTGTAGAAAAGGTGCTGGGGCATTTCTTGATGCTTCAACAGCTGAAAAAAACTGAGCTGACGACTGAGAGCACACTGCAATCACCTTGCAGGTGGAGCAGCTCTTCAGAGGCGCTGAGTGTCACTGAGAGATACAGACACTCCACTTTAAAACCTGTCAATTACTCTTTTCATGTCAACACAGCCTAATTCTGATGAATGAGAACAGCAGAAAGGACAACTTCACCTTCACCTGATCCATCTGGGACAGGACGGTGCCTTTCATCCAGGGAAAAAAATTGGAGAACAAAACAGTTGAGCCACTGCTGCCTGCAGCTGTTCACCGCCGTGGAGGAGGTCACATTGTGGGAATTATGTTAGATATTTAATTTGAATTACCCAAAGAAACAGAAGTGCTTGTTGGCAGAGATGAGCAGATTCACATCCTCAACACCAAAGTGGATAGAAACACTGGCCCTCGCAATATAAATAATACAGTAACAACATGAGGGAAAAGTGCAGGAGAAACTTGCAGGGTATAAAAGAATTCAAAGGGAATAACACATTCCCACCATTCTGTATCTCAACTGGATGAATACTGACTGAATCAATTCAGACTTCTTCAGTCCATTTCAGTTGATGCTGTCACGTTTGAAAGTCCAGTTGAATCAAATTTCATCTGCTGCTGCACCACGTGTCTGCTCGTTAAATCACACGTGCTCTCCTCTGAGAAAAAAATCAGAACATAAAAGGCAGAAATTTATATTTTATATGTTTGGTTTCATGATAGGGCCCCAGAGGGTCATTTCACCGGTGCTCTGAAGGTATTTTCACAATCTTCAAAGGCTCTTCTAATGGTCTGGATAAAAAAAAACAAAAAAAAACTATTCTGTCTGTTGCACGATAAAAAAGATTTGAACCAGAATTGCCAAGATGTGCCTCTTCTTCCCCATCCAGACAAAGATGGGAGCTCGAAATATGTCTCAATAATTTATACAACATCACCAAAACATGAAACATGTTGTTATCAGTTCTATTTGTCTGTAGTGACCTTACTTTCAATTATTGTATATTTCCATGCAAAATATTTATGTTGTACAAAAAGAGCTATATTGCATGAGAGGCACAACCCTGACCAGCAGCTAATGGTGGCTAATGTTAGCGAATGTGAGCAAACTTTGATGATAGTTTCTCTGATGTTACTTTGCTGACTTCAGGACTATAATTATGTATTTAACATTGTCTGTTAAGTGTGACTTTTAGCCACAGCGTCACTATTCAGCAAACACACACACACGCACGCGCACACACACACACGTTACATACTCTTACTTTAAGCAGATATGGCTGGTAATGTGGAGCAGTGTTTGGAGCAATACATGGAGACACACATGCATGATTATCAAACTGCAGGTCAGTACATACAGAACAGAGAGGCATCTCAAAAGGTCATTGAATTAGCGAGGGGGCTAAAATGTGATTTTAACCCTGTGCGTTACCACTGTTACATCATTCCACTGATGATTTTCAACCTAAAATGTACCTGGAGCTGTGTCCACAAGGGGGCAGTAGAGCCCCTTATATTTTTGTAACTTGGCAACATCAGAGGAAAATCCCTGTCTCCTTTTAGCCTTGCTGTCTGTTTCAGTCTTTGTTTGCTTTGTTCCTCTCAGCTCTCTCCATCTTTACAACACAATACCGCACGCATTGTTGTATCATCTATTTATTGAGGATTAGAAACATGAAAAACATACCAAAAAAGCCTGTGAAAACATGAAATAATCTTACACACTGAATAGCAAAAGATTTATATAAACCGTTGATAACACTAAGGCCAATTTAGTGAACCTCTATGAAACCTTTACATCCTCAGCAGATGCTGACGTTGGCACCATGCTAGGAGAGCATGTTCACATGAAGTGGTTCTTTTTGTGCTTGTGTGAGCAGCAACCTGAGCTTTGAGAGGTTGTTATTTACACCAAGGTGTGCTTGGCTGCAGTGACTACGCAGTGTTTTCTGTGTGCATTTCGATGCATTCATGTCTGAGTCTGATAGAGTGTGGTGTACGCAGAGTTATCCCAATTCTAGTTTTCTGTCCCCATGGACCAAGACCAGGTGGTGTGCTCATCCTCTGGGTATGCATGTGGGAAAGTAGGGTGCAAAGATGGATGATAGATGGATGGATAAATGATCTATAAGTCACTAATAAAAGAGTTAGAGCCTTGATGGACAGATCACTGGATAGATTAGATTATGACAGATGTTGTGCGTTTGAATGTGTGGATGCTGGGCTGGGTGGAGGCCTGGTCAGGAGAGTGGTGGCAGGGAGCGAGTGCTGACCGGGCTGCACTTCATCCTGGATGGTGATGGAGGTGGCTGGGTGAGGTGAGGGGAGGAGGGGGATGGACGAATGTATCCACACTGGTACTCTCTCCCAGTCCCAGATCGCTCTGAGCCAGGAGCTTGTGATCGACCTCTGGGTCGGCGTAACTGAGGCGGGGTGGAGGAGGAGGCGGGCATGCATTTGTACTGGGAGGGAGAGTGGTGGGCTGATGGATGGCGGGTGGGGGATGAATAGCACCCAGGTGCAGAGTGTCGACTGGGTGATGGGTGGCGACCAGGTGAGGGATGACGGCTAGGTGAGGAGTGCCGCCCGGACAAAGATTCACGGTTACTGGGTGGGTGTTCCTTGGTGTGTTTGGGTGATTTAGACACCTTGGGCGACTTGGGTGTCTTGGGTGTTTTGGGCGATTTGGTCATAGGATGAGAGGAGGAGTACGAGTTGGAGCTGTGAGTGGGAAGCGCTTGGCTGGGAGAGGTGGAGTCTCCATTGTTGGCAAGCTTGTAGAGGAAGACGTCATACTGAAGGGGCGAGCTGGTCTCTGTGTGGAGCTTGGCGTCTTTGGGGAGGAGCACTTCCAGGCCAATAGTAACTCCATCCTGACGTGGAAATATGGTAAATAGAGAAGGATGCAACAATGTAGGGACAGGCACAGAGTCAAGAATTATGAAATAAAAATGTTCGAAGAAACACAGGCATGGATGAGTTGGGAGACCATGAGCACAGACAAAAAATCTTTTATCTGCAGCAACAGATTTCTTCACCACTGGGGGGCAGTGGAAACAAGCTGTGGACGCAACACTGACATGATGCCTAGCTACACATCCAGCAGTTGTGGAGCAACATTAGCATTCATTTGGAGCCATGTTTCAGGACACCTGACAATATTCACGCTCCCATTGCTCTGATTTTGTTCTCTAACAACCCCTGAGGGAAATATCTGGCTCTTTAGCTGCAAAATGCTGCACAATGTTCACCAGCTTGTCGCCACCTTTAGTGCTTTCAGTGGCTTTTTACTGGAAACAACTGCCTGCTGCAGCAAAAAATGATATGAAACAGTACAGCTGGGTGATGAAGTAGTCGTGTGATTCGTTGCTACTATAAAAATATTCATTACAACTACTTTAACTTTGGTGTTGGATGAAAACTGTTACTGAACATCAGCTTTTTGTTCATGCTCCATATCCTCACTGACACACCTCATACAGCATGCTCTGCAAAATCTTACAGGAAACCATGTAATACTGATTGTATGTTCTTAAATAGGGCAACACATCTTAATGTTAGTATAAATCAGCATATAACTGTGGACTGTGACAAGACATGATAACAGTCACACCCTCAGGCCTGTGCACAGTAGGTAATCCAGTAATCCATCCATGGATACAGGACAGAAAACGAGTACAGATGTAAGGAGTACAAATGATCAGCATTAGACACAGAGAAATAAAACAAGACAATAAATATTCAAGAATATAGAAATTAAAAAGTCACAGTTAATAAGTCTTGTGAGTGGATTGTGAGCTTAAGTAGAAATGATCATGTGTGTGAACATATTCAAAATTCTGCTGTGACATAAAGATATTGCCTTGTAAAAAATTGCAAAGGAAAGTAAAAAGAGAGCTCAGAACAGATATTTCAACATTCATGTCTGTTTCTCATTAATAAAGACAGACGTCGCAAATCCTAAATTAAAAGAGAGTTACTCCTGTGGCGTCTGTTCATGCTGGAGAGCTGTCCGTGGTGCTGAGGGGGCACACAGTCACCATTGTTTGTGTGGCGTAATCTGCGAGCAGCCTACTGTAGCACAAAAGCAGGGTCAGCCGTGCATTCAGTTATTATTAGCATGGGAGCAGTTGGGCAGCGGTTAGCTTCATCATGAGCGGACATGCAGAGAAAGAGAGCGAGAGAGAGGCTGGAGGGAAAATAGAGCTCATAGCAACACACAGGGACAAGCTGGATAAAATTAAAAAGGTTTATTCCAACAACTGTGAACTATAATCCTCCATGTATACCCAAAAAGTACAAAAGAACCTCAAGTACATTAAAGTATTATAAATCACATTGAAAACCAAGACACAGCGTGTGTAATATAGGTATATATAGATTCAAATATCAACTCCAAGCAATTACTTTGACCTCATGTAATCTAGACAGATCCACTTATTAGCAATGTCGAACATGAATATTTTGCAAATACAGAGTCACTTAATTTCCACTTACTTCTTTTGCAAATATTACGTTTTCAGACACTTTTTGTTGATAACACCAATGCATGCGAGCAGAGAGAGACAATAAGGCGGGGCAGGCAGAGGTGAGGGGAGGGTTTTGGGGAGACGGAAGAGGAGACAATGAAGGAGCAAGAGTTCATTGGCCAAAGAAGACCAAGGCAGGGCATCAGTTGAGAGGAAAGTCAGTCATTAGTTGGTCCAAGCCAGAGATTTTAGTCCAGCGTAAGATGCGGATAGAGGAAGGAAAGGAGGCAGCGGCGCCACTATGTGATCAGCATTGGCATGGCAGCCTTGTAAACAGGACTATTGTGCTTCTCAAGTTGTATCCTTAAATTCACGTTGTGCTTGCTTTTGACATTAGGCCTGATTGGACTGTTTAAAATGCACAGGATGCACTTTTCAAGCTGTAAACAATGTTAGCCTGTAACCATTTGTTGTTGTTTGTGTGCATGTTACATATTTTGGTCTGATTCTCCTGCAGCACACTTTTGCCAGGTGGTGATATTATACCAGGTTGTTCTGGAGCGTGTTTACCTCAGCGTTTTCCTCTGTGTGGTTAGGGCTGTGGCCTAAGTCGTGGGCGACAGAGATCGGGCGGTTGTTCTCGTGCTTGGGGGAGTGAGAGTTGAGGATGTTCATCGACCCCTCTTCCTTGGGTTGTGGGGACTTTGCTGGGTCCTCCTGCTTCTGAGGCTCATCCTGTGGGAAGAGTGTTGGACTTTTCATACATTCCTAGCACTAACACACATTGATCAACACACAAACAGGACCCAAAGGACACATAGGACATGTTCTGCAACCATCAGTTTGAATGTTTGGGTGTCTGTGCAGAGCTTTAAATCCATTAGTACATGTGCCTGAATAGTAGCATTCCATCCCCATTTGTTATTGTATAATTTCTTCACCAAACATGTATTTTACGTCATTTGAAGGGATGGGGTAGCATTTCTTTTCATTTAACAGGAAAACCGTCATGCACAAAGGATCACATGAACTTCTGTGGTGCATCACACTCTCACAGTTGAGCTCCGAGCCAAAAGGCGGAAAGAAGAGGCTGGCTACTTCATGTAAATTGGAGGAGGCACGTGGGAGTCTGCACCCTCCCAAGATAATAGTGGAACTGTAAATCTTATGGATATTTAAGGGGCATTGGTCATACTTAATTTTAAGCATTTTTTACCTGGTGAAAAGTGAATGCAAAGCAAAAGCTACAGTAAAAGTTAAAACCTGCAGTTCAGTAATGTCCAAAGCAAAAGTCTCTATGCTGAATGGAGCATTCTTGAACTCATGGGGGTCACAGTATGGACTGCCTCAACAAAATACCAATGGGACCTCTGACATTTAAAAAACTGCATAGTAGACCACATGTCTGCAGGCGCTTTTTAGCCTCCAGATCTGACATTTAGAGCATCCGGAAGTCACAGACACTCATCTATAACCACTGTAGCTGAAATGCCAGCATAGCTCTGAGACCATGGCTTATATTAAAAAAAGCAAGTTGCAATTTGCCCACTTGATTTGGCCCAGCTAAGTATGGGTAATGGAGTGTAAATGAATAAATGAGTTTGAAAATACATCAGCATTTTGCTTGCAGAGTGCATCTGTGTTAAACGCGGTAAGTGCGTGCAATTATCAGTCAGCGAGCTGTGTTTGTATGACGACAAAGCTATTGTGTCTGTGTACATCTGCTGCATGCGTCAGTTTGTAAATGGTCAAGCCATCGATTGATTGGCTTGTCACAGACATGTGAAGGTCGTAGGCACAGCAGGCAGGAAGTGGGGCATCATCGATCTTTAAACTAGCTACTGCTGGATAAAACTTGCTAAAGGCCCTTTCATTCCAGAAACAACAAGTTCAGAAGGCTTAAAGTCAGTATAGCTCTTTTGTTCTGTCAATTTCATAGACTTGGTTTACTGTCTATGGTTAATCAATGTTTACATCTGCCTTTATTAAGATTCCCCATTGTTTATTGACATTGATTGGCATTATATTTGTGTTGGCTTAGTAACCCAGTAGGCGATTATGATTGATGAATACCAAACAGGGGCACACATAAATCCCCTCCGCCCCACACGCACGCACACACGCACGCACACACACACACACACACACACACACACACACAAATAAAAACAAGGATATGAATTAATACATCAGTGCCTACACATTCATCATCACAAACACACAAACATGCAGCTACAGAATGAAAATTCACTTTGTAGAAGCACTACATGCACAACCTTGGGAAGAGAACTAGGTAGAAAAGGAGAAACTTGCTGCACACAGACCCTAAAATGGCTGTCTGAGCTTTATGGGCAGGAGCGAAGCAAGCAGTGAGAACAAAATGGAGGCTCATTTTCTTCATTGAGCTTCTCAGGAAGCTGCAGAGGCGCAGGTAAGAGAGGCAGCAACTGTGGGAACTTGCTATTTATTCACACAGCGGCAACTATGTAACACCTCCGAACAACTGGTTGCAGGAAGCCTTACAGGAGGCGATTAATCATTTCACCTACAGCACACGTGATACACGGCTGACACAAGATCGGATGCAGGAAGAGTTTGTGGAGGTGAGGGCTGTAGCAAAACGGAGAGCCAGAATCTGACATCTAGCGGTTGCACAGTGGGTAAGTTTGAAGCAGAGGCAGGGAGGGAAACTGCTGCAGGCAAGGTGGACGTTTCCGCTCTGCTTACCTGGAAATGGTTATAAGGGTTTCTAGGTTTATATTCCCAGGTATAGCTGGTTGTTGATGGTCTCTGAGTGTGAAAATCATTAAAAATACACACACACTGTACATTCACAACTGTAGGTGGAAATCCCAATGAGAAGTTACTGATTTAACAAGGCACCAGGGGGAGTTGTGTGAGTTGCATAACACTAGACGCTTAAGTTAGTAGTTGGGTGTTGGTACTGTGAAATAGAACAGAAAGATGGCAATGCACAGAGACAGAAAGACAGACAAAGCCAGTCAGATACAAAAATCAAATCACTATGTAAGAGAGAAGACATGGGGCAGGACATCATGAACAAATGGAGGTTGTCACAGACAGCAGGAGATGATGGAGCGGAAAGGGCTCGAAGAAGAAGATGAATGGAAGGAGAGAAAAGGGAGAGTCAACATGAGGAGAGTAGGGGCGTACCTGACAGATAATGTTGTCATAGTACGCCAGGTTGTGAGTGTGAGCTTGGGGAGCGGGCGGAGGCGTGTCACACAGTTTCCTTACGTTTGGCTGCGAGCCGTCGGCTGTTGTGGAAACTGAGAGGCCGTCCGTCTGTGGCTCGCTGCTCTGTGGGCGGTACTTACTGCGGGAGGGCAAAGAGAGAGATGAATATTTGCAGTCTTTTATGAGCATTCTGTGCATTTGTACCTCTCCAAGTCCAGGTTTTCCTACATTGCTATGCACAGTGTGAAACTGGGGTTAAAACATCTCGTAGAGGGACACACACATCACACACAAAAATGTATCATGACAGTGTAAAAACATAAATAATTTAGTGGATACTAAAGGGAATTGGATCAACTCTAAAGACAACATTGTGGCCGGTGACTATAAAACCAGATTTAATTTGATTGAATGGATTTTTCTTGCTGTTCACTGCTTGTTCTACATTCTTCATCTCTTTAGCTCCCCTCTCTCCCTCATTTTCTTTATCATTTGATTCATCAGCTGTCAGGTTGTAAAGTCTTCCAGGAAGTAGACTGACACAGACATAGTCACAGCCACCTCTCTCAGCACCCACCACATTGTGTAACTCACAACACATATTTTTACATTCCCACCTTCTTGTCACACACACACACACACACACACACACAAGTGCACCTGCGTTTGCGGAGGCGCTTGTTCTCATTCTTGAGGTGGTGCAGCCTCTTGGCAAAGAATACGACGATCATGAAGAGGAGGATGACCACCAGGGAGGCCACGCCCACCACCACACACATCACCTGGAACTCTGTGACCGCCCAATCACAGCGCGTGCCTTTGTTCCAGATGTAGTCCTGCACATTACACCTGGATGCAAAGCGACACCAAGCGGCAACATTGGCATTTTTGATCGATGTAGCTTGTTATTTCCGTCAGAAAATAGTTCTAAGCACAACATTCCTCTCTCCTGACCTACTGTATAAAAAAAGCCAAGAGGTTTTATATGAGTGTGTACCCACGGCAATAGCCATTTACCACATTTATAGCTACTGCATGTAAGCCAGAGCAAAGGGTGTAAAGTGGTACTCAGAGCTGATGACATGGTGTCCTGAGGTCTGTCCAGCAAAGCAGGGATTCAGCCTGCAGCCTAGCCTTTAATGAGATCAGAGGATCAGGATACGTGTGTGCATGTGTGCGTGTGCATGTGCATGTGTGTGTATCTTTTCCATATTCCTGTCTTACCCTGCACAATTGCATGCCAGTGTTTGAATGTGTGTTGGAAGTGTGCCGAGCATGTATGAGTGTATGGACGTGTGTGTGAGTGTTTACTCAGCAGGTACGGTGAGATGAGCAACAGTTTACCTCTAAGCTTACACTGAGGCTGCGTGATGGGACAGATGGTGCCACCAAGGCGTGTTGTACCACATGTGTCTGTGAATGTGTGTGTCTGTGTGCATGAGGAGTGTGCATGTTAATTTACATGTGTGTCCCTCCCTGACCTTACTGTATTCATCTTCTTTAGACTTTCTATGTGTGCAGAATTGTGTGTGTGTGTGTCTCCATCAGCTGTCACCAGCCAATGAACGCGCGCACACACACACACACACACACTGTTTCTTCCCTGCCCCCGAAAACTGAGCTAATCCTTTGGCGACCCTGCTGTGATCCTGACGAACCCTCATGGCACATTAAGCCAACCTTCTATCTATGTGCGTGTCTGTCTTTTCAGTGTCTGTACGCTTGTCTGAAGTGTCCTTAATCTTTTCTTTTGTGTTGTAAAGGAAACATACTGGAACTTATCCCAACAAGACAAATTAAAAAGGGGAATGTTTTAGTGCCAAACCCCCCAAATGCCCTCGCTGCCTCGCACATACTGAACATATGCATGTCTGCCACTTTTCCTCTTACATGTCACCGCCTGCTTGTAAATGCTACTTAACGTGACTAAACATAATGAAAAAGTGAAGACTACAATCATCCTCCAATTTATCCTAGGACAACAAACCAGCCAGTGCAGTTTATCTGTAAACTTGCGTGTGTTTTCCTCACCTGCAGAAGGCTCCCATTCCTGCCACCACGGTGCACACTCCTCCATTGAAGCAGAAATTGGGTTCAATGTCACACTGAGACACACAAACTCCAGGTCCAGAGCGCACAAAGCCCAGCCTGCAGCCATCAGCCCCCATGGCGCCACCTAAACCTAACCCATCGCCCTTCTCCAGCCCTGGCATTGGAGGAGCTGATAAGGAGGGCCTGCTGTCCACATCA
Source organism: Chaetodon trifasciatus (assembly GCA_037975065.1). NCBI lineage: Eukaryota > Metazoa > Chordata > Actinopteri > Chaetodontiformes > Chaetodontidae > Chaetodon > Chaetodon trifasciatus. The sequence continues at coordinate 3,318,509 of JBBMOE010000015.1, read as the reverse complement.
GGCCTTATGTTGTCAGGAACAGCAGGAGAACCAGCCAGGAGTGGATTCTCATCCTCCATGTCGGCCGGAGGTGAAGGGGTGGGCTCAGGTACTGGGGTTGCATCTAATGCCGAGAGGTCGTCGTCAGGGGACAGGTAGTCGTAAAAGTCAGAAAGCGTCCACGCAGTAGGATCTCCCCCTTTTTGCTTCTGGGGTTTTGGAACTTTGGCCCAATCTAGAGCAACTTCAGAGGGCACAACATCCGGAGCAGGGCTGTGAAACTCCACGGTGATGACATCATCAGATAAGGGGTTTCCTGGCTGGTCTGGACCTGCCCCTCCAGCAGTGAGCTCCTCCCCCACAGGTGGGTCCTCCTCGACGAAGTCTAGGTGAACATGTTTTTGAGAATGGTGATGTTTGGTGGAGCTGAGCGGCAGTTTAGCACCGAGCCCGAGCCCTGCTCCGATCAGGTGGTCCCTCTCTGCTGAGTCATCACTGAGCACCATCCTGGTGTTCAACGCCTCCTTGTTGACAGATGATTGGTTGTGGTGATGATGGCGCCTGGCCAGTGAATGCCTCCCTGTTAGTCAGACACAAAAAGGCATTAAAGAGGCAACTCAACAGTTTAGTGTTGCACTTCAAGAAAGTTGGGGAACTCACATGAGTCAGATTAAACAGAGAATGGTCAAAGCCAGAGGCTTAGATACCCTGACTTTTGGTCCCAATCATGAATCAAGCTCTTCACTCAACACATGCCACCCTTCCTATAATTCGGCATCTAACTCTTGGCAAGAAATGTCTAACTAGTGCATAATGCAGGCTCTCTATTAAAAACTTGTCATGTCTGAGGCCGAGGCGAGAGATAACCCTGATGACATCACCAGAGATCTGACACCGTCAGGTTTCATGAAACTCCTCCAGAGCCACCAAAAACATCATAAAGCTGTTTTCACAGGCTGAGAAGTGCTCTACATGACAAGCAAACTGACTTTAAAGAGTAAAATCAATTGATTATCCCTTTAAGACATATCAATAACACTGCATCAGTAACAAAGGCCTTTTCTGTGATCTTGTCGAAATGCAGACGACAAAATGATAAACAAAGACTTGAATATGTACATATAACCTTTTTTTTGCATTGGAGCCAGTCCCAAGGTACTGACTCTGTTTTGTTTGATAAAGATTGTGGCCCAAGGAGGAGCCATGAATAATTGAAATCATTCCCTACAGTATTCTGCAGAAACGCTATAAGATAGTGCCAGGCTGGTTTTCAGGGAGAACACTGTTATGTCACCATATCCTTCACTGTAAAGTCACTGTGAATTTGACATCTACAAGACAAAGTGCAGTATGCACAGCATGTGTTTTCATGAGAGAGCTGATTTGTGGAAATGTTCGCCTCAGCAAAAAAAAGCTGCCATGGTTCACATTTAAGGACTAAGTGATTAATTGTCAAAGAAATCAGAACAAGAGCTGAAGACTGCTGTGTAATCAGACCGTGCCCATGAAGGATTAGACACATTGAGTGACTGACTAATGTGCTCTGTTGACCGAGACTGGGTGAGGATTAGATTAGGATTTAGAGCTATAGGTTAGAGGCTGATGGTCATGCACTTCTCCTGCACTCGGCCATCTGCAGAGAAAGATGCACACTCACATAACAAGAGAGGACAGGAGATCCTGAAACCTATTAACATGCAGCAGAGCAGCAATGGGCCAGTCCTTACAAACTCATGCTGTGCAGTCAGACATTGTTAAAGCTCACAGAACTCTGTTAAATACATGTAAAGATCCCAGAATTTCCAAATATACTTAACCTGTCTGGCTGAATTTTGGGGAGGATTTCCATTAAACAGAATGAGTTCAGAGAAGATTTGTACCAGCTCATGTATGTAGCTAATCACAAAGACTGGAAACAGGAAGAAACAGCTCACCTAACTCTGTCCAAAGTTAACAAAACACCTACCAGCACCTCTAAAGCTAATTTCTGAACTTTAGATGTGCTAGTAAGTGGATTTTGCTATGTTGAGTGAGTCAGCCTAGGTGTTTCCAGTCTTTTTGCTAAGCTAAGTTAACTGGCTGCTGGTGATAACTTCACAATAGTCCTTATTTAGTGTAGAAACACAAGAGTGGTGTCAATTTTCTGACAAGAAAGCAAATTTATGCATTTCCCAAAATGTCAAACTGCATCTTTAAGGGAAAACCAAAGGGGACGAGAGGGGACGAGAAAGAAAGAAAACAGACACTGCCGTTGCACAATTTTAGGAATACTTGTCTTTCACTGGAAGTAATATTCCTGCAGTTGACTGAATGTCAAGAACCCACTTTTTCACACTTTTCCACTGGCCTAATATATCTGCACAAATGGCCAAACTCAACCAAGTACTTGGCTGGACGGCTTCTCTCCCACTGCCACCCTGAAATCACCGTGAGATGAGATCACTCCTTTCAGCGTCTGGCACTTCATTCAGGGCTAATACTAAAACCATCTGAACGTGCCTCGAGTCACGAAGACTAGCGGTGGCTGAGAAACCATGAGATTCACCTCACACACACACTGCAGTTGCCATGGTGAGATGTAAAGAGGTGCCATGTTGAAAGGAAGAGTGGAGCGAGGGAGTTGCAGTGGAAACAGAGAATCCAGTGTTTGCTCTCTCTCTCTCTTGTTTTTCAATCAATCAGCCAGCCAGTCAGTAAGTGTTGATATGCCAACTCCATCTCTGGGAAAACTGAGGTGGAATGAACTTGAATGCTTCACAGTTTGTGAGAGAGATAGACATGCTTCACCAGTGTAAACTGATTACAGCTGATTCAAATTTCATTTAAAGGTTCAATCTGCCAATTTGTTCCCTGTCGAGACTTAGATACAGCATCCTGTTAGCAGCTGGCTGCCTCACAGCAATTACAAGAGAAAAAGAGAAGATGAAGAGATTACAAGAGCAAGACGGGCAAATTGAAAGCACGAGCCCCTGCTTAGCTATTTGACTTCCGTCTCAGAAATGTTGTGATTTGTGCCTTTAACTGCTGTTCAGCTCTTCACCTCGGGCACAAGGTCACTCCGCGATTAGCTACAGTGCAAATTCCCAGCAGCCCCTGCACGCAGTTGTTGTTTGGTGGAGATGCAACATCCCACATCCACACACATAAACTTGCTGGTGGACATTAACAACTACACTACAAACTAAATTTTTACTCCAAGTAGTTAATGCACAGACCCCATCCACCCATTTACCTGTCTGCTTTTTAGTTTTTTAAACTATAAATAGTATTCTTCCTCTGTGTGTGTGTGTGTGTGTGTGTGTGTGTGTGTGTGTGTGTGTGTGTGTGTGTGTGTGTGTGTGACAATAGGAGTCAGGGAGTTGCTGATGATCTGATCCATTGTGACATATCATGAGCTTTCTGGGGCTACAGGGCAGATGGACCTCACAGTACGCCTTCACTCAGACAGTGGACACACAAACACACACTCACATGACAGAGCACCCAAGAGTCTGGATGTGATCCATATTGCTTTACGTGGCTATAAAGGACAAGCTTCTGTATGTTTGTGTGCATGCCTGTGTTGATGTATTGGCTTTATATGGAACTGAAATGGGTAGTTTTAAGGCAGTAGTTGTGATGTGTGATTTTGGGGGCTACATCAAAAGAAATACTTGACAATCAAGCACTTTGAGGATGTTTTCTGACATTTTTTAGGCCAAACAATGAAGATCAGTTTGGAGTAGATTAGTCTACGCTGGCAATCTGATCAATAAAGAAAATAAATTGCAGCTCTAGTTTTTTTAATGATCATTTATCATGACAGGCCTGTTATGAAAGCAAAATGCTGTGCATGAGTTGCAGCATGTGTTAAAGTTAGCTTGCCTGAACAATGAGGTAATCAGTTTAGAAGCCCTTATCGGCACATGAAAGGAACATTAAGGCTGTATGTTCCGCTGCCTGTGTTGTGGTAAACGAAAGTCATAAATACATCTTCTTCTCACACTTCTCTTAATATTCTCCACGGATGGCCTATGAAAAGACATGAAGATCCACAGATACGTCGCTTCTAATGAGTCACGTATCGACAGCCACGTGCTCCCTGGGCTTTAAAGTGTGAGAGACGGGCGTGTATTTACCGGTCAATATGTCACAGTGTTAACGCTTGATTACGCATTGAGGGCGCGAGATGCGGCCAGAAAGGAGGGGCGAGCTGTGCAGCGCGTGCCCACGTGAACCCCGGCGACCCTCTGCGTGCACGAGCCACCCTGTTGCTGGGCAGCGGCAGCGCCGCTCATTTCTACATCTCCAAGATTTTACACATTTATGTTCCACAACTCTGGGCGCGCGCGCGCTTGTGTGTGTCTGTGTGTGTCTGTGTGTGCCAGACAGACAGACGGAGCAGAGACTGGTTGTCAGATTTTCGTTCCCACACTGCCTGTCTCAAGGGACGGACGGTAAATGAGAGGGCGAAGGCGGGGAGTGGGCCCGGTTGTCTCGGGCTTCCTCTGAACGTCTGGAGGAGTGCAGTCCTTTAAGCGACGTGAATAGGCCTCCTGTAGCCTGGCCACGGTGCACCTAATCCCGCCTTTGTCTGGGCCACGCACCGCCGCGGCGAGTCGCAGCTGCAGCACTGAACTGTCAAATGTCTCTGTCGCTCTGTGATCACCTACAAGCCGATCTATATTCTTTATACTGATGGACAATACTAGAGCTTATAACATTTAGAACAAGTCACTTACCTTTGTATTAAACAGTTACAAAAGCGAGAGGTTTTTTTTTTCTTTCCCTCACAGTGAATGGACATGAGATTGGCCGGGCCAAGATCACAGTCAGTGGTTCAAGTGTCATTAATGATCGACAGAGACAGAAAATATCAGCTCATGCATTGGGTTTGTTAGCACAGCCTTGTGAAATAACAGTCTGTAATTTCATGTGTAAAAAAATGCGCCCAATTAATGTCAAAAATAAAACGGATTATCAATGCATTTCAAATGTCAGTGTCTGCATAAAACATAATTCAATATCAGCCTATCAGTGCCCAGCAGGTTACTATCAATAGACTTTTACACTATTATTAGACTCTCAGTGCTGACAATAAAAAATATTATTGAATATTAACCATCAGGAGCAAAATTTTCAATGGCAGTTGCCGCATACATTAACAATTGTAGGCTATCTGTCATTTTCCATATCATGTCAGTGCAGGTGTGATTTGAATCACGTACGTGCGCGCTTTCTTGCACACGCACACACAGCCTACACACACGCACAGGGTGGGACACGGGGTGCGCTTACCGTGCGCGGACGCGGGGATGATCACCATTGAGATGGTCAGCAGCACCTGCCAGGTCCCCAAGCGACTGTCACCACGCGCCATTCCGTAGACTGTCCTTTTGACACACTGGTGCAAACTGTGATCCCGCTCCTCGTTGTAGCCTGCCGGTCAGACTGTGACTGTACGATAATCCTCACACTGGATGCTCCAAAGTTCAGATCTTGCCCGTTTTCGCCATGTCGCCGTTACCCTCATCAACGTTTGGCTTTCTTCACAGCTGCTGTGTGCGCGCGTGTGAGTGTGTGTCTGAATCTTTTAACGGCTTTGGTTCGGTTCCATTGTACCGAGCGGGTGGCCTCTCCTGCACACCTTTAGCGCGCGCGTGTCACTCTGCGCTTTGGGGTCCGTCGGCAGCACCGCGAGGAGCTGTAGTAGTAATGCGCGCGACCGGCGGAGGGTCTGCAGAAGAGATTTTAACGAGCCGGGTTTGTCGTTGCCTGCCTGCCTGCCTGCCTGCCTGCCTGCCTGCATGCGGTCCGTTAAGCCTTTCCCTGTGGCTACACAGGCAATGAGCGACGAAGCACACGCACGGCGCGCGCGGATGGGTGTCAAAGTGCCATCATACACACACACACACACACACATCCGAGTAAATGCTCGTCAGTGTCCAGCCTCAGCCTGTTGTAGCTGATGTAGAATGGGGCTGAGTGGGGGATTTAAGCAGCGTCTGTTGTCACTAGAAGTCAATATGCTCCATTTTACACCACAGCTAATGTGTGTGAGCTTGATGTCCAGAGTCCCTCTCTCTCTCTGGGTGGTGTTTAGATGTAAGAGGGCTATTTGGATACATGTTGCCTAGCATGTAGTATGCAAAGAGAGAAGTGTGTGTGTGCGAGAGTGGTGGGTGGATAATCCTCTTATTGTTATATTGTGATATAGGCTCCAGACAATGGCAATCTGCTGCCGTATCACCCCCCTTCACCACAGGCACACACACACACACACACATGCACATGCACTGCCCTGATCAATACATCTTCTAATTTCCATTCATTCATGCATCTTCCTCCCCTTCCCACAAGACACCCTAACAGCACGCACACCATTCACACTGCTTTTGCTCCACTGCGTTCGACTCTATCAGCATGAATGCCATCATTTTTATTTGTGTGTAATCATTGCTCTGTCACACTAATCCATTTTCCTGTTTCTCTGTCTCCTTTACAAAATGGCCTCTGGAGGGCTGACTGCCCACTCTCCTCCTAAATGGGATTATGTCAAATACGTTATGAGATAATTAAGACCAAATGCTCTGTTCTTTTCTGGGGGAAAATGCAGTTTCACTCATCACTCACTAAATCGAGTGAATTGATCCCAGCCCCTACTGTGTGCAGCATCCCGCTGTTCCCATCCATTATCCTCCAAAAAATCTCGGCAAATTTATACTGAGTCCATACCTAAGGTCTCTATTCTCAGGGATGAAACAGTAGCAGGCAGAGTGACAGACGGAAAGAGGAGAAGAGAGAGTTAGAGAGAGAGAGAGAGAGAGAGGGTGTGTGTGTGTGTGTGTGTGTGTGTGTGTGTGTGTGTGTGTGTGTGTGTGTGTGTCGGGATTCAGAGGATGGACAGACATGGGCGAACATTGAGAGGAAGCTGGAGAGTGGTGGAGATGGAGGAACAGAAAAATGTTCACTGATGCACTGCCAAACAGAGCAGAACGAAATTGCATCCGCACCCGCCAACTCCCCCAACATACACACACATACACACACACTGTACACGCACACACATATCTCTCATGATAAATACACACAAGCACTTCCATCCTATCTTTAAACTCTCACTCTTCCTATAGTGATTGAATGAATTCCAGTATTGGGCTTTTTGCAGGCAGGATGGGTGAGTTGTCAGAGTGTACGGGGACCAAAGGAATGGTTTTTAGTGCAGGATGAACAGATGGATCTTACTGAGAGGCAGAATGGAAGAATAGCACACCTTAGTCGACGCCAAGCGCTGTGCGTGCATGTGTTTGTGCATGTTGTGCTTAGGCCACGTCGGTTTTTCCATCCTGTTCCTGCGTGGAGCAGTGAGGGGTGGACAGGATGTCCAAATCCTCTCCAAAGCCTTCCCTGTGTGTGAATGTGAGTGTCCAATGTTGCAACACCCGCTCTAGGACGAAGATGACGCTGCTTATTTAACTATATCTCCATCCATAAAGCCTACATGCATGTGCATGTACATATGGCTGACGATGAGCAGGTAGCAGAGTGTGGACACTAGTTTCATCCACTGAAAGCCTCAGCTTCATGTTTTCAACATGCAGTTCACCCCAACTTTTATCACAGTTTGTCTTCCTCTTCTGGACAGCCTCTAATCTCGCACTGTCAAAGCAAAATTGTTGCATCATGTCTTAGTAATCCCTTCATGACTCTCTCCTTCTTCAATGTTCTTTGCATTTAACGATGTTTGCATATCCGTTGTGATTATTTGTGCACCAAAAAAGATGCAAAGAGTTCATCTGAGTATGTCCACCTCCACTGACATGTCACCACCACACAACCAGCTGTTGAAACAAGACAAATTACCTCTCAGGGGGCTGCTGATGTCCTGTCCAGTGACAGGATGGTGCTGACTCTGACTGGGATCTGTGGCTGAGGCTGGTTGGTTGGAGTCCTGGAGTCTCTCTCTTGCTTTGCAGGCAATGTGACCCCTCCATGTTTGCTTTTCCAACCCACACCTCTCAGTTTATCTTAATTAGGTCTTAGTTAGGACAGCAGAGGGGGGGAAAAAAACCTACAAATTCTACATGACAGTATGTGAGTTTAGAGACGGTAAACAGACCAGAGGCTTATTCTTTTTGACTCAGCAGAAGACTCACAGTGTAAGATGATAACAGGGGGCGTCGGTCTGCTAGATGGATACAGAAAATAAGCTGAAGGCACTTTGATGAAGGGAGCAGAGCTGCCACGAGGTGGTGACAGAGCGTTCCTTCAAGTTAAGGTAAGGAGACATGGAACACACACTGTGTCATTTGCCGTTTAAACAGTGGAATGAACACAAGCAGATTTTACAAACAATGCAGATGAAGCAGAGCTCATTCCAGTAAGGCAGTGATGCCTTTGGATCAAAGACATCAATAATTTCATAACAGTCAGTTGAAAGGTTACAAATAAGTTCATAATGTATAAATAAATAAGTTAATTTGTGTTAAAAAAAAACTGTTAAAAGGCTATGGTTAAAAAATTATCAGAGTGAAACACCTCTTCATAAAGGATCGTTTTGGTTACTGCAGAGTGGGTGCTCATCTCATCAATTGACAATCTTTGGTGTTTTTTCTCGCACGAGAGACTGGCTAGCGGTACGGCAGAAACAAGATCGTAAAACGCTCATAATACGCAGTGTTGACTCTATTACGTTTGCACCTTGGGAAATTTTCGTCTTTGTAAGTATAACGTGTACAAAGCACTTATATAGAAGCCAGAAATGTTATTTGTGTAAGTTTGCGAAGTCAATTGTGTTTCCGTTAGTCACCGACGATGTCACCGACGTGTATTAGCTTCCTGTTTGTGTTTAGCATACTGCATGCACAATATATAGTAATTGCATTTTTTTGTATGTTACAGTTACCATTTGTCACCATTTGTCATCAATTGTCACCAATTGTCATGTTGACTACAAGCTGCCTCCATAAATGCAAGAAAGAAAGCCTTGTGTACGGAGTTACTTAAGTGGTTTGCTGGCTGTCTAGCAGCACACAGGCACGTGTTGTGAGGACAGCACAACGGTGACTTTATGTTGTATTCACAAATAGGGCATCTTGAATGACAAAACTTTCAGTCAACATTGTCTTAAAGATGCCATTCGGATGATTATTTTGATCTTGAGTCAAGTCAGAATGAAACAGAAAGTGTCGCTGCATTTTAGTGTTTTGTTATCATGACACAAATGTTACGCGCTGTAGGCTAGAGGCATTGAAGAAGAAATACAACTTAAAATATATTACCATGAATACCTAGATTGCACACAAGAAAAGGATGCTTTTGGACTGTCAAAGCTGTAAACTTTCAGATATGCTCATAACATTGGATAAAAGCAGGACTGACTGGATAGAAAGAACTACTCATTCCTCAGACTTTTTACCGCTTTGAGTATTTCCACACCACAGAGTTGCTCATTTTACTGAGGTAAAAAGTTTAATTACTTCTTCCTCCACTGTTAAAAAGTGAAAAATGGCAGACATAGCGGACTGAATTCTTGTCTTTGAATTGCTGCAGTGTACTGAAACACACCCCGTCAGGCGGCCCATCAGGAAGGACCTCATATATGAATGCATTAAACTGAAACTGAAGTCAAATCTTCACGTTAAATCCGAATGATACAGCTGCTCCCAGAACACTAGTATTACGAGACAGATAAGATATTGAGGATGGCTTTGCAACTGTAAGTACTTTCACCTTCAGCTGTTGGTGATAGGGTTCTGTTTGTAGAGGTGGATGAATGATAAAGAGACAAAGAGTTTATGTTGAAGCAGTGTTAACGGGTGGGGTGACAATAAAACTGGCAACAGGCCTACTGTCAATACTGTTTACACTGGATATTCAAACAAAGGAATGTTCTTATGACATACAAGTCTTCATTTAATAATTCTTACATAATTTTAGTTTTCTAATTTAATGTTATATCATGGTTTCAGTTTAACTATTTGATGAACTATATATTAGGTTTCACTTTCTGTTTAGCACTCTCATGCACAAGACCCAGAAAATGTATAATTTTCCACCACTTTTGATGTGTGTGCGATGTTTCGTGAGTTTTTGAGCACTTTTAGCCCCTCAAAAATGCAATTCAATTGGATTAAGAACAATTATTCCCTGTATTACAATAGGGCCTTTGCAGCAGTCTGTGCTCAGGCCCTAAATATGACCTGATGATGGCATTGGATGAAAAGTCAAAAATGTCAAATATCATGGCACACATGAAATGAAATGTTGTCTTACTGGACTGAGTGAGTACAGATGCTGACTGTTCTCATTGGTTTTTAGGGAAGGTTTGGCTTTGGGGAGCTTTGTATTGAAGAGCTTGAGTATGTCCACTCCTGCTTTGGGCCTGCTGGTTTGTGGCGTTGTTGCAGTGGCTTTGTTGTCAAAAGTGGTCGTGCATACTAATGTCGTAAGTGATTCAAAAATTGTTCCAAAAGATTCTTGTTCTGTCTGAGAAATTAAAAAACTGCAGTGTAAAATATAAATGTTACAGCATGTTACAATTCCTTTTTTTTCTTTCTAGAAAAAAGAAAAGCAAGCTTGATGGACAAGTTAATTCTTCTGGAACGAACTGCAGAAGTATCAACGGCATCATAACTTTTCAATAAACTTAAAAGTGGCAAACAATCTGTGGTGTTGAAGTACATGTTTCTATTGATGTTAACAATATGCTGAAGATATTTTATGATTTCATGGCTGTTAAGAACTCCACCACACCCACTGTCCTCTTGGAAAAAAAAAGGGAACAGGATGTCTACATCCTGACCTCAATAGACTTTAGACAGAAACCTAGAACAAATCCAAGAACACCTGTCATGTTACTTGTTCACAGACTGATAAGATACTTTAAGAGGGAAAGTATTCATCCACCTGCTCATTACCAAAGCTGCTTCAGGACTGTTTGACAAGACAAATATCGTCTCTCTGCAGCCAAATAACACCTGCTTCAACAAAACAAAAGGCTTTTCCCGAGATGATCAGTCTAATCAATTTGTGAGTACAGTCTCTGACTTCACTATCACTGCTGACATGATGCATCTCTGTGTAAATACAACTGCGTTTCTGTGCTGTTGGTATGTGAATGTGAAACATGTGCAGGGTTTGATGTCTTTTTGTTGTCATTTGCCAGGAAGAATCTTACTTTTGCGCTTGGTTTCACATCACTGAAAGCATCAAATGCCATAATTCCATATTATAATGGCGTGACAGTGACAATAACGGTCTCGCTGGTCTTCCTGGGAATCTTCTTAGTGACCAAAAAGGTTTCTTCAGAGTAAGTCTACATGTATTCTCCTTGCTTCCACACACTTTTATTTCCTCATGAACGGACTGCATCTGGTTAACACAAGAAACATGACAGAGGTCACACAGCTTTTATTGGCATAGCCTGTGAGATATTTATGAAGCAAGATAAAAAGCTCAGTCTGCTCTAAACTCATCTTTAATTAATTACTCCTCCTGTTTTCCAGAGATATCACCAAGATAGTCATTGGAATGATCACACTGCACGTCACTGATATACTCAAAATGGAAACTAAGCTGGCCTGTGGATTCAACGCTTTTGTAATATTCATACTTGCCTTTGCATCGCTGAGCAGGAGACAGCAATCAACAGGCAAGAACAAAATAGAATAAAAAGACGAGTTCAGAGGATGTAAATACAAAGAAAATGTTTCAGTACATCTACCTTGACAATCTGACAATTTGATTAGCTCCTTTAACCAGACCAAAACAGTGTGTCTTAGAAACATGGAATTGGCTTTTTATGTTGAATGAATACTTATGATTTGATTAAAAAATGAATGTAACTGAATTCTGTCAGTGTGTTTAATGAACTGGCAAGTGTTTGAAACTTAGTTGATGCATGGTGCAGAGAGAGTTCAGAGACGGTAAATAGACCAGAGGCTTACTCTGTTTGACTCAGCATAAGATTCACAGCGTGAGATGATAACTGTGTGGAAGAATGTGGGTGGATCAGTAAGGTGATAGTAATCACTTCAGGGTGTTGGGTCAGGACACCATTTTGGTATTTTAGACCTGTGAAGTGTGAAGTTCAATATTCTGGACTTCAGTTTAATGGTATGGATGGAATCATAACTGTGAAAAAAAAAAAGTAACACACAAGTACAAGTTTGTATTGACATTAACAAAATTTATTCTAGCTAATAGTTTGCAGATACTTTGCTGTTGGCTGCATTTCCAACATGCTGAGCACATAATTAAGGCTGTGGTACTGACACATTTTAGCCTCAGTGCAAACTAGAGTTGGTGCTCAGAGATAACTCTTCTCTGTCACTGTTTCAGCTTCAGCTACCTCAGACTGACTGACAACATTCACTTATTACAGTATAATACATCCTGTTGTAGCTGAAGATATTTCATGATTTCATGGCTGCTATGAGCTCCACCACTCCCATCCTGGTGTTATTGTCATAGCCTGTGAGATATTTATGAGGCTAAATAAAAAGCTTAGTGTGTTCCAAACTCATCTAGAGACTAGAGGGTTTCCAGAGACTTAGCGCTGATGAGCTTTTGAGACAACTTAAATAACACTGGACTAGACTTCCATTCAACCACTGCTTGCCTAAAACCTAACCTAACCTTAACCCAAGTCTTCACTCTGAAATATAATTATTTGCGTAACAGAGTCTTGAATTTTGCCTCATAAGGAAGGCGAGTCCCTACAACAACACACACATGCATACACACACTGAATCAACATGGCCTACAAAAACAGAAAAACGTAGTTTCATGTAAAACAACTTTAATGAGTTGAGTTCTCAACTCTGACATCAGAGCACAAATATTTCACAGATATAAGATGGACTGAGCCATTGACCAAATACACATCAACTGTGTCTATGTGCTTGTGTGTCTTTCAGTCTATAAACACGTGACTACTGAGGAGTTACAGAGTTCACTTTCTTAACAGTTGTTCCTGAACATTTAAGCCAGTGTTACATTTTCATGTGTGTGTCCTGGTTGAAGGAGGACTGGTGTGTGTGCATGCGTGTGTGTGTGTGTGTGTGTGTGTGTGTGTGTGTTTGTGTGTCTTGTTTTCTGGTCAGTTCAGCTATGACTGGGTGCAGGAGGACCCGGCTGAGCTGGTGCTATCCCTTCAGGCTGCGTGGACGGGTCTAAGACAGAAACAGAAGATGTCGTCACACCAACAGAATCTCACTCAAAATAGCACAAAATCAGCATTTTGAACCTGTGACAACAGTAAAGAGGACTCACACATGCCATTGGGAGCTCCAGGGTGTCGAGGGGCCATCGCCTGGGTGCTTCCTCCTCCAGGTATCATCCGGTTGGGCATGGTCTGGCCTGAAGAAGGAGGCAAGGCTAAAATATAACGAGAGAGCATCAGATGTTAAGTGTAAGAACGGATAATGCATCCAGGGTTAATAAACACTGGATGCATTTCACTGTGCGAATCTGTGGTCTAGTTGTGTCCTAAAAGGGTATATCTGACGTGTTAGTGTGTTAGTGCATCATTTCTTAAAGGGTGTTTGAGTTCTGGTTTGCGTGTGTGTGGTCGGACCTGAATGCTGCACTGTGTATCCCGGCTGCCCCTGCTGCTCCCTCTGCTGGCGAACTTTCATCTCTGCCTGTTTGAGCTGCTCTGTGTGGAACGTCTGTCTTTCTGACAGGAGCTGCTGCCGCTGCTGCTCCAGCTGCATCACACACGCACACACACGCACGCACGCACCCACACCCACACCCACACCCACACCCACACCCACACACACCCACACAATGTATTAATAACACCATCTGGATTCTAGACATGTTACTGTTATTGATTCTGGATATAAACAAATTACAAACAATTGTCAAAAACTAGCCATTAGAGGTTTTTTTTGGTATTTCCTGTTTCAGGAATTTAAGCTTATGCTACAGAGGGACTTAAAGGGTTTAGATGGACTATAGCAGATACTATGTTCACTCACAGCCTCTTTTTCACGGTCCATGATGGTCTCAAGCTCCTCAAAGTGTCTCAGCTTGATCTCCAGCTTTTTCATCTGGGTCTCCACCAGCAGAGCCACCAGAGACTTGATCTTCCTCTCCTCTACTGCTGCCAAGTGCTGCAAAAACATGCGGCCAAAGATGGAGAAAGTTAGAAGAAAAGAGACCTTTTATGATTTTATCCTAAGAGACATTTGTATTGAGTGATGGCCCAAAATGTGTTGCACATTATCACAGTGAGCTTGACTGTTGACCTTTGAGCATCAAAAACTAAAATCTGTTCAACCTTCAGTCAAAGTGAGGATGAATAAAAGTTCATACAAATGCAACACACAAACACAGTCAACAGACTCACAGCCACTTTTGGTTGCATGTGATAGCTAAAAAGGAAGAAGGTAAAGATAACAGAAGGAAAACACTGAGGAGGAAGAGAAAAAGATAAGAGGTGTGAGGAGGGTAGAATAAATTGGGTGTGACAGAGCGTAGCAAGGAGGGAGAGAGGAAATAAATGAAGAGACGGAACAGAAGAATATATCTCTTTAGATATACTGTATATCCTACATACACTCAATTATATGTGCAAAGCCAGGTCTTAAAATGATCTCCAATATGGTGCCTGTCTGCTGGAGGACCTGTGACACAACTGAAAGAAAGCCTCTATTTAAAATGACAACCATTTCTTCACTTTATACCCCTCAGTCGCTCCATTTTGGAGTGGAAGGTTGGGTCTTACCTTGGCCTTGGTGGCAGCTGAGGCCAGAGCGGCCGCCGCTGCCGTGGCAACACTGCCCTCCACCAGATCCAGCTCCATCACTCTCCCGTCATCCCCGTCTCCCTCCCGCCTCCCTACGCTCTCGTCATCATCTCCCCTTCCTGAGTCGGAGAGAGAATTTCTTTCATATAGACAGACATGCACATTTACACACACACACACACACAGTAAATACACAGAAATACATATACTGTACATATTTCTGTACCGTCTCTGTCTTCTGCAAGTATATTTTCAGCGTTTTCTCTTTTGACTCCTTCTCCCTCCACTTTGGCCCCACTGGGTTCCACCTTGAGCCCATCTGCCCTTAAAGGGACCTGAAACAGGTTCACACACACACACTCAAGGTAAGCCACAGAAATCACCAGCAGACACAATAAGCTACGCTCTCACTGCTGTTTCACCTGATGACAGGTGGAGTTCGTTTCAATTTTTTCTGCGTCCATCGATTCTGAGGGACAGAGGAGGACAAATTAAGAGATGCAGTGTAGACATATGTGTATATGTGTATATATACTGTATATACATATATACATACCACAGTCTTACCTGTTTTATTGGACGTTTCAGAAATCTTATCCACTGACTCCTCCTGCACTCGGGAAAACTCCTCTAAAGACAGAGATGAAGATTCACTACACACATACTGTACATGCAGTGTGCTAGCTCACAGCCATACCAAAACCTAGGCTACACACAGATTAACACTCCTCTCTCTGTCTTCTCACCCAGTGCAGCCTTAGCTGCAGCTGATGCCACCCGTGGATCCACCACAGATGCCAAGAAGGCCACAGTGCTCATGACGGGGTTTTCTGATTGGCTGAAAGGCACAGGCTGGTACGCCAGTGGGCCCAGGGAGGCCGAGGAGTCTTCTAGGTAAGGGTCTTCTATCGGCAGACGAAGGAAGTGCAGGATACACTCGTCCTGTGTTCTGGAGCCCACATGCTCGGATACTTTGTTCCAGTCGTCTCTGTAGACCTCTAAGGCCTGAGAGACAAAGAGGGAAGATGTGAGAACCAGTCAGGCTGAGAACAACATGTAAAACTGCAGGGCTTATGTAAAGGAAGGCCATGACTTATGTTTAAGATCTACAGTAGAAAACCAAACATATTAGTGAATGTCTTACCTCTAATAGCAAGAGTGTCTCTTGCTCTGTCCACTCCCTTCCTGCACTCGCTCCTTTAGTCTGTGACAGGTGTCGTGAGAATCATTTTAGAATCGTTCCAATAACAAATTTAACATAATTACAGAAATTGCTAAAATGCAAGAGTAGCAAAATAAATATGTCAACACAAATAAATGTAAAATGAGGTCAGTGCACCAAATGAGATTAGAGCCAGAAATGTCATTTTCAGTTGCATTTTGATGGGATACCTTGGGGTGTTTCTTGGTGTAGATGTCAGTGCGCAGACCAAAGTTCTGGCAGTCTGAAGGCTTCTCTCTGCTCTTCTCTGGGAAATACAACATGTGCTGCGAGGCGGACACCTGCAAGAGTGAGAGCGAGTGTCAGAGCTGATCCAGAGGCAGACGTCTGTGGAGACAATACATCTGTGTGGAGCTGACACCATGTGCTGTGTGTGTGTGTGTGTGTGTGTGTGTGTGTGTGTGTGTGTGTGTGTGAGCAGTCTACCTGCAGGGGTTTGTGTTGTAGGGGGGCCAGCCCGGACGGTGTGTCAGCAAGTACGTTGAAATGAGGAGTGGGTGGGGGTCCCATGGGGAGGGGTCTGCTCTCTGCATCCACCTGGTAGTTAATCAAACCCCACTGCTCCAAAAACGCATGAACCCTGGACACAAAGCATTGTTTCTGTCAATTCATTTGACTGTGCTGCAGCTGTAAACTGCCTCCACATATAGAAATACGTAAATACACCGACGAAGCAGCATGTGTCACGTTGTAATTAAAATTAAAAGCTGTCTTTGAACTGCAGGCCCATTAAGCACACCACATACCGCATGTTCCTTCTCAACATTACCAGATTTCATTTGTTAACTCATAAATATTTCAGCACACCCACACACTGCACCTAATTTAGCAGATGCAGCAGACATTGCATGGCAGCAAACACCCACACATGAAATCATACCTCATGACGGCACAGACGTCTCCAGTGAGGTTGCGCCTGCAGGACGTTGAGCTGAGGTATTCCTGGGGGTTGAGCCGGTATGTGTCGATCATGAAGTTACGGTACGCCAGGTAGCTGCAATGTACAGGGAAGATCATGTTTTAAGCGCCACCGCCGCCTCCATCATCTGACTTGAATAGTAAAGTCTGATTGTCTGCTGTACTTACATTTCTGGAGATTTGGACTTGTTCTTTCCATTGAAGAATTCAGGCAATGCACGTTTCTCTATCGAGTGAATGCTGGAATACATGGATAGAAAGGTTTTTAAATTATGAAGTTGGGCATGTACTGAAGACAGCTAAGGTTGGAGTCAGTGTTACAAGTGTGGAAATCTTAGGTTTATTCACCTGTTGTAATTGAACCAAGACGTGTAGCTTGGTATTATGATATGGTGGGTTTGTTCTGTGATGCTGTCCTCTCCCTCTGACAGGCGAGGGATTTCCACTCTCCCCTCTTCATCTTCCTGGATACACATGTACACACAGAGTAAATGGAATAACACTGACGCAAAGACACCAATTGAGACAGACCAACCGATCCTCCTTCGATTGAGAAAAAGGCGTCATATTCACCCTTCCTGGGAAATCATCCTCCTGTTCGTCTGGAAAAAGGAAAAGTGAAGGATGGTTGAAAACTCAAGGTGCATTTTTTACATTTTTAATGTTTTAAACAGGAAGAAACGCTGGTCCTTAAACATGAGCTGTATGCGTGTAAACCTACCAAGGTCAGCCATGGTCCCTCCTTTGACAGGAGTATTCTCACTGTCCTTCTTCAGGTTGACTACAAGAGAAGGAGACACGTTAAAAATGGTTTTAAAGAAGAAATGCTACTACCCAATACTTTTATGTGACAATTCCCTAGTTGCTGCTTTTTTAGTGTTTTACCAATCTTGGGTAGTATAACCTCCTCCATGTTAGGAACAGGGGTAGGGTCCTCCATGTCTTTGGTCAAGTCCTCTTCTGGCTCCTCCTCTGGTTGTCCACGCCTTCTCCTGTGAAACACACAAAAATCAATGCTGAGACCACACACTGACATGTCAACCCAAGACTTATGTATTTAAAACTGTTGCTTCTTACCCCTTCTTTCCTTTCTTCCTGCCTTCTGAGGAGGGCGGAGAGGGGGAGCGTCTTCTCTTTTTGGAGGGGACGGATTTGGAGTCCTGCAAAAAGGGTAGATGGTAGACGGTGCCAAAGCGAGAGTTTCAGTGTTATTAACTGAAACATCATAGGTCACGAATCTTCACATTTTGAAAGTGTAAGTCTGGTGGTACACAGTTATCTTCATTTTCCATCGGGAAACTGCAAGATCCACATATCAATAATTGAGAACATCTTTCCCTTCACAGGCCCTCCAGCCTGCCTACAGCTTCACACAAACCTGGTCGTCTCGGAGGTGAATACGCTGGCGCAAAATGACTGGTACATTCCTCTCATTCACAGAATAGTCTTCCTCGTTCATCCATTCGTTGAAAACATCTGTGTCCAGAACCCAGCCAGCATGGACCTGGAGCACAAACACCAACACAAAATAAGCATTAATGTGGTGCGTGCTGGTTTATCTGCACACCACACCACATCACCAAATATGGCTTGATATTGTAAATGTAACACAAAACAGTGTTACGTAAGCAAGCATGCAGAGTGTTTTTGGTGTGCGTGCGGGTGAACTAACCCGCAACGGCTTTTCTGAATGCGGTGGCTCTTCAACCTTTCCTTCAACGTCGCTTGAGGACAGCCAACTGTCATAACTGTTGAACAGTGAAAACACACATAGTGAGTAAATAAGTATTCTGCTTGTGCGAGAGCATCTGTGTGTGCGTGCATGCTCATGCATTACCTGTCAGGGTGCATGCCCCAGTGTACCAGGACATGTTTGTCTTTCCGCATGACAGGACGCACCCATTCATCTGAAAATAGAATAAAAAAATGAATCAAGTTAAATTAGCAGCAGGCATTTAAAAAGCTAACAAACACACATACGTGCGCAACTTTTATCTGACCTTCCTCTGTAGAAGCAGGCAAAGGGCAGACGTGGTGACTAGCAAGTGTTCGGTCCTCAGTGACAGTTCCCTGTGGAAGGACAAACTGTGACCCCTGTAGCACTGAAATTGGACTGCATTATCAAAGCTACACTGGATTTCATATTCTCACTGCTTTTCAAATCAGCCAGACCTGTGTAACCCGCTGTCTGCTCAACATTACTGCTCTCTGTAGCATTATACCTGGTGTTTGGTGATAACTGATGTAAGTCTGCTAGCCAGCTCCTCGTCCAGCGTAGGGTCCAGATATACCACAGGCAGTGACATACAGCTGTTCTGTAAACACACAAAACACAGGGACAAGTTCATCAGTGGTGTGTCCTCGGTGGGTTCATGTGTGTATGCACTTATATGTGTGTCGATGTCACCTGGATCAGCGCTCTTTCAATGGTAACAAACATCTCTACGTTCCTCTCAGTTCTGGATGGATTCTGCAGGTCAAACCTCCGCCTGTACAAGGGAATGGAAGAGAGGTGATATGAAGGACACTGCTGTGAAATGGCAAAGGCATTACAGGCCTGCAAACTCACCAGCCTTGCTCAGCCTTGAACTTATAGGCAGTGCCAAGAATGTGGCAGAGTCCACCCCCGGGCCGCAGGTCCAGGAAGCACTGTGCCTGTAGAGGAAAGGCAAAATCAGCAGTCTGTTTTGTTGCTTGTTTTGTGAGTTTTTAACCCATCTTGCCAGAATTTCTGTCACCTTACTCTCCCCTTTCCAATGAGGACCACAACTGAAAGCAGTGTTTTTATCCTCAGTTAGTCTAATGTCAAGTCTGGGTGTTATATTCCTTGTTTATATTGTTTATATTGCTTGTTTGATATTTAATGTCTTTTTAATGATGCCCTCTATTTTTATCCTCTTTGCTGCTGTAATACCTGAAATTTCCCCACTGCGAGACTAAGAAAAGGCATAATTTATCTTAACTTATCTTACTGTATTTATATTATTGTGCTATTACTAATGCGTATCTTTGTCTTGTCATACAATTATATTGTGTATCAACCCCTGTAAAAACGACAAGAAGACTGAATTAACAGAACAGCACATTTTGGAGATTTTGGAGCCTGGTAGCAACCACATGG
This sequence comes from Chaetodon trifasciatus, assembly GCA_037975065.1. Lineage (NCBI taxonomy): Eukaryota > Metazoa > Chordata > Actinopteri > Chaetodontiformes > Chaetodontidae > Chaetodon > Chaetodon trifasciatus. The sequence goes on along the minus strand of JBBMOE010000015.1, from coordinate 3,298,532 downwards.
ATAAACCCATTTAAAATTCAGAGTGATCAGAAATTATAAGTGAAAGATGATGAGAGACAGACTCACAGGCAGTTTGGTGAGAGCAGGACTGGCAGCTTGTCTGCCAAAGGCATCCTCCTGGAACTGGAGAAGCTGCATGGTCATTGCAGCCAGAGCCTGACACGATGGAGCATCCACCAGCACATACTGACACACACACACACACACACACACACACACATTTTGTAATGAATTTGAGGAGAATCTTTCATGTTTATTAATAATTTAATGCAACGTACGACCTACTGCATTTTACCGTCTCCCCAACTTGACTATTGTACTGGTCTGGCTAACTTCTAGGACTTGGCCATATTTGCACTTCATCTCTTCTAATTCCGTTTAAATTAAAAATATAAAACAGTCCTTAATTTCATCACACAATTATTGCAAGCCAGTGTAAACCTAACGTTATCCAGCATGAGACGTTTGTTTACAGTCTGAGCCATTGGACTTGCTAGCAGGGGGCGGCTAGCTTATTAGCTAGCCTCTCAGCCAGCTAACTACCTTTTTGTAGTGCTTCCCGATCCACTGCCGGACCACCTCCAGCTGCGCTACAGTATCCGGACTCTCCCAGAACCTAGCAGACGGGCTACTGTCTTTTTTCCGGTGTGCGGATGTTCCGGAGCTGGCTTGGCTTGTCCCGGGAATCCCAAGGTTTGCCCCTCCGGACATTGTGGCCATAATAAAACGAGATTAATTTCAAACGGTAGAACAAAACTGACTAGCGCCCTCGCTAGCCTTGAGTTCTCGCTTTCTCTCGCGAGATGTAACGCGATTGTCGCATTTCGGTATAAGGGTTTTCAATTTTTGAACGTGTAAGTCACTCATTTTCACGTGCTTTTTCTTTATTTAATTATGTGCCCCTTTAGTGCAATATTTTCTGTTTAAATTGTGCAAAAAATATATAGTATGCACAACACTTTACACACCTTTGTTACAATCCAGGGCTTTTACTTTGAAGTCTAACATTATAAGGAAATAACTGCGCCATACACAACAACAGACTGAAGTGAAGTGACTTTGTTGGTGTGTAGAAACTCATTTATATCTAAATGCTCCAATTCATAACTACTTTTCGACTAACTGTTTGAAAATGTACTTAACATACAGCCAAATTACTTGCCTTCTTTTGATATGACATGTTTGCAGTAATTTTGGTTACGTCGTAATTTTTCAAGAGACAGTCACAATGTCTGCAAGGGGGAAAAAACACTGTCCACCTGACTGTCTCGTGGGCTGTGGCCGTGAGTTTGTTGAGATTCTTTTCCGCCGCATGCTATAATCGGATATCTGCAAACCCACAGACTCCACACACCCTCAGTACAAACTACTCCGTGAGGCGCTTGAAGCAGCAGCACCCCTGCGTGGAACTCATTCATCTTCTCACTGCATGTTTTTCTAGGCCCTGAGGTCCTATGGGTGTCCAGGGTTTGACCACTCTCGTGGAGCGGAACCGACACCTCCTCCAAGATGTTAAGTTCAGGGACAGTCGCCTGGTTATTGATGGCTGCAGTCTGTTTTATTGCCTTTACTTTAACCACAATTTGGACCAGCGGCATGGAGGAGACTATGATGCGTTCGCTTGCCTGCTTATCCAGTTCCTCTCTGCATTGGCAGCCTGTAACATCGAGCCTTATGTGGTGCTGGATGGAGGTGAGGATGCTTTAGAACTGCAAGGCCCTGCCAACTCCTTTAATCCAGGAAACAACTTTTTACTCTTTGTAATATTAATGTTTCTAGTATGTATTTTTGGACACAATATTATAAAAATAGAAATTAAAGAGGGGAAACTTCCAGATCACTTATTGTCAAAGCAATTCAAACAATTACACCCACTCAGCCTACATTTCTGTTAGAATTATAGTTCTTCTGGATCCACATTTGATAGTAATTTCCATGCAAGTTGTTAAACTTTAATATGTGCCTAAAAGAAATCTTGTATCATTATGCGTTTCGCTTTTTTTTTTAACTTTAACTTTGTGATTTTTTCTTGTGGTTACAAGGGATTGACCCCAGCGACAAGAAGTTTGCCACTCTGCGTCAGCGTCTGCAGTCCAAGATAAAGGAGGCGGACAGTCTCTCTCACGGTCGCAATGGCTCTGTTCTCCCCATCCTCATAAGACATGTCTTCATCCAGGTCCTCATCCAGGAAGGAGTCCATCTGGTCCAGTGTCCAGCTGAGGCTGACAAGGAAATCGCATGTTTGGCTCATCAGTGGAACTGCCCAGTTCTGACCAATGACAGTGACTTTTTTATCTTTTACCTGCCAGGTGTGGGTAGTAATAGGATTTTTGTCACTGTACTTGAACAATGATCCAAACAGGCCTTTGTAATGAATGGCAGTAAGAGTATTAGCTTGATTTTGCTACTGTTTTACTTATTGTGTATGTGCTTTCATCTTAGGTGGTTACCTGCCACTCCGTTTCTTCCAGTGGACCAACCTTAACGGCAAAGCCTCTCACCGCTACATCTCGGCTCAGTGCTACACCACTAACAGGCTGTGTCGCTGGTTTGGGATCATGAACCACGAGTTGTTACCTTTATGTGCCGTCCTGACTGGTAATGACTACGGTGCTCCAAAAGATGTCGAAACATTCCTGGCTCTTATAGATGCAAGTGCACTGGGGAGACGTGGTGGCAGGGGTAAAGATAGCATTTCCCGCATTGAGATCATCCTCCTCTGGCTGTCCTCTTTTTCAAATCCAGCAGATGCCCTGGAGGAAGTGAGTGGGTTAATGGGGGAGGAAGGCAGAGATGGAGGTGGTCGAGGCAAGAGAGGACAGAAGAGTAGGCTTAGTTCACAGCTGTGGGCAGGTATGCAGGAGTACCACAACATCCAACAAAGCTCCCTGGCTCCTTGGTTCTCTGGAGGTAGGGCAGCTCCTGGATGGGGGATCTCTGGACTGCCAGAGTGTCTGTCGCTGGCTGCAGCGCAGGGACTGTTGGCCCCCTTGGTGGTGGATGCTTTGGTGTTGCGCCGGGTCCTCCTCATTCCACAGGTGGAGAATAGCAAGCTAGCCAGCAGCCACTGTAGTGCCAGAGCCATACGGCAAGCTGTGTATGGGATATTACAGCAGAGAGTCCAAGATGTCCAAGCGCAGGATCTGAGGGCACAAGAAAGCATCAGCCAGAGTACAAGAGGTTGGAGAGGGCAAAGGGGGAGGGGAGGTGGTCAGGTAGGTGGAGGCAGGGGTCAGGGCATTATTTTTCCCATGCAGCAGGGAGTAAATGGAGCTGGTGCAGCTACAATGCAGGCTCAGGCTTCTGGCGTCCCCATGTGTGTAGAGGAGTACGACCGTCTGGATCTGAACCTGAAGAAAAACCAAGTAGAGGCACGTCTGCCAAGAACCCCCCTGCGTCTGGATACACTCAGCGAGGTAAACATGACAACCCAAATTATGCATGTTTTCTGTAATTGGAATAGGAATTTACAGGTTTTAAAAGCAGTTGTTCATGTGATTTGGTCACATTTCCCAGTGTTCTTGCTCATTTCATCCAGGCTCCTGTGGCAGTTCGTCTTGATGTTCTGTTAGATGTCTTGGGGGTGAAGGAGGCTGCCCTGGTGCCTGTTCCTCTCCACCTGAGGCTGGCTGTAGCAGTGACGGTCTTCTGGCTGCGAGAGGCCGTACCAGCACCCTCACAGCTCCATCTCCAGGCTTTGGTGCTTTGCATGGTTTATGGAGAGCTGTCGTTGAACATCCAGTCTGGAGCTGCCCACTGCCAACATGCTGGTTAGTTGTTTTGTATATTTTGTATTTTCGTCCTACAAGGTCACAAAACACTAAAATGTATCTCAATAACAAAGCAAACTGTGATCTGTCCCTAACGATCTAAAAACCTGTTGCTGCTGTGTGTCATACTAGTACCACAGCTCAACTGGGCTGCAGAGCGGAACGTGTGGGCAGGGCTGGATCGACTCCGCGTGAGGCCAGGGGAAAGACGGGGCTTGGATTTTGGAGTCGCTCACAGTTTCTGCCAATGGCAGGCCTGTCTCTGGAGTGCACTGTGTCTCAATCAGCTATTGCTGTTGCCATTGCCTGAACCCCTGCTAGCACGGTAAGGCTCAGCAACATTAAAGAGGAGAGATGATACATGGTTTGCATGCTCCACCTGGGAGAAGAAGACCTGCAGCTAATGACCATATTCATTATCCATTAATCTGTCAGTTATTTCTTTGATTGTCTAAGTTGTCACAAAGCAATGAAAAATGCCTGGAGTTATCATCTAATTGCTTGTTTAACCTGTGTAACCATGTGTCAGGTTATTCAGTGGTACCCTGGTGCATGGCCTCCTGAGGTATCTGAAAGGGGGCCAAGCTGCTGAGTCCCTCCTTGTCGGGGGTTCCTTGTCCAGACAACTGTACTTCTCCCTGCTGGATGCTGTGAGAAACTGCAGCTCCAAGCCCCATCCTTCCTCTTCGGCAGAAGGGAGGAGGAAGAGAGGCGGAGGACGGGGAAGGCGAGGAAGAGGCGGAGGTGGGAGAGGAGCGTGGGGGGTAGGGAGAGGCATTGAGGAAATAAACAACAGGTTTGCTCTCCTGATGAGTGAGGGAGAGCTTTATTATGATTATTGATTAGGAGGCAGAGTAACATGGATAGATTGATATAAAGCACCTTCTAGGGGCCAAATGAGCGAGGACATTCCAGTGTTTTATGAAACACCCTCAGGGAATGCTACAAATAGTTAACATCAAGTAAAGAACTTCAGCTCTTAATGTTTACCACTGTCTACCTTTTATAAATGTATTGCACTAATTTAACCTTCCTCAATAGTATTTATGAACTGTTTCACATCCAGACATCTGAGATCAGTTTTCCCAAAGCACACTCTTGCCATATTTTAGCAGATACACGAGAGCTTTTATTAATGTCACTGTAATTAATGCAACATATTTCAACATGACAGTTTTATTCAGTTATACCAACATGAAATTTTAAACAATGAATGTCTTAATTTTAATGTCTCTGTTGACCAGAAGAACATGAAGAACTACTTTCTTGATGCCCTTTGGGAAAATCATTTTTTTTGTATGGCAGCTAGTGTCATTCTTAATGAGCAACTCAACTTATTTTGGTATTTGCCTTAATACTGATGAATTTGGTGCTCCAGTTTACTTTTTTGTGCATTAAAAAAATAGAAATTAGACTCAACATGTTTTTAAATGTCACATTCAGTGAGTTTTTACTTGTAAGACAATAAAATGTTTACTTAAAGCTGTAAGTTCTACCAAAGCATTCTTATCAAATATATACACAACACAAACAAGATTCACCTATTTGTGAATGCAGTATATCTACACTCTGTAACAGCACATCATTCGCATGCTACAAAAACATTACAATATTACATTACAAGACGAAGAAATCAAATAAAAAAGTCTGACTGTATTCATTAGTCTTCTTGTTGTTTTGTTTCTGGATTTTTCCTAAACCATTAAAAGTCTCCTTGTCCCTTTGAACATACATTTGTGGATAGAGTCCCACCTGCACTTTAACATAACAATGCAATTCTGGCACAGCTAACACTTAAAGAGAACTTAAACTGCTGGACGTAGTTACAGAACACCACCAGTTTGTTGCCAAATACACACATGAATATTCACATTAGTATGAGCTGTCAGTGTGTGAGAAGTCAGGCCTGGCAGCAGCTGTCACAACCTCATTTAACACTGAATCTTCCTCTCATCCTATGAGGATGATGAGGTTGAGGCAGATGAAGACTCGGCAGACGCCGCATGCGACTGAGAGTCTATGAGGTCCATGTCTTCGTCTTCATTGACTCCGCATGTGTCGACCACGCAGATCAGGCAGCTGGTGACGGGGAACGCTCGCACCTTGCTGCAGGTCACCCACCTGCACGCACGGAGGAAAACTGATTCAGAGGCAGCATGATACAGCAATAAAGATGCACATTTTCAGTAATGGTGCCATAATTAGGGTCAGGGTTTAAATAACATTATTTTGTGAAGAACTGACACCAAATAGTGTATACAATTGTCTTTATCAGTACTTCCTTATTAATAAGGATATTGGTGATACAGACATTATTAAAGCAGCCAGAGCTACAAAATTGGAAAAAAAACAAAAACAAAAAAAAGAGTTTTAAAGTCTTTAAACTACTGCCTACAGTACCAGTGACATCAACAATGTCTATTTATTCTTTTGTTTTATTTTAGTGATATTTACACCGACCTGTCAGTATCAGTGTGGAATTCGAGGACGTGCCCAAGTCGCCCCACACCTTGGAACCCAGCCAGCACATAGATGACATCACCGACCGATGCACACTTCACCGTTATGCCTCGCCACGGCATCGCCGAGGCAGCACGCCACTCATTGCTGGCAATGTCGTAGTACTCCACAGAGTCCAGTCCACCTAGAAAATAAGCACACACAAAAAATGCACCATACCGAGGAATCTGGGACAGTCCTTCAACAAATGCAACTGATACTGTGTGCAATGGTGTTATTACTATGCTATTCATTCTCCATCACTGTCGAGGTTTTAGTAATATCCATTTTTGTACCCAGTGCTCCCTGCCCTCCAACAGCATAGATCCTGTTGTTGACCACCACCAGCCCGTGGTTCTTCCTGGCCTCCCTCATTCCACACAACTCCCTCCATCTGAGGACAGAAAGATGAGAGTATCAGAGAGCACAGATAACTGTAGCAGCACAACATTATGTGATATAGCACATTTGTATGTATGTGCAAATGATTTTCAGGTAAACCAACTCCAGTTTTGACCTTTCCAGCATCATCCTTTGGGTTGTACAGTTCTGAGCTGAATGTTTATGCAACTCACTGTTGTGTGCTAGGGTCATAAACCTCACAGTTGTTGAGGACCCTGCCCGACACGTTGTTGCCCACCGTTCCTCCGCAGACGTAGATGAGCCCGTTGGCCTCCACTGATCCGTGGCTGCAGCGGGCCATAAGCATGCTGGTTTTCACCTGCCACGACTCTGTTCTTGTGTCGTAGCATTCGAAAAGGTCGAGGGCAGAGCTGCCTGCAGACAAACACGCACGGCATGACACTGTGATTAATTTACTTAAACTTAATTTAACCACCCCATACAAGCACTCTGCTGTCACCAGCCCACATACTAGATACATAAACTTCCCAATTTCAGATCCCAAGTTCACCCCTTCCACCTCCCTGTGCTCACCCACTTCCGAACCCCCAGATGTGTAGATCTTGCCCTGGGCGGCGCAGGCAGCCAGGCTGTCACGAGGCGTGGGCGGACCCAGCTTGGAGTACCAGCTGTCCTTCAGGACATTGTAGCAGTCCATGCGCTTGATGGGGAAGAGCTGTGAGCCACCCAGGATGTAGACCACATTGTCCCAGAAGACAGCTGTGGCATCCCGGCGCTTCTCAAAGGGGCAGCGGATGTCTGTCCAGCTGGTGTCCTGCAGGGAAAGCCAGACTGCCACTTAAATGCTAGCAAATATGATTTCAATTGACCTAACTACACAAAACTATGGCTATAATATTTGTTTCTGCAATGTCTAATTTGATTAAGATGAGCTGTACAGTACAGGGGCACTGTAAAGCCCAAGAGGTCAAATATTTTTTCAACTGAAACAAAAACTGGAGCTCTGGAGTTGCCTCTGTGGGTAAAATGTGTTTGCATATGGAGCCCGGTACCTTGGGGTTGAAGTAGCGGCAGGACTGAGGCTGGGATCCTCCAAACAGAGCGATGCGGTAGTCGTGCTTCTTGCGTCGAGGTCGGCTGCTCTCTCCCAGATCCTCCCGATCCTCCAGGGACAGCAGGTGGTAGCGCATCCCACCTGGGATAAAAGCACAGGCTGTCTTATTTGTGTTTTGTTTGTCTATGTGTATGTGTTTTCCTGTCAAACCTGCAGACCAGAACACGAAAGCTGTTTGATGTCAATGTGTTCTCATGAATCTGTATTATCTATATTATGAGATAATGTATGTAATGTATGGTGGTGGCTCATATGTTAGACATCTGCAAGTTTGTGAATTATGGTTTGTGTTTCTGTCTATCCTCCTACTCACTGATGACCATCTTGAGGCACTGTGGGTTGTCCTGGATAAGGGGCTCAGCCTGCACCGTCTTGGAGAGGAAGGTTTTGGAGACCAGGGGAAAACGAACGCACCCCAAAACCTCCACGATGTACTGTTGCCGGTTACACACATCATACTTCAGCCAGCGCACTGCTGCATCATAAATCTAAACACAAAAGCAACAACAAACCATGAAAAGTTTTACTTTATGAATTTTTTTTAGGAAATTACTGTTTTGCTAAATTTAGGCACCAAAGTGAAATTATAGTCAGAGACTGTGCACTCGTGTACCTGGGCCTCTGCACGGACAGTGAGTTTGTCCTGGTGCAGTAGATGTGTGAGTTGTGTGACGTCCAGATGCAGGAACTCGTCCAGTTTGTAGACTTCAGTGAAGTGGAGCTGGAAGAAGTCCTCTGCTGCTGCCTTCAGCTCAGGACAGTCCATACAGTCTGATAGGGCGGAAATACCTGCAGGGAGGACAGGACAAGGATCAGTTGATTTAGTTATGTGATTGACAAGCCTGACCCAATTAGCCCTGGTTCCATAATAATTAATGCTGGAGACACAATAAATTAAGGATCCAAGGGCTCAGAAAATTGTAGAGTAGATGCAAGTGAGGTAAGACTTTACCTTGATTGTATTTCTATTCTTACCAAGGCAGTTTGTTGCATCAATTTGTCCTTTGAGAAACTCCACACACATTTTCTTCACAGGCTCAATCTGGTACTGGTTGGCCGCATCGAGCAACGACTGCACGTTACTGCTGTTCACCGAGATCCTGGCACACGCACACACACACTTTACCAAGAGGTGTTTCTGATGGAAATGCGTGTCACAGTGTCTTGATTTGTCACGATTTATGCTCTACTTTTAGATTCTTACCGAGCTGTGTAGATAAATTCGATCAACAGCTCAATGATCTCAGGCTCAGCACTCCTGAGCTCCACCTCATGGGACATCGACTCCATCATTCTGGCTGGAGGTGTGGAAAAATAGATTTAGAGTTCACAGAAAATAGAAACACACTAACAATACATGGCAGCATGAAATAAGTTTCCTGCTATGCTTGGTGGCAGTTTAGGGAGCACTGCATAATTAATAATGCATAATCCTATATATCACGGTTTTGATTTAGAAAATAAATCATTCTGTTATACAAATATGTTGAGAAAAGTGCAATATCTGAGAGGCAATTTTCTCACTATTGTGTCTAACTTGGGCTCAATGTATGAAACATCAAGTGTGTCTCCCCTGTCCATGATTATGTGCTTTTGTGTCCACACTTACTAGTGAACATGAGGCTGAAGAAGTGGCTGGCAGCAGCCAACACTACTCTGTGGGCAGGAAAGTGTTTCCCCTGAACCACCAGAGTCACATCACAGAGGGTACCCTGAAGGAAACACACACACAGAAAGTCTCAGGACAAGGAGGAACAAACAAACAAACAAACACAGAGAGAGAGAGAGAGAGAGAGAGAGAGAGAGAGAGAGAGAGAGAGAGAGAGAATGTTCCTCGTACGTCCTGTAACAGATATACACTCCTGTTCTGCTGCTTTGTATTTTCTCTCTCACACACACCTGTTTCCTCAGGTTGTTCATAACTCCCATGATGCTAGACAGCTGTCTGTACTCCTCTTTGGTGGCACACTTCCTCTCGCTCTTCTTCTTGGAGCTTGACGGTTTCTCTGGAGAGGCCACCCCCGTCATGTCAGCCTGAATAATGTTACCAGTTCAGTTAAACTTGAACACTCTCAGCACCACTGCCAGCAGAGTGCAGCTAAAGTCTCTTTGTTGTCGTTCAAGAACTGACAGTTTACTTGCTAGCAGCAGCCAGCAGTTTGTTGTGATTTTATGAAATAAAAAGCAGTCAGTTTGGGGACAGCTTCTCCTTGAAAACTCGTAGAGAGAAGCGTACAAAGCCGAAGTTGGTGTCAGGTGTTAAAATAAGAATAAAACGGTTATCGTGGTGTATTTCTCAAGCTAGAAACTTAGCAGGGGTTAGCATGGGTTATGGTTTTCCTCTTCTTCTACGCTGCCTGCTGTACTTAGACATGCTCACATTCGCCCCCTACCGACAGACGCGTCAAATTACACAATAACCTTCTGGACTGCGGAACTGACTTATCCTTTAATCGATTTCTCCAGAATATGTTTTCAGTACAAAATCACTTAAGTGGTTTGTTTCCCTTGAAATGGCAGATTTCACATTATATTGTATAAATAACCAATGAATTGATACAGCTGGCATCTGCAGCGTCTCGTCCACCTTGCTGCAGCAGCTCACCTGCAGGCTCACCTGTCCGTCACGTTCTTATGTACACAGCAATCCAGAAAACATAACCAGGAAGAAAAGTTTTTTAAGAGTCTCATGACACTGACGTCACGTGGAATGCGGACTGCAGATGTATTGTCAGAAGTAATTGACCCGAAAACGAATTGAGAGACACCCGAGCTGCAGAAAATGCTCCGTTTTCTCTGTTGTTGCTGCTTCTCAAGTGAAAACTCCGACAACGAGGTATGTGTTGACTTTTATGTACACGTTAATGAGTTTATAAAGTGGTTTCAGTTGATACGAGAAACTTGATTTGTGCTTTGCTTCAGTGGATTAAGCCAGAAATTGAATGTAACAACGGTGAGGACTGTATCCATTATGAAGCTTTAATGTAGGTCTATTAGGATCGTGCTATACAGTTGTCACAGGAAAACGTCAAAGTAGAAGTAATACTGACATGATAAGGTGTCCATAAAGGCAATGTGACTGAGTATGCATCCAGGTGAAGGCAAGCCTTATTAGTACTTTATGTCTCATCCTGAAAAGTGCCAATAAAAAAAAGTTTTCATGTAAAGAAACTGCTATTTCAGAGGCAGCCCCTCCTGCAACCCAGACCATCTGATCTGAATGGAGCTGCATCAGCCAGGCAGACCCGGCCAGCACACAGTGGTACATCATCTGTTTAAATGTTTATGTGTCGTATACCCGTATACTTCCAATGCATACAGTTATGGATGAATTTTAATGACACATGTTCTTTTTTGCATTTCTGCTGTGTGATTTTTATTCCTCATCCAGATTCACAGACTGCGAAGCGGATTGGCAAGCTGGTGATGAGGCGAGTGTGTGTGCCAGAGTTAGACCAGAGGTTTACAGACATGGCCGAGACTTTCAACCAGCAGCAGGAGCGCTATGAGGCCATGGTCCAACACATCACCAACCTGCAACAGCTCTATGGCTGTAGCCATAATGATACCCTATCTATAGCCGAATGTTTGGGCAAAATCAGAGATGAGCACGGTAAATGACACACTCGGAGCTCCCTGCCAGTACAAGCAATGTGATGGCAGCCTCGATTTTCTGTTTCCTTTGTGTTTCAATCTTCATCTCTCTCCCCTTCCAGAGGCCAAGTATAGGGTGACCCTTAAGATAAAAGGCTATGACTTCTCCCTCAATGTGGTTCCTGTGAGGTCAGAGGAGGACAGTGAGGAAGAACCACTGCCTCCACATCTGCAACTGGCTCAGAATGAACTGAAGGACACTTCTGAGAGTGCCAAGGCCACCATCTCAAAAGGTACCACACTTCAGGAGTTGATTGGCTGGCTCCTCCGTTGCAGGGATCAAATGGCTGAGCAAGTGAAGGGTGCCGCAGAAACTTTCCAGGATCAAGGAAGACTGAATGAGAACCTGGAGGAGAACATAAAAGAAGTGAGGAGGGCGAAGGAGTTGTCACTGGGATACAGACAGCAGGCTGGGGAAGTCCTCACAGAGGCTGCACAGATAGCAGGGGCTTATCTGTAGTTCAAATACATGGTTCAAATATTTAGAGAGGTCATGCACACTCTCTAACAATCATGGGTATAGAAAACACTGCCAACCTAGCGACAGTCAGTTTGTGAACATGCACAGGGCTGCCAAATATCTGTATCAGTAACCTGCATTCATATCCTAGCATTTACATAACATGAGGAGTGTTTGAAATATTACAAAGCAGATAATGAGACATGCACACACAGACCATTATGCATGCATTTAAATGTATCAAGCATATGCTTTGCTTTGCGGTCCACTGCATCCATTTGCATAATGTTTGCTACAAGAACATGAAGGCATCTTATGTGTTTTTTTAAAATATTTTATTAAGATTTTAAATAAATATAACAGGTTTTAAAATATTTACTTAAATGCACTTAAAATATATTGTCTGCGTCAAGACTATCAGTATTTTCCTTGATGGGTGTGATTTTAGGAACTAACAGTAGGGGGCATTGCACACTCACTTAACGATAACAACCGCTCTTTAATTCATATACAGATAATAGTCCGTTTCTGAGAGATTGCACTACACGGATAAAGATTCCCTAAAATCCCAGAATCAGGTAGCAGAATGATACATTTTTGTATTTATATCTTTTTTTTTAACTTGTACTTGATTTTAGCAAAACTTTGCTGTGAGGAGAGATTGTAGAAAGTAAGTAAGTTAGCAATTAAGAACATATTCTGGTTGTGAACCGCACTGGATAGTACACTTCTTCTATAATACAATAAAGGACACTATTTCCTATAGCAGCAATGGGAATTGGATCAGAGTTTGCGCAGTGTTTTTTTTGAGTAGTGTTGTGTTATTATAGCATTAAGAGGGAGCAGATTTGCTGCTTATTATCCACAGAAGTCCATGCATTTATTAACTGATTAAAATCTGCAACTTCCCAGCTCCTATTAATGTGAAAGCAAACCACCACATGGTCATATGCCATCTTGATAATTAATTTTGGAAAATCCATTGTTTCAGAGGTCATTGTCAAGTGGCCATGCATTATTAATCCGAGGCAGACCGTTTTAGGGTACTGCTTTCGCCTTAAGCTTTACAAATTAATTTGTCATGAAGTGTGCGGGTTTGGTTGGTAAAACCTGAGAACGAATTGTTCATCTTTAAATTACAAAGTCTGGGAAATAAATTGAGGAAATCTAATGAAAAAAAATGCATATGTTTGCACGGGCAACCTATATTAATCATGTCCTTCATGACTTTGATTAGATGCTCTGTTACAGCGACAAATGGTTAAAAAATTGCAAATTCTGTACATAATTAATATATATATTTCACGTTTCAGTCAAAGGATATTATTGACTAAATATCATTCAACTGCAATTTATATTCTGCAGAATAGTCAGTTACTCTTACAGTGCCATCATATGCCAACTGTCGATTAATTACTTATTTATGTGATTAATTTAAAGCAAGTCTGGTTAATCACTCTACTGTCAAAGAGCGGTGACTGACAGCCACAACCTACCATGATCGTGGAAATTATTATCAAGCAGCCTACTCCCTAACTTGATTGGATACTGGGTTTTGAAGGCGTGTCGGTGAAGTGATATACTGCTTGTTCATTGGCTCAGACCCTTGTCATTCCGGGGAGACAGAGACCCTCGTTTAAGGTAGTCTGAGTGGAGAAAGTAGTGAAGATGGAAGGAGCCGATGTTGATGAATTATTGAGGACATTTATGGACTAGCGAAGTGATAGCCGTTTACTCGTCTTGTCGGAACGATAGAGGACAGCGATACCAGGAAATTGACAGATAGCATGCCAGTAAGTAAACAGTAACTTCTCCAGTTTACTTGGTGTCGCGCCTTAGCCAAGCTAGCTAACTAGCAAGCTAATATGTAAGCAACAGTGGTGACAGCCCGAAGTCATTCAGCAAGCCGACATAGAGAGTGTGACGGCGGAGGATTAATTTACAGTCTCTGGCTGATACTGCTTAACGAATACACTGAATTATATGGCTGGGAAAGCTAACGTTTGCCGTTGAGCTAGCAGTTCCTGGAGACGGAATTTCCCGTTTTTTAGACATAAACTGTGTTAATAGCAGTTGTCATTGTGACAAACTAACGTTAGCTGGTTAGCAGTGCCAAGGGGCAGATATGGATACCAAAATTAGCTATGCAGCATGAAATACGATTGCATTTAAGATGGGAAGGCTCTCCAGCGTGCTAAAATAATGAGCTTTTCATTGCGACCATTTCCCTACTGTAGTAGATAAAGTCACATGTGTCACAGAGACAGACTTTGTACCTGACTGTATTCAGTTTAGTAACAGCCGTGGGTGTCTTGTGCGCTCTGTCGGGACCTTGTCAAGATACTTGTTGAGATTCCTCAGGTGAATCCTGTGTACTTGTTTGTGTACCAGCCTGGCAGGGTTAACGCTAGATACACCTCTGCAGGCTGGTTTGTTAGATAATGCGTTGTCAGGCTTTTTCTAGTAGCTATCATGTGATGCAGCTTTCCTCCGTACTACTCAGCCAGTTTAGGGGTTTCCTGTCTGAGGGGGACTAATATGAAGCTTTGCTATAAAGCCCATGACAGCCCTGCTGTATGAAATGAGCTTCTTTGGTACTGCACATACATTCAAGTTGCAGTATGTTTGTTCCATGGACACAGAATGTCCATCATAAAGGCTGTGCTTCTGGTAGTTCACCGGTTATTGGTTAAATAAGATTATTGTGTTGTTTGGTCTTTACTTTTCATACTCTGTGTGTGTGTGTGTGTGTGTGTTTGCCTTTGTCATTAGGGAGGGGCTTGCCCTTCAGCCATAGACAGGTTTGTCCAGTGGGTGATTGTGCACTGATAAAGTGGCGTCATTTTGTGTGTGTGTGTGTGTCTGTTTGCATAAAAGTGATGCATCCGTGGCTGTCAGTGTCTCAGGCCTTTTAATGCTCTTTGATGGTGAAGCCCGGCAGGTCTTGGAGCAAGAAGATCGTGCGGGCTCTCCTGTCATCTAGCATCATAGCCAGAGTCACCCATTCCTGCGGTTTCATGAAATATCCTGACAATTTGAACAATGAAAACAGTTGCTATCCCTTGAACATAAATAGTTTACAGAGAGTTGTCTAACTGTGATTAGAGAAGCTGAGACAAATTAATTGAAAAGGGAGCGATGAAAGAGAGCACTGGAATTGAAACATCAGTGATGTTAATCACTGGTCTCCTCAGGCTCACTTGCTGAAGGATGACAGAGAATTGGAGGGGCGAGAGGAGGGACGAAGATGCATCACTGGCTTAGAGGCAACGGAGAAAGGCGCATGGGCTGCTATAAGAGGATTCCTCCCTGTCAGATCTCTCTATCTCTCTCCCTCGGCAGCAAAAACCACACACAGACTCAGTTGTCATTTGTGCTTAGCTACAGGCAGTCCTCTGCTATATATGTACGTGCACGAATGAGAGAGAAAACACAAGCAGAAAAGCAGAACCACCCCCCACCCTCCTCCTCCAAGCTGTAAGCAACCAGCTATTGAAGACGACCCAGGGGGAGATTAAGGTGGGAGGTGGTGATGCAACAGGGTTAACCTCAGGGCAAGATGGTCCAAATAAAGAATATAGCAACAGACAGCTTGAAAAAAGATGTGATAGAAACTGAAGAGAGATGTTTAAACAAAATGCTGAAGTCCTAGGGACAGACACGCTGTGTAAACAGATCTTAGCAGGGCTGGAGATCAGGGCAGGCAGGCTGTGAGCTCTGGGCATGTTAGAGGCTCTGCCCTTTATTGCCACAGTTATATAACCCTACCTACACGTTGGCTTGGACACCCCACAGCTCCTCAAAATAGTTCCTTAACGACTTTTGCTTCAATTCAAGTTGTAACCAGCTTGTTGACAGTTGATAACTGACCCAGTTTGGAAATTTGAGTTGGAGACATATTGCTGTAGTGCCAGGCTCTGACATTGGCTGGTGCAGTTAAACAGTTTATTAGTGGTTTGGGTGTGTCCTTAAAAGAGTTGAGTCAGCCCAGGATACTTAAGTTAGTTTAGGTTCACTTCAGCTTATTTGATCTGTTTAACAATTCTTAGTTTCCACGTAGCTTTGGGCTTAGTAATGTAGGTGTCATTATCAGCCTAACCAATAGCTTGTGTGGCTTGCGCCCTCAACCACAGGAAAGAGCAGCTGGGGCAACTCTGACTTTCAAAACCACCTACTTAGTCTTTCTCTCTGCTTTCTTTCTTCCCTCCATTCAGGCCCTCAGTCTTATTGGCCCACTCACTTCCTGAAATAAAAGAAGGTTCCAAAGCATATGTGTAATAGGAAGTGACTTAATCAGCAGGGAGGGATGTGTATGTGTGCCCCCTTAATTCATTCTCACATGGACTCGCTTCACTTCTCTCTCCGACAGCTTTCTCATACAGGTATGTTCTCGTTTCACCGCTGTTCACCCGAGGACACTCTGTGTTTTGATTGAGCTGATTTCCTGTGTTTTTTTTTTTTTGTGTGTGTTTATCCATGTGAAGTAGTATGTCTATGGTGTGTTTGTCAGGTGTTTTATGGCAACTCCTGTCAGGACATGCAAGCACACTTACAACAAGGATTAGGAATGTAATTCAAAGGAAACCCGTTTGCGTTGGCAGAAGCCTTCGGAAGGAGGAGTCAAAAATAAGCTCATTTAGACTGCCTACTCTATGTTCGTGCGCACGTGTGTGTCTGTGTCTTTGTGTGTGTGTGTGTCAGAGTTTAAGACAGAGGCGTGGGTGTAAATTCAGAGAGAACGAGCTGTCAGCTTTAGCTAGCTCACAGGAACAGGTTTTGTCAAACCAGACATTCAGTAAACACACATTTGTGCAACGCGTGACACATCCTCTGTCACTGCTTTTGCAAGTAGTTGGCTTCATCAGAGCTTTGTATTGGTGGAAAAACTCAGTCGGCCAAAGCTAAGCTACCAAATTCATTGGTTAGATCCATAATTTCTGGAGCCTGTTGAGATCACAGAGATGTGTGTGTGTTTCAGTATCTCTCTGTATCTAATGTGTTTCCCAGAGCCTGCAAGGTTGTCAGGGGCAGCACGGATTGAAGCCTATTGAACTCTTCTCCTTTATTGACCCCGCTGTCTCCATCCTCTTGAGTTATCCATCCCTTGGGTTGTCATAGATCCCTCTTATCCCTCATCTTTCTATACATCCACTTATCTCCCTCTATTCATTCAGTCATCAATCTCTGCTGTCCTCCTGCACTGCCTACCCGTGTCTCTCCTGCATTCGTCATCCATCTACTCGTTCATCACGCCATTGGTCCGTTGCTTGTGTTTGTCAAGCCTGCTCAGCCACTTATCCTTAACACTGGTTTATTCATGTGTTGTTTGTGTATGTGTATGTGTATGTGTGTGTGTGTGTGTGTGCATGTGCATTTGTTCTGGACAGTGTGGTTGAGCTGCACAGAAGAAGAGCACCAGCTGTTGCATCATTTGCAGTGTGTGTGTGTGTGTGTGTGTGTGTGTGTGTGTGTGTGTGTGTGTGTGTGTGTGTGTGTGTGTGTGTGTGTATGAGTGTGAGTGTGTGTGCGCTCTCTCTGCCTTATATTGATTTCTGTCCTGATCTGTGAGTCCATAATGACATAGAGATGGCTAACAGTTAGCCAACTAAGACGGAAGACAATCTTCTGCCTGATAACATAATTACGCTCTATATTCCCAGGCCAATTAGTTTTCTATTTTCCTCCACCAGTTGCTCCTGCCCATCTGCAGTATGTCAGTAGATCTTAGAAATCTTTGAGACAGAGCATTATGTGACGTTTGTACTGCTGTCTCTTGTGGTTTGAACGCAGTTTCAGATTGAGTCATCACCATTTTCATGGGTGAGTAATTCAGTAATTTATTTATTTTTTTTTAGTCGGTTCATGTGAACTAAAATTCTATCAATATTAGAGCTGGAATAGTTAGGTGGTTAAACAATTAGTGGACCAACAGACCAAACTTAATCAGCAGATATTTTCATAACTGATTGATCATTACATTTATTAATCAAAAACATTCTCCATTTCCAACTTCCCCTGTGTAACATTTTGCTCTTAGTGTTATTTCGTTGTAAAATGAATGTCTTCTGGTTTTGGATTGTTGGCGATCCACTTTGGCTCCAGGAAATAAAAAAAAATTAATCAATCAATTGATCACAGATGTAATCCTGAATCTTTCTAGCTGTTGGAACATGATAAAAGCCTTCATACTGCATTAAACATATTAAAATGGCTTAAGTGAGGGTGATAGATGGGTGTTGGTAAGTTTCTTTTTGTTGTTGCTGCTTGTGCTCAAAGATTATTGGCTGATTAACTAATTAGTTGTTGAAGGGCAAATTGATCAGTTTTGAAAAAAAAAAAAAAAGAAAATCAACTGTTAGGTTAGCATTTTTTTTTATCTTAAAAAACAAAATATCTTTGGGATTTGGATTGTTTATTGGACCAAAAAAAAGCTATTTGATGCCATCATCTTGGGCTTTAGGAACTATGATGGGCATTTTTCACTGCTCTCTGACATTTGATAGACCAGATGAAATAATCAGCAGAGTGATGGTAATTGTTACTTGCTGCCTTTTACTGACAGCAAATAACAGTACCTGAGAGTCTGCCCCTTGCACTGCTCTTATGTTGCTGCAGTGGCTTCTTGGCTTGCTGCTAAGGTGGGAGGCATATATATCACACAGGTAGGCGGCATGGCAGGCAGCTGCTGATTTCAGTGTTCAAGCATCTTTTTCTGGATACAGATGATGCAGATGCCATGCCCCAGACAGTGTGGACCGAGCTGACTGGTTAAAAGTGACTCTGTAGGAGGAGAAAGCTGTACTCTTACAAGACTGACTCATCCGCACTATAATCAAAGCCTTTTATTTTGTCGTTCTGTGAGTTTGCCATTAAAATGTACATGCTGGCTTAAGATCTCGCTGTCCTCTTTGTTGTCTTCACCAGCGTGAAATAACAGAACAACAGGCTGCCACAAAGAACTAATTTCTCTAAATGGAGGCTATTCTGCTTTATAATCCTTCCCCATTTCATGAGTCACTGGCTCCCCTCCCCCCTTGTCGTTCCTGTCATTGGTACAGTCCATAAATAGACACCTGGCTGCCATGGAGGGACCAAGCACCAGAATAATACAGAATAAAGCATTTAGATGTGTCAAAGACAGATTAGGGAGCAGGGAAGATGGGGAGAGTGAAAGAGAGAGAGAGAGAGAAAGAGAGAGAGAGCGAGAGAAGGGATGTTGTGTGGGAGGATGAGTAGAGGGACAGAGGAAGCAAAGCAAGGACAGGGAAAGGAAGTGATGAAAATCACCATAACAATTTTTTTTGTTTGGTCTTTATTTGTGTGTGTGGTACATGTGTCTGTGTGTGTCGTCCACTAAGGGAAGTGGAAGAATTTTGAAACATGGTAAATTATGCCACCTTCATCCCAGATTTGAGGACATGTTTCTGCATGATAAGAGTGCACATAGGACGACTCCTTCCTCCCTCTTTCTTTTTCTCAGCCTCTGTTACCAGACATACCAAACATGGACTTTGCTCCAGCATTCAACAGCCAGTTTAGCCTTGTGCTCACAGATTCAGAGTGCAGACACTACAGAGCGCAGACACGGCATACCCCACAGAGAAAAAAAAAAAAATGCCAGTAGAAAGCAGATAATCCATCAGAGATGCATAGAGACTGTGTCCTCCTCCTCAGCAGAAAGCAGGTATCTGTTCAGCCATTGCCTTACGTTGACCCTCACTGTGCAGAGTTGTAGTTTGTGTGTTGAGATGTGTTTCAGAATACCGTCTGAATTTTTTCTCATAGTTTTCTGCCTCTGTTGCTTTTTCTTTCTGTTTCCATCTTCCACATTCTCCCTTGTGCTGTGACTGCAAGCAGCAGTGTCAGATAGGAAGCAGCAGATGCTGTATGAAAACACGCAGAGAGGGAATTAAAATGACATGGAGAGCATAAGAAAAATTGTTCAGAGAATAAGCAAGATGTGTGACATTGGAGGTTCAGCAGAAAAGAAGCTACATGCATGCAAGCTGAGTGTGTAAAGGAGGGAAGAGGGATATTTAGATGCAGACAGTGTAAGTGCTGTGATGGATAGACGAGGATATCAAAAATAACCAAGATGGATGGAGGCAGAGATGGAGAGAACAGAGCATTCATTTCATTTCAGCACAGGTAAATGTCACCTAAACACGTAAGAGCCTCTTCTTCTGCCTGTCCCTGTTTAAAGACATACAAACTGTAGAGGCTGTTCAACAAGCATCTGAATTCTGCTGTGCCACTTCTTTTTTCTCATCAGTGCTTCAACCGTGAAGCCACCCTGGCTTCTCTGGGTGGGTAATTTATTTTTTTTCCTGACTTGTGAGCCAGAGTTGAGACTAGGTTAGGTGCTTGCTGCAGAGATGTGTGTCTGGAGAGGAATAGGAGGCAAACAGGAGAGTGAGAGGGATGGAGAGACTTATGCTTTTTTGGAGTATTGAATGGATGCCCGGAGCGGACACAGTCACTTTTCACCACTGCCATGGCATTGTTTGCCATTTGTAATAGGATATTTTTAAAAGGATAGCAAATAATAGAAGGCTGGCAAGTGAGCCTTGTCCAAGCTGTGATTGCTTGGGAGTGTGTATGTTTGTGTGTATGTCTGCACACATATACCGTATATTTGCTTTTGTGTCTTGAATTATGCAGGATGTGTGTTTATGCCATATTTGTTTCTCTCTCTTAGGTAGAGGTGACTCCACTGCAGATGAGGGAACATGTTGGCTATGGACCAAGGAGTGGTGGAGGAATGGCTGTCAGAATTTAAGGTATTGTTTGTGTGTGTGTGTGCGTGCGTGCGTGCGTGCGTGCAAAAAGTAGTGTTTAAAAGGACATAGCCATAATCAGTATGCAGTACATTCTCTGCTGCTTATTATTGGCAGTTTTTTTTTCCACGCACATAAACAGACACTCTCTGAAGTGTTTTGTTCCCTGAGAATTGCATGCTCCTACTCAAACATGAGCACTGATACGTGACTGTTACTGAAGCTGAGGTTTGGTGAGGCATGATAATCATAAGGGAGCAGCAGAGATTCTCCTGTGTGATGGGGACCAACCTGCGAACCCCTCTCAGTGAAGCTGATCTTTAAATGCAACCAGATTGATGTAACTGACCAGTCTGTCACCACCTGTCTGTGCAAAATTTAGTCAAAATATAATCACCTATATTGATATTAAATTCTGCCTCCTTCATATATGATGTTGCGCTTGGGGCAAGGTTTTGTTCACACTCTTGGCGTCTTACCCCACCATTAGCACTTCAGAAGCAGAGCATTTTGCTTGCCTGATTGTGTTGAATTACTCAGATCGATCTGATGGAATCAAGTTGGTAGTCTATCAGTCTTCAGTTGCTGTTCGTGTGTGTTTCAGACCCTCCCTGACAGTGCTGTATCCAGCTATGCCGCCTCACTAAAAGACAAAGGTTGCCTGGTCCCTGCACTCTACAAGGTCATCCGAGAGAACTACAGTGATGTATGGCCACACATATTTTTATTCATGTTAACAACATCTGCGTTGAATACCTGACCATACAACACTTTGAGTATTTTCTCATGTTTCCAGTGCAACCATGTACCTGTAATTATTATATTTTGCACATTATCTTGTGTTCTTTTTGTCCTTTGTTTTTTTTTTTTGGCTCATGGATCTGTGTGACAGTCCAGCACACTGCATCTCCGAAATACTGCTGTGCTTCATCCTGACATTATTGATGCGCCATAAATGCCAAATGCAAAATTTATCACAGCTCTAGTAGCAGTTATTCATGTAACCATGTGCCCGTGTTTTTGGCTTTCTGTCCTACCCAGTTGCTGGAGCCAGTATGCCACCAATTGTTTGAGTTTTACCGGAGTGGTGAGCCACAGCTGCAGCGTTTCACGCTACAGTTCCTGCCAGAGCTCCTGTGGAGCCTCCTGTCCGTCAGCGCAGCCAGAGACCCCCACACCTCCGGCTGCATCGAGGCCCTGCTGCTGGGCATTTACAACCTGGTAGGGGAGATGTGTGTGTGTCTGTGTGTGTGTTGGTGCGTATTTAGATTTTTAACACTACATTCTCACATTCTTATATCACAGCTGACTTGTTTTATGTATTATCAGTGGAGGAGTTCTACGCTTGTTAATAACAATTCATAGTTTCCAGTGTGATAAGTTCAAGGTAAGAAAAAGCGCTCGTAAAGAGTCATTGAGCCTTAGCGAGTGGGCACAGTTGTGCAGTTCAAGAAGCAGAGGACTTAACCGCTCAAGTATTTCTAAGATCTGCATCATGTGTTTTCAAAGACTGTGGGTAAGAAATAAGGGAACTGAAATTCAGCGATACACAATATGGATGGGTTTTACAAATGCCTGCAAGCTTCCCACAGAGAGATGCCAGCACGAATAATTATTAAGATATGTTGGGTCCTATTTTCATCCATTTTGGCTCTCAGTGTCCTATCTATCAGCAAAGTGCATTGTCCCCTAACTTCCTCTCTGCATAGCAGAATAGGTCAGCTGTCACTCAACACAGTGGCTGGCTCTCATTAATCTATTTGACATTAACATGCTCACAGGGGACACCAAAACCCCAGGGTTTGTGTGAGTGTGTTCAGGCAGTACACACTCACATACACCATCAAACTGAGTGGGGAAATGGAGACCCTGAGGTCCACACACACCCACACATCACAGATGAGTGTGCTTGAAGAGATAAGCACACGCTCTTTAGAGGTTCAGGGTACACACACAAAAAGCTTCTGTTTTTTTCTCGCCCACTAAAGCATTTTTTTCATTGTGTCCTTGTCATTCTCTCTCGCAGGAAATAGTAGATAAAGATGGACAAAGCAAAGTATTATCTTTTACCGTCCCTTCCCTCTCCAAGCCCTCAGTGTACCATGAGGTGAGAAGCACAGACACATCTTTTAATTTGCTTTTGCTGAAATGTTCGGTTAAAAAATGTGATCTTCATCTTCCCGCCTCCAGCCTTCAGCCATCGGCTCCATTGCCCTTACTGAGGGGGCTCTAGCCAATCACGGGCTAAGCAGGGTGGTGTACAGCGGGCCGCACCTCCAGAGAGAGACCTTTACAGCACAGAACAGGTAAGAGGCCTGATGGAAATGAACTTTCATATATTGAAAGTGGTCATGTTCTTCTCAGGCTGCATGTTTTCTACAAGGATGATCATGAACTTGATACAACTGTCCAGAAATTCAGGCATAAGGAAAGAGTTAAGTCACTGGGAAGAAAAAAGCAACCAAGATCTGAAATTTCAAGTTAAATGTAGTTTGACAGCTTCATTAAATATGGTAGGTTACCTTAAAAACCAGTCTACTTTCTTGGCTCTTGTCCTCAGACTCGTCAAAGAGAGTTTAGCTGCTGCCAGGGCCAATTATTTTGTGCATGGTGAACTGACGTCAGTGAAGGCCCATGGCAGTTCCCTTTGCTTTGTTGCATTTGAAGTTGTGATATTGCTGTTAGGGTTTCCTAAATTAATGTAATGAGGCCACACTGCAGCCAAACTCTGAAGGTCGTAGTGGTCAGAGTTTTTTCAGGGCTGTTTTCTTCTGCTGCTTCAGACTGACTGGAAATATTCTTTAAAATAGGAGATGAATTTTTTTTGTTTCCGGCTTATGTGACAAAACAAGTCTGGCTCTTTTTAAGATCCTGCAGAGATACTTTGATCTTGATCTCTTCAATGTTTTTGAAAGTTAACCTGGATATTTTGTTGGTGCATGCTGTAATTTTCACTGACTGTCATTTTTAAAGGCAAGCTCCACGGGGTTTTACACATCAGAGTCTGTTTACAGGTCTTGCTTAGAGTAGTGAAATACCCTTTTAGTGTATTTGAAGACATCAAGTTTTATTTTGTAGTCTTTCAGTCTGTCTTTTTGTGATGTTTTTATCAAGGATAGCTGGAAGTGTGAGTGTGTCTGAGAATGTGGGATCTAATATGCTTTTAAGTGTTGTTTTATGTGTTGTGTTGGATGTGAGGACATAAGAAGGCTATTTTTAAGGGTCTGTTTGTGCTGTTAAGATTTGAGGTGCTGACCTTCCTGCTGCTGTGCTACAATGCTGCTCTCAGTTACATGACCTCCACCTCCCTCCAGTCCCTCTGCCAGCTCAGCTCCAGGTAAAAAAAACACACACACACACACACACACACACACACAATCATTATTTTGCACGCACTTGCTTATCTGATCCTCTTATAGACTTTGGTGCCAAAGAGAACCAAGATATGGCTATTGAGTGACGGGCTGCGATGTACACACATCTCAGCTCAGTCATTTTGGTAATCTGAGAACTGCAGTTGAGCGTTACTCTGATAAGGACAGAGCTAAAGAGAAGTCATCAGCTTTGATTTCCCCTTGACAGTTTGCTGTGTGTCAGCTATGTACAGTATATGTGTACAGCGGCTCGTAAAGCTTCATATTCACAGATGTTATCTCAGTTTTAGGTGAATTCTCTTTGTTGCAACCTCTATGAAATGATTAATCAACTATCTCCAGTATATACTTTGAAATTATTCAATACCTTGAAGTCCTGTGGGTAATGTTTATGCAAAGCAATTATTTGCTCATTACTGAGTTTGATATCAGCTTATCACAGGGAAGTAAATTCCCTTGATGCAGCTGCAGCCAAGTAGCACATTGAAGTGGTTTCTCTGATTGAAACTTCTCTGTATCACTTCTACAAGTTTCTGTATTGTGTTTTTTTTATCGGTTATCCTCCAGGGTGTGTATATGTGGTTACCCACGGCAACAGATGCGGCGCTACAAGGGCATTAGCACACGACTGACGGTCACGTCAGAATTCCTGGTTCAGCTCATCACGGGGATACACTACGCCTTGTGAGTGTACACACATGCCTGCACAAACAGCCAGCCCAGTGCAGCACAGACTCACTGATCAGCTTTAACTCTTCAAGTCTAATTTCTCTAAGTGTATGCACTGCTGAATGTTTTTCTTAAAATCTGCTCCATGTGCCCCCCCCATATGACAGCATTTGAGTTGTTCTGTTTTAATGTGTTTGTTCTAAAAGAGGTTGTTCTGTGACAACATTGAACCAATTTACTTTGCTGCATTGCATTTCACAAATGACTTGACATCTTCATCACAATATAACACAAAGCAGTTGACATCAAAACATACTGATGGTGTCTGCTGCCTCAGCCTGTGTGACTGTTACAGCTCTGATCTAATGATCAAGCTATTAAAGGGGCCCTGTGGAGTCCTCTTGTAAACAAACAAAATTTCTGTTTACATTGAGTGTGATTCACCTGTGTGTGTATGCGCGTTCACGAAATAAACAAAACGGGGACGCAGTCAGAGAAAAATAGCTCTATAGTACTGCAGTGTCTCAAACTCCACTGGGAAAGATCAAATTGTATCTTAAGCTCATACGCTGTGTTCCATGTTTATGTGTTTGTGCCTGAGTGTAGGTGTAATGGGGAAGTTGAACTGGGATCCAAAGCACTGGATGATGTTCTGTATCGGGCCCAGCTGGAGTTGTTCCCTGAAGCTCTGTTGGTGGGTGCAATCATATTCTTTTCCTGCTGCTATCACATTTCCCTCCTCTGTGTGTGATTTTGGACCTGTAGAGTGTGTGTGTGTGTGTGTGTGTGTGTGTGTGTGTGTGTGTGTGTGTGTGTGTGTGTGTGTGTGTGTGTCAGAGAGCATGTGATTTAGACGCACATGCTCGCCTGTGGTTTTGATTCATGCACAGCACACCATGCTGTATTGTGTTGGTCTCTGTGTGTGTCAGAGGCTGCAAGCAGAGTGTAATCCCACTAGATTATTTACATGCTTTCCACTCTGCTCCGTTAAGCCGTAATCCTTGAGGCCCAGGGAGTAGAGGATTGAACCTAAGCTCACAGTATTGCTACACAAGTCAAGGTGTACTCCTCCACAACAATCAAAACCAACGAACTTTGGGCTCTCATTTATGAGAAGGGTTTTGGGGTTTAAAAAGACGTTTTTAAAATAATGAAACAGCTTTGTGGACACATGCCATGAACACACTCACCGTGTTGAGGAAAGGTTAAAATCGCAGCCCAGCGTGTTTATATGTTGCAGTGGAACACACCAGGTGGCTGCTAGCTAAGCGTAGCTTGGTGACGTGTACCTCATAAGACCAATGTGTTGCAGCCTCACAGACAAAAGATGTGTTGTGATTATGATGCCTTCTACCTCATGTTACGTGTTCAACAGTTACATGATCATTAGTGCAAGGGCCGCTTGAGATTTCCCAGCAAGAATAGAGGGTATTAGAGAAAGACTTGTGAAATAGTGTTATGGAAACACAAAGCCTTTTTGTTTTTTTCTTATATCCAGTCTGTGTACCTCAGTCAGTTTGGACTAAGCTTTAAGGTTTATCCCTGTGCAGAAAATGAGGTTATTTATCAGATGTTATTGGTTTGGTCCCATGATTGGAACAACACGTGTCTTAATGTCAGGAATTGTGTAGTGGGCCTCTACCTTTACATTTGGAGCTTTTTTGGTGGGGGGGTCGGTTGGGGCTGTTCTTAATTGGATGATGAGACAGAGAAACTTTTCTCTGTCGTTGAACTTGCTCAACAGTACTGCTATGTTTTCACTGACCTAAGTGCCCAACAGGCAAGACTTAAAACAGATACTTTTTGGATTTCCGAGTGTTGAAAATATGAAATGTATATGAAATGTCACAGAGCCAGTCCAGTTCCTCGCTGGCTGAGAGCCACTGGTCAGTCCCTCTGTGAAACTCTGCCATCAGCTGAAGCAGTAACATTAGTGGATGTGTGCTCCTCCTCGCCCTCAGGTGGGTAACGCCATCAAGTCGTCACTGCATGGCGCAGCGCTGAAGAGCAACAACAAGGAGGGTGCACGGAGCATCCAGGTGGAGATCACACCCACCTCCTCAAGGATCTCCCGAAATGCTGTCACCTCCCTCTCCATCAGGGGACACCGCTGGAAGAGACACGGTAAGACTCCTACACAAGGGGAGAAAGAGACACAACTGTGGGAGTTGAATCCACTAAAACAAAAGAAAGGCTCTCACTGACAGTCTGCACATTTTTCTTTCAACAATCACATTTTTATGGAGTAATAAAAATCGAATTATTTGATTGAAGAACAAAAAGATACCAAAGGAGAGAGCAAGAAGTTTAGATCTCTTCATTGTTCACTCAGTCTACCATTTCATGCCGTGTAGTCTCTGTGTTGAGTGTTGTTGTCATCCTTCTGTCCCAAAACTTGTAGAGGGCCATTCACAACTACGTGTGAGCTGTTAGGATTTGCCCAAGTTGGTGGCTATACAGAGACAGGCGAGCATACACAGTGTGAGGGCAGTCAGTGAAAAATACCGATCAAGATTCAACAGCACAAAGCAGAGAGCAGGTAGCGTATTTATAGTATAATACAGATACACCTGTGTACTGAGTGTGTGTTTTATGTCATGGTTTGTGTAGATTCAGTAAGTTTATAATGTTTCAGTGACCACAGAACAAATAAGAGTTAAATGAAGAATTAGAGTCAATGATGACAGTCTGTCTGTGGTTTAGAATGAGGAGAGTACAGCTCTCTTTTCCCACAGTGCAGATAAAGGCAGGTAAATTACAGCCCTCAGCTAGCTTAATGAGTAGGTTTCATCTTGAGCCTTAAAGCCTTTTTTTTTATCTCATGGATATCTGCTCGTTGGTGCCAGCTACTTGTTTATGCTGTTGTTGTGAGCAGACGATGGAGGAAAATACTCTGAAATATTAATTCATGTGTAGGGGTGAGCGTTGACCCGGTATGAAATGTGATTCCATTCAAACACAGTGTTCGTGTTCATCTCCACGTAGCATGCACTTTGACCATGTGTTATGTTCTGATCACTATGATTTTTGTCTTTTTATTTTTCTGCCATTACATTGATTACCTCTGTGTGTCTTGTGTCACTGTGGTCGTGTGTGCCCGTGCACGCGGCCGTCTTTTTGTTTTGTGTGCATGATACATGTCTGTCTGTCCGTGTGTGTGTGTGTGTGTCTTATATATGTATTGTCGCACTACTTCCATGCCCCCCCCACCATCAGAGTCCCAGGAGGTGAGTGTAGACAGTGAGGCTGCGCTGGGGGGCGTGGCCATCCCTGAGATCAGTGTGACAGGTGTGAGCGGAGAGAGAATGCCCAACGGAGACTCCCTGCGGCCGCGCCCCGATGGCCGCGTCCAGCCCGACGGCGACACGTTGGGTGCCGCCTCTGAGGTCAGCCTGGACCTACGAGGTCATGACTCCGGCTCGCGGGGTCAGGAGGTCAGGAGGCAGAAGTCTGTGAGGAGGATGGTGGAGAATGAGGGTTCTGGGTCGGCCTCCACAGGGAGGAGCCAGTACTAAGGTCCTGACCCTCCTTCCCCCTGCCCCACTCCCGGGGTAACCTAGGTAACCGTGTGTGGGGGGGCGTGGTCTGAAAAGCTGCATGATGACTTCCCCCTTTACCTTTACGCGCTGGGCTCCACCAACCTCTCTTCACCTAACCGCACCATTCCTGTCATCCGTCTATCCAGCGTCATTCATTCACTTACTCTCTCCTTTGTGGCTAAAGCTTCCTCATAAAGATCTACTGCTGAGACTCCTTCAAATCAAATGAATTATTTAAGTAATCTAACTGACTCTAACAGACGAATAACCGAATAAAAACGCTTAATAATGAAATGGGCTTGGCTGAATCATACAAGTGAAAGCAGAACATCAGTTAAACAAGCAGCATAAAGAACAGGTATTACAGACAGTGAATATGACACACATACTGTAGATAGGAAAGTGCAAACTTTCGTAAAAGTCACTGTAAAGGCTGAGGTCAGGTCACTGATCACGAAAAGGTCTCATGACCTTGAATCATAAAGCCGAGATATCATATCTCTATTAGCAGTGCCTGAACCAGGAGATTGAACTCTTGCGGTGCTGTTTGGGAGTCACACCTCGGTACGCCCCGACACATTACCCCTGGGTTGCACCTGGAGACAGATTACTTCCTTCTGACTGGTAGCTAGAAGCTGAGGAAAGATATGCAGGTCTTGAATTATTTGAAGCAAAAGCTGCTTTGCGTTAAATCTAGACTTGAATCTGATGACTCCTGACCTGTTTTTTTGAACAGACGAAACCTGACCGTCAAAGATTTTAACAGGACCTGCCTATCTGTCTGTTCACCAGCTGATTACAGGTGTTCTGTTACAGTGATAGCGTCAGATCAAAAGTGTGTGTTTGTGCATATGCGGGTTGTTTGCCGCACACAGGTGTGTATGCACGCTCTGAAGCAGGAAAGGTGTTTATTTTTGTATGTGTGTCTTTAGAGTTAGTGAAGAGGAACACGTGTTTTGGGTTTACTTCTTTCTGTCTTTGTTTGCCTTCCTCTTCTTTCCCTTTGTGGTCTTTCCGAGGCTTACGCTCTTAGACTCTGTCCTCTCCTGCCTTTGGGACGAAACATGCACTCCTTTGCCAGTAAACCACTGACTGTTAACCTAACCTGTGTGCTGGGCTGGAATACACAACTTGCATTGTCTCATGTCAGGTGGCCAGATGTCCTCGCAAGCTGAGGTTACAGTGTGAAGGCGCCACCTGCTGGACAGTGATGGAACTCCTCCGTCATGCAGCCCAACACTAAGCTCTACATGCAAAATATTAAAATGCATAATATATTGTTTTTAAAGAAAGTTCATCTTAATGATTTGATTGGATCAGATGGGCTGGATGACAGAGGAGCTGGTTATTTTTTTCCTCTGCACGCTCCTATTATTCATTTCGGTCCTTTTTTGTCTCCCTCTGTGTGTCTGTCTCACAGACGCAGTGGATCTGGGTTCCCCGGACGAGCTGATGGATATATCGGAGGTGGATGAAGGGGTGTGGCCGGGCGGTGTGGGGCCTGACATGACCCCACCTACCATCACTATCAGCAACAGTGTTACCACGTTGAACCTGGGGGCCAAGGCCATGAAGAAGTGTCGGCTGGGCGGGCGCACCAGCAAGGACAAAGACAAGGACGCGGGCCCTCTAACAACAGGCCGGGCCGTCAGCGAGAACACAGAGCTGTCTGTCAAGCGACTGACACTCACTTCCAGCCAATCAGTGCCCAAGGCAGGAGCTCTCACCAGCCTGACGCGCACCGCCAGTGCCGTCTTCTCCCGCTCCTTCGAGCAGGTGGCCAGTGGCAACGCCCCTCCCTCCAGCAACCACACCGCCTCTGAAGCTGGCCGCTATTCCTGCAGCCTGCAGGAGGAAGGGCTGGGGTACTTGAGTCCCACGCCAAACCACACGCAGCGCTCTCCCAGCATCAGTGTGCACCTTGGTTCTGACCTTTGAGCCCGTTGTGACTTCTGACGACCTGAACCCTCGCCTCTGATCTTGTGACCCTGTACCTGTGACCTGGAACTCCAAGCCATGCCAACTGCAGCGCGCCACAAACAAGATGAACAAACACTCCCGCTGGTTCCCTCGTCACTCCGTTTTAACGTCTTTGACTTTGTGCTGTAAACCAGCCTGCTACCCTGCTCCATTCAGACATCCGGAGCTCCGTCAGCTCCTTCTGCTCCTTTCCCCCGGCAGAGGATGTCAGGGATACCACCTCCAGTTTCAACTGTGTTTTGTTTTTTACCAGTACACTGTTGCCGTGAAGTCGTGCCAGGACGAAACTGCACTGAGCAGCCTGTCGTAAAAGGGTGCGCTTAAAACTCATTACTAAAAAAAAAACTGTGTGGAAAAGTATTTGGAAAGTATTTTAATTGGCATTTGTTGCCCCTGCATGGCTTTTCCATACATCCACCTTGACCTTGCCCAGGTTTGTCAGAGGGCAGATGTTGAGTGTGTGTGAGCACGCTTGGGTGTGTGTACTGTATGTGTGTATGTGCAATTGTTTTTAGAATAAAGGCTGCTGATTGATTCAATGAACAAGGTATGATTCTCCAAGCTGAAATAAGTGTTTCTATTCCTTTTTTTTAAAATAAAAGCTCCCCTCCCATAGCAATACAAATCGCTCCTATTCTGTGCTTTCCATCTTTTGGGAAGATAATCCAAACTCCCTCCACTGACACAAGTTACAGCTATGCTTCTTTAAAGAAAATCTGCATTCTTCCCTTAAAACAGCAGGAAAAGTGACCACTGAAGAATCAGTCAGTATGATTAAAAAAATCAGTTCTTTGTGTTTACAACTGCACAGTATTGTCATCATGATGGAAAAGCAATATTTCTGTCCCTCCCCCTCTCTCCTTAAGCACTTTCCTCAATTGCTGTGTATTCGATGGCAAGAAACAACACTCCAACTTCAACAAATGACGAGGATGTTTTGAAGATGGGGGATGACGGGTGTGTATGATTTTAGATATTGAATTTTGCACTTGAAAGAGCAAACGAGTTGTGTTCTCAACTTTGGTATTTTCTTATGATGAACAAGAGAGGTTCAACTCTCAACTGTGGTAACTTCCTGTGAGAAAGCTTTGTTGCTCCATATGGATTTCTACGATCTAGCCATTGATTCAAAAAACAAAAAAAGTTTAAAACCCGTACAGACTTGAAGTCCACCGACTTCTACAGAGGTAAAAGAATGTGATAGCAAAACTGTTACTGAACCTCTTGCTGTGCGTTCTGCGGTGAGAAAGCGTGCAGAGCAACTATGATCTTTCTTCCGATCCACCCACCATTTTTGCTGTTCGTAGTACTTTGGTGACGTGTTTCCTGTGTCCCTCCTTGTTGTTCACATCATCGCACCACATGACATGGTAATATTCTGTTGTACCAAAAAAGGAATTGAACTCCACCCATCTGCTACAGTTGATGTCCTAAAATCAAGCGTTCTTGCTGCCCTACCCTCAAGCAAAAGTGTGTGCTGTTGTCTGTGTACTAGAGCTGTTGAGTGTCCATGCAGTAGCTTGGTGGGACAATAACAATCATGGTGTTTCTCTGTGTGGGGTTTACAGAATGTGAATGGGTAAGCTCTTGTTGTACATCACGCTGTTGTACTAAAGTTGGTTTATATTGGCCTTTCTATGTCTGAAGATAACTCACTGCTACAAATTCTGGGAATAAAGTGTTTCTATATTTCACTCGTGTGCTCGCTTTTATTTTACTGCCTCTGCATCACCAAATGAAATGATAAATTCAGAATATATGCCAAAGCCATAAAATTCAGCATTTTTATATAGACCAGGAAAGTATATTTATTTTTAAGCTGACTGAAAACCCTATAAACTGTTAGGGTTGTCTAGATAATGTCTCCATGGCTGGAAACCATATTTTATCTACAGAACTGGCTGCACAAGCTGATTTCTCACAACCAATGTAAATGCATGCTGTTAAGTAGAATAATTTAGGCAACTAGACAACTGTTTTAACACTCAGTTGTTGAAATTAAACTAATTTAAAAAACACAAACAAAAAAAAAAAACACAGTGGTCCAGTATTAATAAAAACGCCTCTGAATACGAAACACTTAAATCCAGTGTGTGAGCCGCGGCGGACGTGCAGTTACAGATCTGACCACACGATGGCAGCCTATAACAGATGGACGCTGTCGGCTACCAGTCCTACGTCACATCCTCTTACAGTGTCCTTGTCGGCAACAGCAGCATCATCGCCGTTCGGGATAAACACATGGCTAAACTGAGCAAAGAGACCAAACAGCGGCTGCAGCAGCTGTTCCAGTGCGGCCAGTTTGTCATCCGATGGGGTTTTATTCCAACTGTGTTGTACCTCGGTCAGTATCTGAACAAGAAAAGGGGGAACACGGCGGGTTAGTAGCCTCGCTGACGTTAGCCGATTAGCTTAGCATACTAGCACTCAACTATGTGCTGTAAAAAAAAATCAGGGCCAGTGCACGTGATGTAGCTCTGACACATATTAAGACCACAATGTTTGTATTTTAAGTGTTGTTTTATTAGGAACAGTTGAAATAGTTGTGTTGCATTCAGGTGACGCATGAGCAGCTCCTAAGAGGTAGTGCATGTTAAGTTGCTCCCTGAGGAGAAGCAGTGTAATAGTGTAGAAGCAGTCATTTCTATACGTGTGTGAACAAGCTGTCAGCCTTAACAAGTGATAATTTAAAGTTTTATAGAAAGAGAAGTAATATATGATAGATAAATTGAATTGAGGAACAGAGGAATCGTGTTCTTGAAGTATTTGATCAGTAAATCCTGGATCTTTAGTTTAAGCTGTTAAGTGCCTGTGCACTTGTATTTTATCGGCAAATTTCTGGGGCCTGTCTATAGCACTAAAATACCTGGTTGGAGTAGAGAGGGGAAAGTTCAGACTTAAACATGAGTGTGGTTTGGAGTCAACCAGGGGAAGTTAAGACTTTTGCATGTGTGACCGCACAGCCGGTGGATTTGCCCCCCTATGACTGAATCTTCTCTGACTTCAGCATTTTGGAAAGACCGACGTTGATGTCATACTTTCTCCCTTCTCATTTCACACGCTTTCTTTAGCCTTCTTTACATGCAGTTCTCTGTTGCAACTCATTTACTTCTTAGGCGCAGGATTTTCTAGCTCTTGTCTTACCACCCCCTGAATAACGCTGCATAGCTCAGGCAATTTTGATCTAATAGCGCTGAAACAACTAGTCAGCTATATGATTACCATGTTAAAAGTTAAGTCATTTATACGATAGAAATACCACACTTAAATCTTTAATCTTGTCTTATTTGAACAGTTTTATGTTTTGAGTGTTTTAAGTGTTAGTCAGAAACCTCAGGCTCTGAAAACATGAGCGATGGGCATTTTTAACCTCAGATTAAGGGAGGAGTAAGTTGAGGCTATATTTGGTCTTATAGGAATCTCTTGTTTTTTTTCTGAAGAATCAGTTGCATCATGATTGACCCCGTCCATGACCTGTGAACGAAGCTAGAAAAAAAAATACTGGGGAAGTGAATGTGTTATCCTTTCTGTGCATGTGAGTCAGATTTGCTGCTCACTACATTTTACAATGGCCCTTTTACTCTGTCCCACGTAAATGACATCTGCAGGGCCTCTGTGGACGTCAGAGCTCTCTGATGCAATGAAAGTGTTAAATGAAACTGGAGCGTTTGCGCTGTAATGAAATGAACTGTATCTCACAGTGAAAGGGCATCTAGTGGCAAAAGGATACACCGAATTGTCAGGGGAGATTTTTGTGTTATTTAAGTGCACAGGCATTTCACTTATTGTAAAAATACTCCAATCCTCCCAGCTCATACTGTATAGTTTATGTACCAGCTGATTTTCTACACTAGAGGCTGAACTAGAGTCAGCTTTCTTTCTGACTTTCTGAAATATAAATCTTCATTCTGGTTTTGATTTGCAGGTTTCAAACGAGGAGCAGATCCAGGAATGCCGGAGCCCACAGTCCTGAGGTGAGGGCAGTCTGGTTTTAGATTTGTGCCTCCTATCGAACAGATTACTGTGAAATGTGAAGCTGAAAAGGAGTTTTCACACCTCTGCACAACGAGGATGTGTTTCCTGTAGTCATGGAATAGTTGCTGAGAAAGCTTTCTGATTCTGATTCCTACTGAACAGATTACTGTGAAATGTGAAGCTGGAAAGGAGTTTTCACACCTCCGCACAACAAGGATGTATTTCCTGTAGTCGTGGAATAGTTGGGGTAACTGTCAACTAGTCATACAAGTTGTAATAACTGTCAGCAACGTGAAATCTGAAGGTTTTATGTTGTGCATTAAGATTGAGGAGGCTGTGACAGAAATGAAAAGCCTAATTGGTTTATTTCACATTTTCCCACATCGGGATGTTTGCCATTTTCTTTGCCCTTGATCATTTTTAGTTGACATAGAAGAACAAAACACTTAGGTGTAGGTGCTAAATAAGGTGAATTTAATATTTATTGCAGTTAGTAGCTGGAAATCAAAGTCCTGAAATAGAATAATGGTTAATTTCTTAACACATATGCAATGTGGCAGTTTAAACCTCTTCAATATGCCTCATCTTGTTTTCAGTGGGGTTTGTTGATTTGTGTTGGTTTGTCGCCACCGAAAGTTTAAAAAAATATATGCTAAAAAATGGATTATTATAAAAATGACAGTAAACTTGGTCATGGAAATTCAGCAGTACAATTGAACTGTTATCTTTCTTTTTCTTCAGTTTGCTATGGGGCTAAAGGACGCTTCTGCACAGCCAGTCCCCTCCTCACATCAAAACCATGTGACCCACCCTTCATAGGAAAACCAGGAAAAAGATACAGTATTTTGTCCAGTGTCGCAGGAGTAATGAATGAATGTTATCTGTGACCATACTGTTTATGGCCACACATACAGTACCTGACTACGTGGACAAAATGTATTTGGATTAACAAGTTGGAATCAAGACTTCGTCCCTGAAAACATGTTGTCTTGACTGGACTGTCTGTCTGTATGTTACTGGGATTGTTTGATGCTGATGTTTGGTTATACTGTACCATTCATTCCATGTTTTTCCTCTTTTTATTAGTAATTTAAAATTTCTGGAAATAAATCCACACAGAAATGTTACTCTTGTGTTTATTACCAGGAGCAGTGTTGGAATGAAAGTACTGTACTTATTTTAAATGTGAGATACTTGAGTCTTTTCTTGTCACGCCACTTTCACTTTTACTCAAACATTTTAGAGGGAAACATTGTACTTTTTACTTTACTATATCTCAGTACAACAGTACAAGTACATTTGCATGATTAGTTGATTAGCTGATTAATGGATTGACAAAATTCATTGGAAAATATTGTAAGAATTTTTCCGGGAACACCCACAGTGACATTATGTGCTGTTGCCAGGTGTGCAACATTAGCTAATGTTAGCTTAGAAATTGAGTCCGCAACGTCAACAAATGGCCGGCATCCAGTCCAAAGTCCAAAGTCAAAGCTAACATCACTACAAAGCATGTGAAATATACTGTGATATTGTGGTCTTAGTTGACTAGTATAGCTTACATTAGCTTGCTTGCTAATGTAGCAAAATGTTGTCGAGTAGTTCGATTTAATTCTCGCATTTGCCATTTCCAAATTCCTTTATCAGCTAACACGAAGCAACCAACGACAGATCCATGCAGTGTAGCCAAGTTACGGCTAGCTGGCTAACTTTAGCTTGCCTGCTCACTAACATTATTGCTACAAAATGCTGAGTGGATATTTCAATTGGCTAGCTTGCCAAATTACTTCACCAGCTAATTCCTTCACCACCATACTACCGTATATATTCTGAAAGTGTTGAATTAGAAAACAACGCATGATGTAACAGAGCAAGGCAAGGCAGGGGCAGCCAACTAGCTCACTGTAACCTGAGCTAAGATTAGCCAGCTAGCTCTATCTTAACTATAGGGCATGGCTGTGGCATTGGTTGCTTCATCTTGTTAGATAATAAGGGAAATTGCAAATGAGAAGCCAAGTATGTTCTGAAAGTTCCACATGGCGTCTTTATCTCACAATGCAGGACTTTTACTTCTAACAGAGTATTTTAACAGTGTGGTATTAGTACTTTGGTAAAAGACCTGATTCCTCCACTACCGACCAGGATCCATGTTGATGCTTAACCTTAAAACGACCAAATCACACAGAATGTGTAAAATAGAAACAATGATTCATAGAGCATAGCTCGTTTTATCTGTTTTTGATCATAGTCAGATTTTCCAGCCTCCAGCAAACACCCGGATGTAAGGAGACTGATAAAAATCTACAGCTATCGTTAACAGTTGTAGACAAAACATCCCTGAAATGACATGAAATGTGTGAAAGTGATGGAATGAAGACGCTTCATTCTTGTCTATGCAAATGATTTTATTTCTGCATGTGTACAGAATATTCACAAATTGACACGGTTTAACGCAGCTCATTGCATCGTAATTCAATTAGCACCAATTCAGTTTAACAATAATAGCTGTAAATAAATAACAGTGAACAGTACTGTAAATATAAAATCATTGTTTGCAAATGTAGAAGACACAACTATTGCTGGTTTTTCTTTTTGATAGCAAGTAATGGAGTTCTAACAATGCCGCTCAAGTAATATCACAATCCAGAAATGAATCAAATCACTATCAAGTACAAACTTTAGTGCACAAAACCCACAACCGTGGATTTTCCTATGACAAATAAATAACAATTGTCACCAAGTATAAATAGATAAAATAAGTTATGAAATAGTGGCTGATTGGAGCCCTGAGGCCTGAAACATTTGCACAATCATAGATTGCTATAGACCAACTCAGTGCACTCAGAACATGCACTTTCATGATATCCCCCTTAACACCACCCAGTGTCCCTGAGGTATTCTTTCATAACTAGAACTTTTCATCTTTTTAAATTTGGGTAATAGGCTGACTGGTGAGTACCAGGTCCCTGTTACTTCCTCTGGACATCTCCCTTTTCCTCAGCTCTCTCTTGCAGTAGATGAGGAACTGGCAGAACCTGTTGAGGATGGCGTGTGCGGTCATCTTTCTGCTGAACATGTTGGAGCTGTCGATGTCCCTCAGCAGCTGCTCGTTATCCTGGCTGCTGGTGACCGCTGTGACCCGCTCAGGGTGCCTCATCTGTGGGGCAGAAGTGACAGTGGTATAATATGACTATGTATGCTATATCATGATAATAAACCTCAGATGTAACTACAGTAGGTACATTTACTCTTGTACTGAGCTTAAGTACAACTTAGAGGTATATTTGCTTTTTGTTTCAGAAGGAAATACTGTAGTTATCTCAGACAGTTGTGAGTATGCAGGAAACCATCGTTTGGTTAAGTGTGTATGTGTGTCTGTCCAAATGCTCAAAAACTTTTCATGCTTGCACTGATTCCCAATTTTTGAAAAACTTACTTACTCTGTTGCTTTACAGATTGCATGCAAAACTCATGAGGAGTGTAGAAAATACCAAACAGTACACAAACCTGTTTTTTGCACTACTGTTATCTATGTAAATACATGCTCACGTTATCCATTACATCTTGTTCGATTTTAAATGTAATGTATATCTTGTTCAACTGTGCAGTAGCACTGTATTTATTACCCATGTTGGCAACAGTATTTTTTAGAAACTACATATATACATACACTAGTGCAATTCAATGTTCTCTTAATGCAACAGTATTTCTCAAGTACAATTTCAACATATGGCACTGGTAGTTTTTCTCATAAGAATATTGGCAATAGTATTTTTACAGGCAGTAAAGTTTGTAATACTCACTGGCTGTAACGACTTCATTTCCCCAGTGTGGGATCAATAAAGTCTTATCTTATCATAAAAAAAATGCAGTTTACACAGTAATGCATCAGCGACAATCCAACACTCATATTCATATAATGTAACACTAACAGGAGATGGGACTTTTACTCCTGCTAGAGTATTTTTACAATGTGGTGTTGCTGCTTTTTACTTTAATGAAGGCTCTACATACTTCTTCCACCACTGAACACAATAGAAATTCTGAAAAAGCCACCCAGATGAAAAGTGATTACATGGCAAGGTTGACACAAAGGCCACTAGAGTGCGTTGAGACAACAAATACATATGTTTTTTTTGTTTTTTTGTTTTTTTTCCTGTTTAATCAGAAAGAAAAGTCTGCAGCCTGTCAGACCCACCTTTTGCTGAATCAGGCCGATAACCAAGCTGCTGTAGTGTCTGATATCTGAGGGGATCGTGCTGCTGGGGTACACCTTCTCAACATGCTGGAGAAGAGCTGTGAAGGTAAGCAGGCCCTCCACCAACCTGTGGAGACAATCCTCCTGCAGAGGGAGAAGACAATCACTGTCACATGATCCCCATCAGGTTGTTCTTTCATCAGCGTCTACAGGACGACAAAGGAGGAGACACACTACCTTGCTGAAGTTGGATTTAGGGCACCTCTCTGGAAGCGAGGAGATTTGGTAGTTGTCCAGAAAATCATATGCCAACTTGCTGTGGAATTCATCTTCAAACTGATGGAGAAAGAGAAATGATGGGGATCCTGAGCGCAGCTTATGTACTCATGGCCAGACATTTAGACATCAGTCAGCCCTCTCTAACTTTAAAAAATGACTGAGTTAAAGGACGCAACTGCGAAAAAAATACCGCGGTTCAAGGCAATCCCTGCTGGATAAAGTGCTCACCTGCATCTGGTGGCGAGTGGTTACGCCAAGGACTGAATCCCACACATCTCTCTGCGGGTCAAGGGGCGCCTCCTCCTCACCTGAGGTGTCACCTGCCGGGCTGTCGGTGAGCGCGTCCTCCACCGGAGCTCCAGGAGCGCAATGCAACAGAGCGGCCAGCATCACCGCAGAGAGCACGTCTGTGCGAAAGGGAAAGCATGAATGACTGAGTGAATGAAAAAGAGGAAGAAACGCAGGAAGCGTGCGCACCACAGGCTGCAAATCACTTACTGAGTTTAGAGGGCATGCTGCGCTGCTGGGAAGCACTTGTTGAGTTTCCACTGATGCTGAGGTGCTGTCAAGGCCAGAGGCTGTCGTCTTGTCTTTGGGATGGGCTGTCATTTTATATGCTTCAGACTGGAGGGATTTCCCAACACCTCTCTACGACAGGCAGGCACGGAATTGAAGTTTTGCGTCAAGCATCCGGGCCGGCACCCGGCGGTTGATGGTGATTTTGGTGAAGGTCTGTTGCCTCCAGCTTAGATTAAAGGATGAACATTCATTCATTCATTCATTCATTCTATACCCGCCTATCCCTTTCGGGGTTGCGGGGGGCTGGAGCCTATCCCAGCTGTCAACGGACGAGAGGCGGGGTACACCCTGGACCGGTCGCCAGTCGATCGCTGGGCAACATACACACACATACAAACATTCACTCTCACAGTCACACCTAAGGGCAATCTTAGAGTAACCAATTAACCTAATGAGCATGTTTTTGGTCTGTGGGAGGAAGCCGGAGTGCCCGGAGAGAACCCACGCAAGCACGGGAAGAACATGCAAACTTTGCACAGAAAGGCCCCCGCCTGACCCGGGGATCGAACCGGCGACCTTCTTGCTGTGAGCCCCGCCCCCCCCCCCCCCCCACACACACACACACACACACACACACACGCACACACAACCACTAGGCCATCCACATAATTGTGAAAAAATCCCTTTGATATTTTCAGCCAAATAATTTAAAGGGAAAATCCAGTCCAAACCATATATTTGCATGCTCTACTTTTAGAATCATTGTAGATGAAATGAACAAAAGACAGCCAGTGATGAAAAGTCAAATTTACATTGGAGTTTTAACATTTCAATTCCTCACTGAGGGATTAGTTGCCTATCCTTGACTTCCTGGAGTATTTCCACAAGTCTTTCCCAATATTAGAAACACTTGTGTAATGTAAGATGCTCTTCCCCTCACATGACCAGCTGAAGGATCAATAGGCCTATCTGTCACACTTTGCCATCAAACGGGCATTTCTATTATTCCAGTATTGTATCTGAAGGATGTGTTAAGTTTCATTGGTGCATGCAATCACTGAATTTCTTGTTGTTTCCTCACACTGATGTTGTGTTATCACGTTCCTGTTCCAATATTAGTCATGAAGCCTGATTTTTCCATGTATAAGTTTGATCGCTGACCTGTTCTGCACCTTTGAAGAGATGGGAGAATGGGGTCATGCTTTTAAAGCCGTATCCTCATCACAAAGCCTGTAAGAATATAACTGACAACAATGAACAATAAACTGATGGCAGAGAGAAATGTGACCTGATCTTCATCACTGGTATACTCTCCGGTCAGCATACCTGTCAGCTTGATAGTTCACCTGGATGTTTTCAGCATGATGGTGC
The DNA here is from genome assembly GCA_037975065.1 of Chaetodon trifasciatus. Taxonomy (NCBI): domain Eukaryota; kingdom Metazoa; phylum Chordata; class Actinopteri; order Chaetodontiformes; family Chaetodontidae; genus Chaetodon; species Chaetodon trifasciatus. The sequence goes on along the minus strand of JBBMOE010000015.1, from coordinate 3,257,991 downwards.
TCCAAATATGGTTTATTTTATTAAGTTAGTAATAATGGCTTTTGACCTTGACCCCAGCAAATGTTTTAAAGAGTTTACCAGTTTGTAATTTTCTACACTATGACATAAAGTTTATTAGGTTTTCCCAGGGTGATCTGAGTGTCATAATATTTACAGCCCATATTTACTGAGGGCTTTGTACTTTCAGCCATCCACTTGAGTGCCTGGAAAAGGGTTTCATGTGCAAAATCCTACCAATGGATTAGTTTAACTCCCCCTTCTGCCCTCTACCATCTCCAACAGTGCCCCCAGGACACCAACCACTGGGCCGCTCCTGTAACTACCCTTTTTTGTGTCTTTTTTTTTTTTTTGTCTTTTTAATGTTTTCTGTGGGCCTGGAGGAGCTTAGTCAGATCTGAAAATCACTTGAGTAATCTTGAGCTACAGCATGGAAACATTTGCTGGCCTGCAGAAAACACAAAAACGTGTTAAATCACACAGTGGTCTATCACCATTAGATGACACCTAGATACTGAGCTCATTCATGTAATGTCCAAAAGAATTAAATACTTTTCATGATATTTTCTTATTTTTAACAGGAATGCTGTCCACTTTGTCAGATTTCCATTAACATCCAATGTGGTCGTTTCATCGACGAAACTATGCTGTTCAAGTCTGACAGAAGCAGCTTTAAACTCGTCAGCCATCAGCTTCCCGGCCGTCTGATTAGCCGAAACTTTCTGCAGATAACACCTGAGAGGACGCAAGCCGCTTCCTCTCCCATCATGAGACGATGTGCCCGAGAGTGGAGACAGACAGACAGACAAACCACACAGATCAGCTGAAATCACAGACTAGCATATTTTATTATGGCTATGACATTCCAGGTTGCATACAATTTCAATTTTTGATATTCCAAAGAGTTAGACAGGTTACACATGGTGTGAACATCTAAAGAAGAACTTTCTCATTTTGTGACTGCAGCCACATTTTGCTGGTGACAGAACATTCATATTTCATCATTGGTTTTGTAATCTGTATTCATGTCAGATAATATAAGTTAGCATTTCTACATTATACCTGGTGTTTTCCCAAATACCTGTGTTAATACCTCTGCCTAAACCTTAATTTAGAAAAACTGTAAAACAAGGGAAATTTTACTCCATAATGGACTGATGGTCATCTGTTTTCTATATATTCTGTTTCAGCTGAGCTGTTGACACCATCTGCATTGAAGGTTTTGAGAGATTGTTTTCAGAACTGGCATTCTAGATTTGATACTTTCGCTATGTTTTCTTCGATAGATTACGTTGTATCGTTCACAAACTAAATGCTGGGACACCAGAAGGCACAATTCTAGGCCCACTGATATTCCCCCATATAAATGCTTCCTCTCACTAAAAAGTCCTGTGCCTCAGTTACTGGATATTTTGTCAAATACCCCTCTAAATGTTACTAACTTTTTCCATAGTTACTCTATCAAAAAAGATACTTTAAGATAACATTAATTAGGAAATATTAGTATGCTAATACGATAAATTAATATGATAAACATAGTAAACATTACAGTAAATCTGCCAAACATCATCATTTCAGCATTGCCATTGTGAGCACTTTATCATGCTGATGTTAGCATGTAGCTCAAAGCATGGCTGTGCTTCTGTACAGTGTCACAGAGATGCCAACTGTGGACACTTCTTTTCATCTTCTTCTTATTATTTTACCCAATGTGATGGGCTATCATCTTATATTCTGCAGACTGGAAGGATTTCCCAATACCTCTCTGCGACAGGCACACAATTAAAATTTTGCACCAAGCATCTTGGCCCGCATCTGTCAACAGTTGGTGGGGACTTTGGTGAGGATGGTGACAGTATCCACGTTCAAAATGTCCACAAAGAGCAGGATTTAATATCACTGTACTCTCCCTGTAGTGATAATAGAAGTTAGTCCTCAAATGTGTTTCATCCCTCTTTAAACCCTGATTATTGTTACTATCACCAGTTGTTGTATCACCAGAAGTGACTTGGTTTATGGATAGGTCACAGTAGTTTGGGTTCCTGTACATTGTATATGGTGCAAGAACAATGTATGTGTATTTACTAACTTCTTGTGAGGTCCTCCTGTCATTTTGGACCAGAGTAGGAGGATTACTTTGTGTTTCTTCCATTTTTGAGTGATTCTTCTTTCCACTGAGGATGTAAGATTGGTGATTTGTTTTTTTCTTGTTTAATTTTCATTAATGGTGTTAATGAGAAAGAATATGAAGATTCTGTCTGAGTCTGCAGAGATGTGCAAATGTGGTTCTGACTTTTGCTATGCAACTTCCATGACAAAAAGCATTCTGATATCTAGCACATTCTACAGTGTCATCATTCTGTGAAACTTGGCTGGGATATGAAAATATGACCCCTAACCCGGATATGAGCTTCCTGCTTCACATGTATCATGAGCCAGTTACTCACACTCTTTCATGTCGAGACACGCGTTGTTTTCTTTGAATCACTTAAAACTGAATGAAAGGGAATAAGTGTGTACAAAAGACTTCATCTTAAAACCCAGCACCATTTAGCTCATTTCCTTCTCTTAAAACATTGAAAGAAAAGTCTCCTCCCTTCACCAACTATCAGTTGTGCTTTCACAACTTTCTTCCTTTCTTCATATACTCCTGTCAAATAATAACTTGCAACTATCTTGCTTCCATTCAGTTGCATTGTATGTGATTATTAGCGCTTTGCCCCACAGGCTCCATGACATACTTTGTAATCAAAATATTTTGTTCTTTATAATTCCCCATGCTACTATTTTTGATATGTAACTTTCCCTCTGTCTGTCGGTATTACTCATGGGGAATCAAACTGGAGAACTCCAAAATTGGGTCAAAAAAAAAAAAAAAAGGAGCAGTCTGTATACTAGCCGATGCTGATCTGCTCTACAGTGGATGTCGTAAGAACGGGATTGTGTCCACTTTTGATCGGGGAGTGTTTTTGAACTTCCAGTGGACAATTTGACTCTTTAGAATAGCTCAGTGGTTGCAGGGTGGCGTCTTAATGGGAAGTGCTGATTTGGGACATTCTCCTTCCTACTTAAGGCCTCAAGACACGCTTCCAGTTTTTGCTTTGTGAATATGCAGTTTTGTCTAATACATCTATTCAAGTTCTGAACAGTTATTGTTATTGTTATTGTTATTGTATTTTTATGTGTGATTTTTGCACTCAGCTTTCTGTTTGAGAAGAAAGTCTGGTGAAAGCAGTAGCTCTGACTCTCAAAGCGAACCACTCTAAGAAAACACATGAAGAAATATATTCATGTTTTGTCCAAAATGAAAATAGCCAACATCTGCTTTTTGTGACATAATCATGCATTGAAAGGATATTGTACATTTAAACACAGCAATACAGAAGATGAGTTTCAAACAGCAGTGCACAAACCAACTTCACCTTCAGGTCCAAACTGAGCTGAGCTCTTTATCAGCTGTTTTACCTCAGGCCACGTATAAACCTTGGAAACTTGATTTTTAAGCCAGCATGAATGAGATGTCTTTAAAGTGCTGTGGAAAAAAAATTAATTCAGATCACTTCAGATTTATTTATATAGCGTCACAGGACACTTTCATATGTACAGACCAAACTCTTTATCCGCAGAGACCCAACAATTCCCTCATGAGCAAGCTCTTGCCGATTGTGGCGAGGATCAACTTCCATCTGCCTCGACTGGAGAGAGACACAGAGAGAAATGCAATCACAGTAACAGTGACAGCTCTATTAATAGACTCTTAACTATATGTAGAATAGTATAGTTTAGTATATACATATATGATATATTCACATATGTGAAATATTTACATATTGGTAACAGAAAGTATATGTATGCAATACAGGATTATGGATGTAGTAATAATAGAAGTATGACAAATAATAGCAGCAGTTGCAGTTAATATCAGACAGGGCCATGGCAGGAGACATAGCTATAATCCACAAGCCCGCACAGCTGAGGCAGGCAGCTACATGCAGGGACAATTCCAGCATGAATATTAGCAAATTCTAACTCATATGAGCTAAAACATTAGAACATTATAACTCACATAAGGTAAAACAGAGCATTATAACTCATGTGAGTTGCAGCATTAGAATACTTTAACTCATATGCCGATGAACTGGTTTCACCTCATTCAGGTTGAAACATTATTCAGCATATTTGCACCATGTCCATCAGTGACTAGTTTCCTCTTGCTCCACAGTTTTTGTTCCTCTCGTGTTTCTGCTGAAATTCTTAGGATTAAAAGAAGGGTGATGATGGTGTAACTCTCCAACCCCCCAGCAAACATTTTAACTTTATTATTTCATGTGCATCAGCTGTGTTCGAAATAATTATATATTGCCAATAACCTCATGGCTACCCAAAAGAAAGGGTAGGATCCATCAAACATCCCCTTTGGCCTTTCCCTATGAGCTCCAGCCTATTCAAAGACAATCCCATCTTAATTCCACCACAAGAACAGAAAAATCTAGTATCTAAACTACTCAGATCCTCTTTTATTCTTTCATTATCAATGATACCCAAATTCAGGGAAATCCAGTTTCTTTCTCCTGTTGTGTTAGTTTTACTATGAACACTGACCAGTGTCAAAGTCTGTGTATAGATGTCTATTCTTTTGTAAAGCCAGTTTAGTACCACCATATGCTCTGTATATGTTCTACTATATGCAGTGTCTTACATCTCACACAATATAGTACAGTGTGTGATGGTATGTACAAAAAAAAGTACACGTGATACAAAGCTAACACACAATATTTGTTTAAACCTTTAAAATAACCCTCCCAAAACAATAAACACAAATATTCTCATTTAAAAAAATGAGTGGTTGGTAGTATGGTTGAAACCTTATATCAGAGTTAATGCAATTTTATTTAACATTATCAATATATATCATGATACTGTACGTTTTCTAGGAACTCAATTGTGAAACCACTTACAGTAATAACGGAAATGTCTGTTTTTGGCTAATGCAGGAACCCTGTCAAAGCCTGACAATGTACTGCACCACGTTGATGCAGAAATCCTGAAATTCCAACATTACCATAAAACAGTCCTGCTCATTGATTTGCAACATTACCTGCAAGATGACTAAATACAAATGTTGCCCCAAGTTCTCAAGAAGTACAGTACAACCAGAACCTCTCCACTGGATTTTTGTGACACTGGCTCCACTACAAGACAATTCATTCAGAAGGCAGTCTTTCAGTTTCACAAAATTGACTAATAACGCTGGACCCACATTTGATTCAGTGTAAATTCCCCAACAAATGTATATAAACTGTATTACCAAAACTAATTGACATGCAGTCAACCAGGGACTTTTGGGCCCCCTTGGGGTCTGTGTCTCTGTAATCCAATTCTGGTTATTACACTACAGATACAGAAGTTATATAATAAAGGTACAGCTTTGAGAAGTAAACTGATGGACTAAATAGTTACCTGCAGGATCAAACTAGCAAGTTTGACTTTTTATCAAAATGGAACTGGACGATTGAATCCGCACGTTTCTCACAGGACAAAAACAGGGCTGTTTTTGTTTTCAGATAAAAGACTCAGAGTGCAGGATGTGAGCACTGGCTTCTGTCCAACCTGCCCCCAGTTGTTCTCATGTGCATAGCACTGTCTGATCTTAAAAACCCTGAATTGCTTAAAGCCTGCACCCTGAGTAAGCCTTTAAAATCGCCCAAGTGTTTAAGATTTGCACTTATCAATGTGATGAAATAAAATCTGTCACAGTGAACTCTGTTCAGCCTGTAGTTTGCCAGAGTCACTGCTAGATGGCAATCATGCAGCATCTATGATGAGAGGCACGTTCAGTCCTCTCTGATGTCTGCAGGCGACAGTATGGAATGGACTGTTCTGTGCTTTGCCCACTCACCACAACAATAACATATCACCCTCAGGGCCTGTGTGAGCATGGAAGTGTGTGTTTGGACTTCAGTTTGAGCATATGGACGAATGAGTAATCATTCACAAGCAGGCTTCTGTGGACGACCGTTAAGTCTTCCTCATCTAATGGCTTTTTAATTGTCTCAGCAGAAAATGGATCACTGTCACCCTTAAGTCCATGAAGAGTTTCTACCATATGTGTATGGAAGAAAAAACATTTTGAGTCTCATATTTTGCCCTCAGTGCAGGTTCATATCATGTTTCACTTCAAGCTAAAATGTAATGACCTTGCATCCAGACAAACAAGACTATGAGTGTACAGTCATGCTAGCGGTTCTCGGAGGCTGCACTTTGGGTCAGTGGTGCATTGAGCTAAATGCTAACGTGCTAACATGCTCACACTGAATATCCTAACATGCTGATGTTTAGAAGGTTGAAGCTTGAAATGTTCACAATCGTGCTAACATTTGCTAATTAGCACTGAACACAAAGTAGAGCTGAGGAGGCTGAGAGAAGTTATTAGGATTTATCCTCTGGGGACCGTGAGTGTTAGCGCAAAACTTCATAGCAGTGCATCCAATAGCTGTTTGGCTATTTCAGCCTGGGCCAAAGTGGTGGACTGACCAGCTAGCTAGTGAGGCTAAAAAAGTATTTTTATAATGTCTGTCATGCTACAAAGGTCAGTGCAGTTACTTAAAGCGCACAGAACAGTGTAGGCTCTTTCACAGCGCGAGCCTTTTGTTCTTTTATACATGACCTTCTCTGTCATATTGTGTTGCAGTTTCTAGTTCATTTTAATATGGCAGTCCTCATTTTTTCCCCCTTCTGATTCTGCTCCGTCTTCTTGTTCACGCTCAGTCTCTCTTTTCCTGTCTTTTCATTGCCGCCCAGCTGGTTTCTCATCCCGTTCCCATCCCTCCTCCTCCTGTCCTTCACTCTCTCCACTCCTCTTCATCTCTCTTCCCTTTGCGCCTATTTCTCAGGCCACTGTGTTCTTGCCTCTTCTTCCTCCTTCTTCCACAGACGGGGAGCTCCATAAGAGACGGGAGGAATTGTATCTCCGCTCGGTGCGCCACAGGCACTCCTCAATATTTAATCAGGAGTGCATTTGTTTGAAGACAGCTCTGAATGTGTGTGAGTGAGTGATAAAGAGAGATGTCTGACCATGTGTGTGTGTGTGTGTGTGGATACTGTATTTGTATGCAGGAGCCAGGCAGATAGAAGTGTGTATATTTGTGTGCGTGGTGACAGTTTTGGGATGAAAGGCTTTCTCCAGTCCTATGGTAATTGGTTTACTATCTCGCTCTCCCTGCTTCGGCCCCCGTGTTCCCCTCGCACTTTCCTTCCCCATCTCCTCCTTTAGTCCACTTCCCCTCCCCCTATTATCCATTCTTCTCCCCGTGCATCATCATGCAACCCTCGTGAGCTCCTCAGTACTGTATGTGCACTACTATGTGGAGCTCATTCATTCAAATGATGTACAATCAGGTTTGTTTGATTTTGCTGTGTGTGCATATGTGATGGTATGTGCATCAGCGGCTGGTTTCAGTGGTCCTCAGGGACCGCAGAGCAGCATATTTCATCATCCTCCAGACTCGGCACAAGAAAGCCCAAAGTCCCCTTCTCTTCTTTTGCTTCTTCAGCAATTCAGCTAACACTGAGTATTTTCCTGATTTCCTCCTTTCACTTTCAGGCTGCTGCATGTGCTGTAAGTCTAAATATGACTTTTGCGGATTTTTGTCAGATTTACTGTAGAGCTATTGAAGTTGCTGATCATGTGCTGGACACTTACTCCAAAAAAACTAGCTTCTGGGCTTCACCTCAGTCTTGTCCAATGTGACACAAACACACGCGCAACTGTACAATGCCACTTTTCTGGAATTATGTTAAAATGTTCACTGGCTTTGTGTATTCTAGTGATGCAAAATCTTCAGCGGCATCTCTGGCAGTGTTTCCTACAGCAGTACTATCTCGTCCTCACAGCTGACCGTAGTTTCGTGGCTTCTCCTTCCGCACTGCCCACCAAATCTCTGAAGGCAGCTATCTGAACAATGATCTGAATGAAAGGCTGATTGGTTTGCGCTCTCAGTAATTGTGTTTTGTTCTCCTTTAGCACTTTGGCAGATTATAGCACACATGAGGCCAGACAGGAGATTTTGTTTTCTGCTGCTGAGTCAATCACAAACACAAACAGTTCAATTTAGGACAATTGTTTGTAATTTGCAGTTTAACTAACTGATGTCAAGGCTGCTTTTTGACAGTATGCGTATCTCCACAGAGCATGTGCTGTCTGCAACAGCGACTGAGTAAAACTGTGAGCGTAACCAATATTTTACAACATCTCACCTTGATACTAAAACTCTGGGCTGTGAAACCCCATTTTCTTAATCAGTGTCTTACTATGAGTGATGGGACCCTACATGAACACACGGTTTTCAAGCAGTTTTGGTCGTTCCACATGAGAGGTTTCTGCCTTTCGGTTTTTGCACGTACTTTTCTCACTGGTTTGAGGTGGGCAGAGATGACGTCATGTATTTCCATCTGCCGATCAGAATTTGTTTGCTCATATTGCCAGCAGTGTCATTGACATCTTTATCCTACGCCCACACAGTCAATGTGTGGGCGTAGGGTAAAGAAAATTAGCTGAACTTTTGAGTGTTTAATAAATAATAAAGTCTAAGCTTCGACTGATTGTCGCCGATTTAGTCATGAATATTTACCCACAGCACCTTCTTGACATTTTCACCACAACATCATAAACCAAGACAAAAACTTGATTACTTGTCTACTTTCGATATACATTGTGAGATAACACAACTACAGAAACTTAAGTCGAAGGCTGAAATCCCAAGAAAGTGTTTAGTGTCACCCTTGGATCAGTTTCACTGTCATGCTGCATCTGAATCTGATAACTCAGACTGAACAATATAGCAGGGTGAATGCAGAGTGAAACTTCTTTACTGGATTTTGTTAGTGTGTAATGTCAGGAGAGCAATGGAGACAAAATTAGTGCATGAGCACATCACTGTTCCTTTCCCTCATATGAGTCTGGATTCAGCATCAAACTTGAGTTTAACATGTTGGTGGAGTAAATTTTTTGTTCTAAACAAAAAGAAAGTGTTTTTCCTCAGGCATGTTTGTGTGTGTGTGTTATCCAGCAGCCGAACGGTATGTATGCCGGCCCATTTCCTCTAACAGCGATGGTGTGGGTATAATCTGAGTCCCTGAAAGGGGCCAATTATCCCAGATTACAAGTCCTATCAGGAAAGCGGACACGACATCTGAGTTATACAACTAAACCCACTGCACTCAAGCTGAACTCTGCTCAGATTTATGTCCTCTTGAGTATCGTGCTCAGATCCACTCGGATCTGCTGAATTCAATTTATCTTTCAGATCATATTCACTTGAAATCTTTAATGAAATGCAATGCACTTTTCTTACCAAGTGAAGAACTGCACAGGAGGGTTGAATTCTGTCGTCAAGCCAGTGAATTTCTGTCGAATAAGAGCTTCTTGTTATCATACAAGGAAAGTGCACCCACTTTATGCTTGCTTTCAGATGTTTACTGCTCTTAAAAACATTTTGTCTGCTGCAGAATAAAAATGACTATCAGCCCTTTCCTATCCTATCTGGCCATATCGCCAGGCTCATTGTAGGACACAAGAAGAATATAAACTTGGTACTTTGTAGTTGCAACTTTGGAAGCTAGTTAAAAATCCCTTTTCATTCTGCAGTGGACAGAATGGTTTTTCATCCAGATCCAGTGCTGTTAAATGACTCTCTGGCTTTCTCAAAGATTGCTGGGTAAAACATATACTTAGCTCTGTGGCTCAAATGTAATGTTCATACTAGAGCCTCAACGATATTTAGATTTTTGATTGTTAGCATGAGCAAACACTGCTGATGAGGATCCAATAAATTTGGTTTTGAAATGCAGTCGATTAGAGACCTGAGGACACTCTTCTTTCAGATAATCATTTTCCAACCATGTGCACCAGGTGCCAGATATGTGTGATCCGAGTTTAAAAGTACTGCCTGATGCTGACTTTCAGCATTAGGGGCATTTACAGAGTGGAAAACCACATGAGAGACACGGTGTCTCCTCTTCAACCACCCGCAGCAATGGAGGTCTGAGAGCCTCTCATGTTGCAGCTCACCTGCCTTCTGCCTCGGGTTAAACTGGAATGCAAAGCTCGAGGCTCCACAGCAGTCTCACGTGGTCAGGACAAAACACAGCTCCAAACTTAAGAAAAAAAAAAAGAAAAAGACTTCGCCACGTACCACATTCACCCTCCCACACACTGATATACAATCTATGGCTTCTCCTTGTTTACCTATGGAAATCTGAGCCAGGTAATGTGATGACGTATCCCTACGGAGTGCCTCCTGCTTCTTTCTCCCTCCCCCCTCAGGCTATTATCTTTAGCATCGTATTAAATTTACAACGTGTGACTTAAGTAAACATTTAAATGATACTGAAATATGAACTGCACCAGTTAGACTGTTAGAGTTCAACTGTTTGTCGTTTGTCAGACTGGTCAGAGTGTGAAAGGTAGAAGTGATGCAATGTTTCTATGCACCTGTGATACCCCCCCCCAACACGCACACATCCACACATCAACCTGGCAGTGCTGTGGAGTAGGACGCGCGAGCCATTGGGTGGAGCAGCAGCGTCGCGTGCTGCGGAATACATTCAGTAGGTCGCTATGCGCGGTTTGGTTGCAGATGCAGGTCGCGGAGTGTGAGCGCGAGGCGGGGGGAAATGGCGAACGGGCGCGGGCGGCGGTGCGCCTCGTGAGGATACAGTAGACACCCGGAGCGGAGGCAGGCGGCAGCTCGAGGACAGACAGGAGAAGCAAAGGGAACCATGGAGGACTCCGAGCCCACAGAGGACGGCTTGCTCGCGGGCTTGCGATGGAACAGGAGCGCACGAGACCAGGCTCAGCTCAAACACAAAATCCGGGATCTGCCAGGGCTACTCAAGCACGGGCTGCACCTGCGGAAGAAGAGCGTGAGTATTTCGGACCGACCGTGGACTAACTGTCCGTCCTTCCGTGTTTTATGTTTGGTGAACGTTAGCAACGGTTGACGCCTTACGCCTTTCAAACCGTCAGTTTTCCCGACACCGCTCCGTGCTGCGTTTCGTAACCCCCGTCACGACTCAGGTGTTTTCATTTTGTTACGAGCATTACTGTCGCAGAGGCTGTGTGTGTGTGTTTGCGCGCGCGCGTGTAGCCTATATGCTACATCCATAATAACCATTTGCTGTTGGACATCATACCTTCACACTCCGGTAGTCAAGGCGACACTATCACCCCCTCCACCCCCCCACAGATTCATCACATACACCAAGAATACACACACACGCACACACACACACGACTGTTTTCATTATTGATTAATCTGTCAATTGGTTTGTCTGTTCAATGTGGAAATGACTATGAAAATGCCCATCACAAGTTCTGAGAGGTGACTTTTAATGTCTTGCTTGTCAACCATCCACAACTCAAACATATTCAGTTTAAGATGATAGAAAACAGAAAAACAGCAAATCTGTCCATCCGAGAAGCTGGATCTAGAAACTATTTGACATTTCTGTTTGATTAAATGAATACAATGTTGAAACGATTTTCAAAACGGTTTTAGATTAATTTTCGGTTAATCAGCAAGTTGGTTATTTAACTAATTGTTTCTGCTCAATTCTCTAGTAAATAGGCTAAACTAATAAATACCTTCCCTTTTATCAGTATAATAACATTCCCAGTCCAAATGGAGCAAATTTGTAGATCAGCCCATCTAAAATTCATCTCATGGGTCCTCTGGTTCTGTTTTGTGATGATCGGTCTGCTAAGCAGTAAATGTGTGTGACTCGGTGTGCCCTGATGTGGAACGAACACACCTGACAAGCCAAATATATCTGCTCCAAGTGTCAGCTCCGCTCATCTTCATCGTCGGTGGCAGCCAGGAGAAAACATGTCCCTGATTCCCTCTGTGGGAATCAGACTTGCAGTCCCACTGGTGCCACATGTGATAAAGACGTACAACATTTGCAGTCTAAAGCCACTTTTGATGGTGGTGATGAACAGGCCGTGTCATGTTACATCTTGTTATTTTCAGTGATGTTTTCAGGACTTACATTTTGAGGCTGGTCCTGTCATCTGTCTGATTAATACGATCTGATTCTCTTGTGGTGCGAAATCAATGATCTGAAATCCTGTAATGAATTTCGGAACAGAATCCAGTCCTGACAACGACGTTATAATGAAACCATAAAGAATGGATGAATATGGATTTGTTCAGTGGCAGACTTTCATTCATTGAACTGCAGCATGCACTGTATCATCTTTGTGCTATTGCTCATTGCCTGTGATTGAACTGAAGTTTTCCCTCTTATGTCTTCATCTAAGTGTGTGTGTGAGTGTGCGTGTGTGGGTGAGTGTGATGAGGCGAGGGTAAGTAGTGTAAAGGTATGGCTGTTTTGTGCAGACTGGTTCTCTCTAGACACTGGCAGTTGGCTATGCTTCACCTGGCGCATGCACACTCCCCCAGACACACACTTGTTTGTATATGGCCATATAAATTCTCCAAAAAGATTTGAGAGGAACTACCACACCATGTTTTTGCACTGCTCTACAGCAGATCTGAAATCATCCCAATAGCTCACAGGTGGACACCTCTGCATCTTTTTTTGTGCATCCATTCAGAATCTTTAGCTTTATTGTTCTAATATTTGAGGTCTGTAAAAGTGCGAAACATATGACATGGCAGTTTTTCACATTTCCTTACATGATTCTCTGATGTTTGCTGAAACTAAACTAATCTGTTGTAAAGAGCCATCTGTCACCTTTGGTTCCAGCCTGCAGCAGCCTCACCTTTGACAATCCAGTCTTACATTATTCTCTGTTGTGACTTGCTCTGGTATTCAGTTATTAGTCTTACATTGGCTGTGACAAGAGAAGGGAGATTTGCTTAAAGAAACACTTTACCAACTTTTCAACTTTAATTACAATTGCCAGGGTGCTCTGTGTTGCAGCCATACAACAGGGGAAAACTGGCCAGTTCTTTTTCCTCCTCCTCCAAACAGTTGACCACAGCTCAGTCAGTTGTTGGATTTAAGTGCCACTTATTGGTCAGCCAAAGTCAGTTAAAAATATGCATGTGAAATGGACCCACTGGTGAGGATGTGCATGCCACATACTCAGGCTGCCATTGCTTTAGCTGGTCCGCAGCACCACTAGCTGGGCTGGAAAGACAGATCCTGACAGGTCTAGCTGATTGGTTGTTTTTTTTTTGTTATTGTTGCCCACACAATATCCTGAAGCCAGTATTCTGTGACCGTTTTTAATGCGGATTGTTAGTTTTGGTTTGATTTTGTTGCTGACACGAAAGTAGAGGAAGAACCAATCTGTATGGCAGCGTTCCTTTAAGCTGTGCACAGACAAGCTGTGCGATTTTAGACGTGTTGTTATTTAATTCCAACGCCGTCTGTACGAGTAAATCATCTGCAATGTAAGACCAAAGCTCACAGTTTAAGTGCTCGGCCTGCACATTCAAAATGTTTCAGAAAAGGGCTCAAATTGTACAGTGTATGCCCTGCTTTAGTCAACCAATAAAAAGAGACCAATCGAACATTAACGCCACAAGAAATCCCCAAACATTAGACATAACACTTATTGTAATAACAATGTTCAGTATTTGTGCGTGGCCTGTATGTGCGTATGTGTCGTCACAGTTGCTATTTAATGTGTTTGCATTCTTGATGCAAGCAAAGGAAATGATGCATGTTGAAGGTAGAGGAGATGGAAATGAATTTTACATTGCAGGTGAATGATGCTATGTCGTGTGCGGTTGCAGCTTCTTTGTCCTTCTTCTTCTAAGCGATGGAATGAATGAAATGAATGGAAATTGCATTGCTGCCCCCACACAATATCAGATTTTTCATTTTTAAATGAGACATTTAGATGTGTATTATTACACTTGTTGTCGACTCAAACCCTCTTGTGGATTAAAACATGAACACAAACATAGACTCACAATACTTAAACTCCTCAACACTGTATATAAATGTGGTTTACAGTACGCTGCTGAAAATGCATAATTTAGGCCGTAAAATGAGATTATCACAGTCATAATGCAAGCTAACAGACTTTATGATCACTGTCTTAGAGGAGACCATCTCATTTCTGCATTATACATGCAGCAAAACAGTGGCTTGTGATGTGTTTTGTTGTCTGCCAGCAATATTTCACATCCATAACTGCATTATACATTGAGATTAGAAAGATGAAAGGCCAAGTGAGGGGTGGAGAGAGAGGGAGAATCAACACACGTTCACACTCACAGTATAAACCTACACACACATCACCAGAACCACTCTGTGCCTCTGAACTTTATTAAACACTTGAATATGCCTTTCAAGTTAGAAATACACTTTACGTAGAAGTATATATGCGGAATTAGAAACCGCTGATAATACATGAAAGACAACGAAGTGGCAAAGAAAAAATGTACAGAAGACGAACACACAGCTGGAATACATCAGGGCCTTTATGTCAGTAACATTACAATAACCTAGAATAGCATCTGTTAGTATTAAGACCACTTTAGCTTGAGCATCCCGTTCAAAATAGTAAATCCTGAGACACGGTCTTTAAAATTGATAACATAAATGAGAATTTGATGTCCACTTTGCTGCATGAGCGTGATATTTACTCATAGTATTGATTACATCTGTTGTCATTATTCATCGCAGTTTCCTAAATCCTGAGATGATTTTAACATTTTTAAGATTTTTCCTGTTCATAGGTGAATCTGGAAAGTAGTTTATCACCAAATACACTTCAGTGTTGTTAAGCCAAAGGTCATGTGTGCTGGCAGATAGGCGTGGGCAGACAGGGTGGGTTTCTTTGCGGCTTTACTGTCAATGTGTGTGTGTTCATTGAGCTGTAGCTGCTTTGATGTCTCCATTTTGACTTCCTTGTATGACTGATCTGTCGAGGAGTTGGCAGGAGCTTGTGTGTGCATGCGTGCGTGCGCGTGTGTGTGTGTGTGTGTGTGTGTGTGTGTGTGTGTGTGTGTGTGTGCGTGTGCGTGCGTGCGTGCGTGCGTGTGAGGGGGTTTGCCAAGCATACGTGCTCTTCACTGTGCTCAGCAATCTAATCTGAGAGTAATCCATTTCTCGCAGATAATGACCCTGCTCTCTGCTGCTCCCTCTCTCTCTGTGTGTACACACTTTGAAGTCATCACACAGATAAGCGTGTCAGCATGTGCTCCCTCTTTACAGCTCTCGTTCCTCCTCATTCATCTCCTCTGCTCTTCCTCTGTCGCTCTCGCTTTTGGCCTCTGGTGTTCTGACAGCAATGGACTGTACACCCATGTTTGTGAGAAACTGAGGCGCAGACAATGAGATTCACAGGAACATGGCCAGCAGACATTCCTCTCGCCGTGCGATACAGTATGAATGAAACACCTCCTCCAGCGCTGGGTGTGTGTCTTGAGTGCATTTGTGAGAACTGACAGTGGAGAAACAAAGACCTCTCCAGAGATCTGTATTCGCCAGACAGGGAGACAAAGAGATGGAGAGATAAGATAGAGCGACCAAGACAAAAGAGAGAAAGAAGGAGCAAGATGGAGTCAGAGAGAGTCAGAAACAATTTATTTAGTCTGTGTGCTTGGCTGGCTGGTGTGCTCTACTTAACCCCCAGTCCAAACACTGCATGTCTTCACAGACACAAACGCTGAAAATAAGCTCTCATCTTCAGTGATATGTCGGAGGAGGACGTCCACGCTGAGCTGGCGGTTTTCACCGCCAAAAGCCGAGCTCTTTTGAAAATGTTTTCCAGTGAGGGTAAATCAGGAAGTCCAGCCTCGTGTTTTATTGTGAACAGCAGTGCTATTGGGACCAGCAAAGTGTGGACATAAAGGAACAGTTCCACATTTTAGGAAATACAGGAAGGAAGGAAATGTAATATTATATAATAAGGCTAAACCAGCAGCCAGTTAGCTTAGCTTATCTTCAGACTGAAAACCAGGTAAACAGCTATTCTGGCTCTGGCTGAAGGCTTCCTTCTTTGCTGTTTTTCTGCCAACCTCACAGCCATGATGAAGTCACTGCGCCCAGCCAAGAAATAGTCCTGCAAATAAAATCTCAAATTGTTTTTGTGCTCCATTTTTTGTGCAGAATAAACACAATGCAATGTGTTAAGTCATGGGCTTTAGAGGTGCTGATAGACGGATTTTGTTACATGTTGACAGAGCTTTGCTAGCTGTTTCTAGTCTTTATGCTAAGCTAAACTAGTTGACTGCTTGCTATCATGCTCACATGAGTGTTATCGATTTTCTCTTCTGTCTGTCAACAAGAAAACAAATATGCCTATTCCCCAAAATGTCAACTATTCCTTTAATGAAGAGAAGGTGAGCTGTGATGGAGCCACTTGATTTGGATAAGGTGTGTGAGCAAATGCGTATTCTCGCTTGCGTGTATGCGAGACACCCCAGACAGTATCATCGCTCTAATGAGGATCACACACACACACGCACACTGCTCTACAGCTCTCTAATCATTGCTCTATTTCATTTTCTTGCAACTCAAAGCCACCGCCATGCATTTCTCTCCCTCTCTGTCTTTGTCTTGCCCACTTTTTCACCATTACAATTAAAATGATCCCTCTGTCTCTCACCGCCTCGTCTCTCTCCCTCTCCATCTGTCATGCTCATATTCCCCGTCATATATTCATAGACTGTTGTGATTTGTTCAGCCTTCCTCTCCTCTTTCTCCTCTTGCATGCTAACTCATTTATTTTTCTTCATCTACGTCCGTCTTCCACAGTTGCTGAGGTGCTTTTCATTTGTTCCTCGTTGTATCTCCCTATTCGTCATCATCTGGTGCTTTGTTAATGTCAGCCAGTGAGCAGCGAAGGGCAGCGGTGATTGGCAGTACAGGCTCGTTTTTTTGTGAAGGTTTCCAGAGGGAATCAAACCCACAACTCTATCAGTGTGATCCTGCTTCACTGCCTCAGCTCATATACCAGTTGCACTCCTATTGCAGGAGGTTCTCATCCGACTCACTTTAACGAACGCCGGCGACGTGATCGTCATACTAATACAGTTCTACTGTTTGCCCTTTTTTTATCGGGGATTTTCAAAGCGCAGACCAGTATTTGATATTTTCTCACTCATATTCAGTGATAATAATGCTGTATTGTTGTAAGACTGAGTGCAAATGCAAATGGGAAAAGGGAACTAGACTGGTTAAAAAATCTACAAAATATATTCACCCTCTTGGACTTTTGCATGTTAGGATTTTTTGGCAGTGATCAACAGAAAAAATACTCCTAAACAAATCTCTGTAAATCGTCTTTGGCTGCATTGACGGCGTCTGAGTGTGTGTGGATACAGCTTGAAACTGGACATTTTTCCCAATCTTTGCAAAACTGCTCAAGCTGGGCCAAGTTGCATAGACAGCAAATTTAAGGTCCTGCATTAAATCGGCCACTTGACTGGTCCTTACAGGATTTTATTGTTGTTTTGAAACCCTTTTTGCCTCGGCTTTGTTCTCTCACTGAAAAATAAGCCTTCTCCCCAGTCAGCGTTCTCTCGCAGACAGCGGCAAGTTTTTCTCCAGGAGTATTCTCTGTTTTGCTGTGTCGGTTTTACCCTCTATCTTCAAAGCACCCCAAGGCCTGCTTCAGAAAAGCATCACCTCTGCGTGACTCTGCCATGACCGAGCATTTAGTAAGATGGTCAGAAAGCTCAATTTTTGTCTCGTCAGACTATTGAAACTTCCCTCCAATTTGCAGAGCTCAGCCATAAAACCCATAGCTCTGTTAGAATGCCTATAGGCCTCTTGATGGCTCCCTCTTTGCATTAACAGTTATTGAGGATGGCTGTACCATATCTTTTGTTTAAAGATTTACTTTAATGTGCTCCATACTCAGTGCCTTGAAATTTTCATTCCTCTGACTTCGATAACTCTTTCACATATTTGTTTCAAAGCGGCATGTCACAGTAGGAAAAGCACAGGTAGAAATAATAAAATAAGCTAAATTCCTTCAGTTTCAGGATCCTTATATTATGCTTGCTGGTTCATTGTCATATCTTACTGCGACACGAGCTGATGAGTGAAAAAGTCTGTTGTGAAAAAGGCTTAATTTCCTTTTTCTTGGTTATGTAAGAAGTCCACTGTTGCGCACTGCAGATACATCTGTATTTAACCTAAATGTACTTGTCGCACCTTTATCACACACAGGTGATCTGCATTCAAATACAAACACTTGGCTGCACCAGTGATGCTTTTAGGCATGTCAGTGTAAAAGGGATGGATATTTATGCAACCATTCTGTGCTTATGTTTACTTGCTTTTAGTTCAATTTGTAGAGATTGTTTCACTGTGATATCAAAGGCGTTTGTTAATCAGAGTCAGAGAGCCTCTTCAGATCCCTGTGATTCAGCGCTGTAAAACAATAAACCATGAAAGCGATTCAGGGAGGTGAATGCTTTTATAGGCTCTAGAGGTTTCCCTGCGTGGGCTGCAAAGTAACAGATTCAACTTTAAAGATATTCCTATCTTGAAGCAGTATAATGAAGTGTTTTTACAAAATTAATATGGAATATTGGCCATATATAACAGTAAAAACTATTTCCTTCAGTAATTATTATCTGAGTTTGAAAATGGAGCTGTGAAGCATTGGAAGCTTTTAAATGAGCAGAAGAGCAGCCAAGACGAGGTGTTGCTAAATCATATTACAATGTATTGCACCACAGTGAGATACAAAAACAGATGGCTGCATGTAGTGCTGTTTCCTCTCTACTAGATCTCACACTTAATATCATTTTAAATCTGTTTTATGGCCAGTGTGTCACCACTGTGTCAGTGCTGTCATGCAGCTCCTCTAGCGCCATAATAATCCATAAAGACTAAGAGTTTATTTCCTGATAGGGGAAGTAGAGGTGGAGTGGATAATTCCAGGGAAAAGACTATGACGTGACAGTAGTAACAGTGAAGATATTTATCATGTGGCTTTATCGTTTATGGCTGAGAAACTGATAAGTTTCTTTTATCATTGTTAAAGTTGTACTACTTCATATTGATGAGAGCATGAGTGAATGTGTGTGTCTCTTAAACCATTTAGGTCAGATATTCAACAGACTCTTTATATGTAAAAGTGCAAGACGTGTGTCACCTGCATTAAAGCACTGAATTTCGCCACAAAGCGTGTGTATGAGCAATGGTGCTGTTGGTTTAAACAAAACCTGACTAATGTTTTTGAAATGATAAAACTGGTCCATCTCATGTCACAGTCTTGTTTGTTCAGTATATTTACTGTGTGTGTTGGCTCTGACGGCTTGTGTGTGTGTTTTGTTTTAACAGCAATCACCTGACACCATCCCTGGACCGAGCACTGGACCTACGGTACATAAGGTAAGGAAACACACACACACACACACACACACACACACACACACAC
This sequence comes from Chaetodon trifasciatus, assembly GCA_037975065.1. Lineage (NCBI taxonomy): Eukaryota > Metazoa > Chordata > Actinopteri > Chaetodontiformes > Chaetodontidae > Chaetodon > Chaetodon trifasciatus. The sequence continues at coordinate 3,238,616 of JBBMOE010000015.1, read as the reverse complement.
ACACACACACGCGGGTGATGTCATCTCTTTTAGTTTTGCTGTCAAGCGAAAGTGTGTTTGTTTTGCCCCAATACAGATGACATCAGTGGTGATATTACCTTGGGCTTTTTCCAAGCAAGTTTCACCAATTACACACATGCACATGAACACACACACCCACACAGACACGCACTCAGAGAGTCTTAATTTGTCATGTATCATCATAATGTGGTTTGATGAATATTTCAGGACTGCAATTTGAAAAGGTCTCAGGGCATATATATCCACTGTGTGCATAGTCTTCGTTGAATGCTGGAAATATTAGCTCAAGAAGTTTCCAAAACTGAAGCTTACATGCTGCTTCTTTATGTGCACATAAAAATCTTTGCGTCTGCATGGTTGTTTGTCCCACAGCACGGTTATACTTGTTCTCACTGGAACATAATATTGATGAGGTGCTCAAACTAGTGTGACACAGCAGGAAACTTGGCCATGAGCACCTAAGAAGGAAGATGCTTGCAAAAAGGAGCCTCAAACTTGCTCAGCCAGTGTAAATCTCCCAACCTCAGTTTTTGATATTAGTCTGGAACTTGATTGAACCTGGTCACTGAAAGCTGGACCAATAAATAAACTATGGAGATTAGGTGGCGTAATGGGGACAACGAGTTAGTGCTGACTACTACCTCTTTACTGTCAAACCTTGTGATCAACTGCTTCAAAATTCAAAGTTTTATCAGCTTGAAAAACCTGTTTCAGCAAAGGTAGGTTGTAAATCATTTGTCAGTGTCAAAACTTGATCCAATTGCCTGTCAAGTAATTTTGTTTTATTGACAACACCCATAACTGAAGAAAGTGACAATTAAGGCTCAGCAGACCCGTGTGTGAAGATTTATTTGCGGTCTGGCTGTGTGAGCCTGATTGAACCCTGGTTCTTTATTTGAAGGGTCACCTTGTTACCAAACTGATGATCAGTAAGTCTGCTTTGAGGTCAGAAACCTGCTTTGAGCTCAAGACACGCTGTCAAACACTGCAGTGCCCAGAGAGTGATGAACGTGTTCGCAAAACATTTGCAAAGCCGATTGTTTGAATATTTTGCATTGTTTACATCCATGTTTATATCAGCTGGCAGTCTTCTTTCCTGCCTTTAGCTGCCACAGTTCTGCATGCAAGAATAACATCTGCAAGAATCAGCCACGTGCTTTTGCGGTTGCATGTGCATAAGATGCAAACACACCAGGGATCCACATTTAGAAGCGTGACTCCATTGCTACATATACTAGTGTTCAGAAATTCACAGGGTACCTTTAATGGTGCAATACACGGGGCCATTTAGCTAACAAATGCTCTACTATCAAGTTACAGTCACTTCCTGAAGTGCAGTCATTTGCAAAGTCTGCTCCCATGTAGCCACAGAGGCAAAGACGGGATGAAATTTGAGGTTGAGTTGACACTGGAGGGAGTCTCTCATGTTGTAACATAATGTGAATGGAGCATCATCAGTCATCAAGCCAGCTCTGCTCTGTGGCATGGAAACGCGAATATGAATGGAACAGAACAAGCAGCCCATGTAAACAGCTTAATTGAAATACGGTCTTATTTACCAGAGCGTCAATAGCAGGATTATTGCAGAGCGCGTAGACACAGTCAATGTTTCATTCCTCAGGGGGAAAGAAATCGAGCTGTCCTTGTGAGCTGGTCAATGACAGCCGTGCTAGCTCTCTGCTGTCTTGATAATCGTGTCCACAATTGTGTTGAGATAAGACTTTTGTCATTTTAGTCACTTTGATAAATTTGTCTCGTTCAGATTTTAAAACAACAGCAAAAATTCACCTTGATGTGTTTCTGTGTGTGTCAGTCTTGTTCCCAGAGTTTTCCGTGTGCTGGTCGGACTGTGAGGAATGCCTTCCTCTCTCATGGACCATACCCGGCTAAAGACAAGATACACCTGGCCAGAATCATACGGTACACTTGTCTCTGCATTTGTTTGGTTATCTGTGCAGGGCTGAATCATTGCGTCTGGTGAAGCATATACACTGACTCACCAGTCACTGTTGAGCCCCTTCCTGATTGGCCAGTCATGCTGTTAATGCAGCAAGACGAGCAAAATGTGACGTAGACATCATGTAGCAGAGCACACGATGGACGGGGAATACATGCACTCTCATGCAATATACTGTACATACGGTACATACAGATGCATGCATAAACCATTTGAACATCTGGGCACAAATATAAATAGATGCTCTTAAACATCATTGGACACATACCCACACAAATGCACGCCCACACACATACATAAGGAGTCTATCCTGGGGGAAAAGCAGATGGAAAGTATTCAGTGTTTCAGAGGAAAAGGCTTACAGAGAACTAATGAATAATCAATGTATATTGATTAAATAAAAAAGACAAGCTTTGTGCCGAGGGAAGAAGTGTGTGCATGCGCATGTGTGTCATAACACTGTGTGGCTGTGCTGAAAATGTGTGTGTTTTAACAGGCGTAGCTATGTGGGGGTGGAGCTGGTGCAGTGGCTGTGTGAGCAGTGTGTGTACGTGCGCTGTCGGACTACAGCTGTGCGTGTCTGGCAGGTGCTGCTGGAGCTGGGAGTCCTGCTGTCTGGTAAAAAACCCAGCCTCATACACACGCACAAACATTCACACGCACGCTGACAGCCTGGAGGCTTGACTGTGCTCCAAAATTTATGGTAACCTTCCAGCGACATCAGCACATCTGTAAAGTGACAAACAATGAACCAGTTCACCAGGTAATTTCCCACAGAATAGAGACATATTCACTGCTTCATCCACCTGATTAACTTCATACAAGGTGAAATGATGCTGTGACTCTGTATCCAAGCCCCTCACTAATAATCCCAGACATAATTTAGAAGTAATAATAATTTAGTAAAAAAAGAAACATTTTACCACAGATTAAACCTTTTGATAAACTGAATCTGCTATCACTAAACCTGCACTGCCTGAGTGTCATTCATATTTCTGTACTCAATAAAACTGACGACAGGGAAAATGTAGAAATTGTGATCAATTATTTTTACACTGTGTTGTGTCAAAACTACACTCCGTATGCTATGGATGACATATTGTAAAGAGGCTATTAAATTCAAAGGTAGTTAATGTTTCCTTTAAGCAAACCTGATCCTCTTCAGGCTGCCTGCTTTTGAACGTTTGCTCAGGTGCAGTTCATCAGTCTGGCTAATCCCAGAGTTTATCCGGCTTTTATTGATGCCACCATGTTTCTATTATTGCTTTAAACCACTAATGATCATTTAAAATCATTTCTTTAATGTAAGCTCCCATTTTAGTGCACCAACATAAATACAAGTTATGCATGAAGCAATGCTTGTCCTATCTCAAATCAGGACATTTGACCTGCTCCGCTAAAAGTTGTAGATTGATTTGGTGGATGTCATGATGTCATTGGTTGGTTCAGGCTTACATAAGCACACATCATATTTTGTTTTACATAAAGAGTAGATTTTGTTATGAGAATGCAAAGAAATGAATTCATTTTTTTGGCATATATTGTTAAAAAGGTGCACAATATGACTGTTAATGTGACCAAAATGAGTTAAAAAGGCATTTTCCTTTTTTTTAAGTAGTTACACATTGTCACAATGAACTGATAAAGGGAAAAGAGGAACAGGAGCAGAAGCTGCTGCTTCTCTCATTTGTTTTGGTGTGTGTCTGTCTTCTTTCTCCAGTGGACCAGCGGGTGGTGTTTTCGGACTCCAATTCTTACTACCAGTTCAGCTTTGAGGAGTGTGACTCCGCCTCCTGTGAGTTTCGCTCCAATGAGGGGGAGTGGCCAGAGGCTGTTAGGCTCCTCCTACAGCTCGCCCCATATGTCCAGTTTCGCTCTGGAGGCGGGACCAACAGCCCGTAAGTGTCCCATTAAAGTCTCACTTTTAAGCTGTGGTGGATAGATAGATAGATGGATGGATGGTAGGGACTGAGGTCTGAAAAAATTTGAAAAAACACTTGACTTTGAAGTAGAACACAAGCCGAGCCTTCGTCCAATCGCTAGTGAACAAGTAACTTCAGAGTTTAATGCAGTTTAATTTTTAAAATACAACCTGCCTCACCTTGATGTCGATTCTGCAACTGTTCACACACATTATATCTCAAAGCTATGATTAGGGCTGGGACGGGCCTCTCTGTGCTGTATCATGTCTTTTTAATACTTTCCTGTTTGCATAACTTAGACATCTTGTTTATACAATTTGGATGTAGTTTCCTTTATTTTGTTTTAGCAAAGAGAACAACAGTGAGGTTCATGAACGTCCCGCGCTGGACTGCAAAGCACAGTAATTAAACATTGTGAATTTGGAGTTTAGAAAGATCAATACATATTGAATATTTGATATTTGTAAAATAAAAAAGTCAAAGCTATTAAAGATGGTTTATGGTTTTCAGTGTTGTCACTGGGTCTGTGTTATTTGGGCCAACATGTTAAACTGCTGCAGGATGTTGATCACAGTTGATGGTGAATGTGACTCCAGTTGTAAAATACTGGATGATCTCCACTGACCTGAAGTGGGAGCTCATTGCTTTGGTAAAATATCAAAGTTGAAGTGACAGCGTTCCCACTTAGATTTAAGATTGAGGTCATTTGTCTGTCTGATGATTTACTTTGAAAAGTGACAAGCGACTGTGTCTGATTTAGTGGAAGTATGGAAGTGCACGCTTGCATGGACACTACTATTTTTCAACATAATAAACTCTTACACGTGCGTACACTTCCTCAAATCCCAGATAGAAACCTAATCTCTGTTCGGTGTTTTAAATCCTCAGTCTGCTTATGTGAAAGACATATTCACGTGCTGGCAAACACACCTCCACATCCATAGAAGATATATGCTCGTACTTAAAAACTGACACGATGCGATCGCGCATATACACAAGACAGGCTGGGACACACATACACACACACACACACACACGCACAAACACGCACGTGCAGAGTGGTGTCAGCCAGAGTTCCCTGCTTTGCTGCTCCTGTGTGTGGGATTCCTGCTGAGGCTGCTACTGAACTCAATCTGTCACTCAGAGAAAGAGAGAGAATGAGATGGTTCGGGTGTGGGTAACACAAAAAATAGGATATATATGAAGAGCGAGGGAACAAGAGCACACGTCAACACTTTCATCTGCGTGTCAGCTTCTAAGGGCTTTTGCAGACGCCAGGGAGAGCGCACGACAGCAAGGGGAATTGAATGTCATATAAATCTCATGTATTGTGCTGTACGTACTGCTATGTTCTCCTTCACTTACTTTATATACATTATAGCGGATGACAGTCATACTTAGAGGCACTGCACCACAGTGTCTCTATGAGAGTGATGGGTTTGGGGGGGGGGGGGGGGGTTTGTTGACGTATTGACGCCATTTTGTCATGTTTATTTCACTTTTACAGATTTGACATAGATGGCATTATATATTCAACATTCTCACTGTGACTGTCCCTTTGACCCTGCTGCCGTCTGCGTCTCGCTTTGACTGTCGCATCATTTCTCTGCAGGCGTCCTCTCTGTCTCTCTCGGTCTCACACGCTCCCTCCACCTTTGTCTCTCTGTCTTGGTGTAAAGCAGAATAGTTGTACTGCAGCTGTGAGAGAAAACACCTGATGTAACTCCGCTGGCTGCATCCAGGAGACTTGACGATGCTTTGGTTAATCGTTAGTTAATGATTCTTGATTCTTGTTGTTAAAATTGCAAGAAGACAGAATGAGCAGAAGGTTAAAAAAATGCAGTAATTCAAATAAAATAGTCAGATATAATTTCTAGAACATGCCGAATGTGGTGAATCTGTTCTAGTTATCGGGCGTCTTATCTTCAAAAAGTCTTGATTTAAAAACAGGCGTTGGAGACAGGGTGGGTCATCTTCTATTGGGCCAGTGCCAGCGCATGCATCAAAAGCAAAGCTGCATGCATTTTCTCTCGCTTGCATCAGCCTGTGTTGTTGTTAAGAAATTTCTAATTGGAGAAATACACCATTTTTGAGGTGCTGCAGCAAGATTGTAAATGCAGCCAGGTGTAGCTGACGCTGACGCTCCTCATGAATCATGGCTCTGTATCTCTCGCTGTAGTTTAATCTAATGAGGCAAGCATTAAATTGATACTGATAACTTGATGAGGCAACATTAGCTGACTGTTATGCCTCCTTCCAGTGATTTCTACTTTAGTGAAACCTAAGAACAACAGGCTACTAATTAAATGGGTTCTGCATCATGTGTAGAAGATGTTTCTTAGTGTGTGTCATTTATCAGTTTGTGTCAACACTGCCAGTGTGCCTCCAGCGATTGCTGTGTCTGAACAATAATATTTGCTGCCAGGCATGTACATTGTGGTCATTAAAGTTGATTTGTTTATTGTTTATTGCTTACCACAATGTTTGCCAGAAATAAATGTTGTTTTGTGGGATAAATTGCAGAAGGATCTTATGTCAAGTAGGTTTCAAACTTCAGGTCTATGCATCATAACACCTTGAATCAATCGTAAAAATGTACTATTGTTGTTATTTTAACTAAAAATACATACTCAAATATATACAGTATCCAAAATGATGTCTCTTCCTTCTTTTGGTGCTCCACCTCCTTATAAATCTACTTCAGTTTCAATTTAATGAGCTTCATTGGCAGGAAAGTCTCTCTGTTTCATTCTCTCTTCCACTTTGCCTCATGTTGCAGGGAGGGCAAAACCTGCATACATAGTGCTTTTTAGTCGAGCTGTGTAAGGAGAAGACATTACAGTTTAACTGCACACTTCCCCTGCAACAGAGGTCACTGCATTTGTACATTTAAAGTTGTGTCTGCGCCAGTTTCAGCTTTGTCAAAATGTGACCTGATCATGAAGAAGTTCATGTTTAGATGTGAACGCCACCCCATCGAGTACACTTAACTGCATGCACTGCTTTCAGTCCTCTACTGTGTATCAACTGCACACAACTTCCATATAGACACCAAACATGAAGGACAATATAACACTATATGAGATTATTTTGTTCCCTGGTATACAAACAATGGCTTAAACAGAATATTAGATTTTTTTTAGCGAGAAATATTATGCAATATACAACAACAGTAATTTGAACCGCTAATAGCATGTAGTTGATGACACAATACGTCCACTGCCTATATAAGCTAAGGTGAAATGATCATATGATAATGGTTGACTGTGTGACAGAGGCAATTTACAGTGGTTTAATACACAAATCCACATTATACTGAATATCATATTCAGTGCATTACTTGTACATGCTTTATTGTTTGGTGTATAGGAGGTGGGGCTCGTCAATAACAGTTAAATTAGCAGTTTAACAACACTAAACAGTTTTCTTGCCCTTGAAATACAGTGTTCTCTGCATATCAATTTGCAGGAAGTGCAGAATTGCCATGAGCTAAAATATGCCACCTGAGCTCGGGAGGAGAAAACACACTTGCTCGCTTCACATGGAGTTCTTCTCCAAAAGGGGCAAAAAGCCAAACAGACTCAGCAGAATGCTGAAGGAACATTTTGACTAGAGAGCAGGGCAACCAAACAGTCACTGGTTTTCGCACAGATTACATTCTGCTCCTCAGCAAATCTACATTGTGGCACGAGCTTTAAATGCTGTGCTAGCTGGCTGTTCACAACCACAAGCTGCATATGCAGTAGGCAGATTAAGGAATCTATATAAAATAGGTTGACATATTGCTCACAAAGACTTGGTAAAGCTTTGATTAGGATGTTCTGATAAATCACATCATAGAACGTGACTACACCTTGCAGCAAGCGTTTTTTGACATGGTAAGAATAGGGAGGTGTTGCAAGCACCAACCGTGTTAATCCTCTATCAATACTGCTCTGTGCTGCTTAATGATTGGTGACACACCCCCCACCGTGCCTCTTTTCCAGCTCTGGTATGTTCAGGCTCATGATGAGTCACCAAATTACCAAATGAATGCCGGCTACAAAAGCTTAATGACCCTTAAGAGAATAGATTTAGAATGATGACTTAGAGTAGACTTTTACATCTCATCATCCACTAATGGACAACAAAAGCTGAAATTAAGCGACTACTTCATCATTTGCCCTTGATCATCAAGCTCGGTCAGAGGTTTGAGTGTGTGCAATCTTATTTCAAAGGAGGCCATTTTGAGCATAAATCCTGAAAGGAAAGCATGACAACCGATCTGCCTTTATTGCGGCTGTAAAAATATTGTATTTTCACACTCCTTCAAGGCATCTGCCAGTCTACCTGTCTCTGTCTCCCTCTGTCTGTGTCAGAGTCGATAGCTGAAGTGTCAGGCTGAGGGCTACATGTTATCACCATCTCTCCCGCCTCTGCATCTGTCATTCCCTTATCAGATTACAGTGTACACACGCACGCACACACATGGTCACACATTCACACAGGGCCTCATCTTCTTTTCTTCACAACTATTACTAGTGCCACTGGGATCTGCAGATAAAATCCAAATTGTATGCAAATCGGTTTGTGTGTGTGTGTATGTGTGTGCTTGAGAGAGTGCGTGAGGCTTGTGCGGGGGTGAGGCACTGTGTGGGAGACCAATCCAAACAGTGGTTTTGTAAGAGAACATATTAGATGAGGGGCCCTCGGGTGCAGTCTGCCGCTGTTGAAGACAAACTCTACAACCTTGTATTATTGCTGTGGGAATAATGCAGAGTTTACCCCAAAACAACCACCTGTTTATACAGCAAACACACACACACACACATACAAATGAAGTTATATACAAATGTATTCACAGATGCACTCAGGCCTGAAAAAAATCCTCACCAGGAGTCGTACGTCTATATACAGTCTGAACACATGTACACGCGGCCGCCGCATTGCCGCACACACACGCGGCCTCACTAACATCAATTGAAGGGTGTGTCTGGGAGCTATTTAAAATGAAACCACATGAAAGAGCGAAGGGGGGTGCAGAGAGAGATGCTCGATACAAAGACGTGCGGGGAAGAACTCTAAAGGCAGATGGGAGGGAAAATAAAACAGGCAGATAGAACTCAGCACACAGCAAACACTCATCTGCTGTGTGACTATCATGTGTAGGGCTGCCACGTTGGCTCTGTCCGTTGTGTTTTCAATTAGTTGTTCAGTCTATAAAATGTCAAAAAATAGTGACCACGGCCACCCCAGTTTCCTGAAAGACACTGGCGACTTGATACACGATTGGTTAGTTGAATAATTGTTTCAGCTCTAATTATGTTTCATTACATTAAAACTGGCAAAACACGAATTTATCATTGTGTAATAAATGTTGCTTGAACAGTGGAATGGCGAAAGAATAGTGACTCCATCTGGGTTTAGATGGGTTTCCTTTAAGTCTTGCTTTCACGGTGCAATTCTGTCTGCCACTGGGCAAAATGGAGGCTTGATTTACGGCCCAATGGAAGTGCGTCAACCATAGTTTGTAGATTGATTGTTCAGGCTGCCTGATCGATCGATTTGTTCATATGAAAATCAACAGACATAAAGTATGTCATCATTGTCTTGTCCCAACCTAGTTCACTTTTCTATACACACACTAAAGATTTTCTATCCATCATAGACTAAATAATTGAGAGAACTCTTTCACTCTTCATGTTCTTCTCCACCCTCCACCCTGTCAACCCCTGCTGTAGGTACTTATTTGTGCAAAGCAAAGCTCAAACTATGTTATTGCTCCAAATGAAATAATGACAATTTCATTTCACCTCTACAGTGGACGTACTTCTTTCTTCTATCTTATTTCAAGTGGTGATTGTGTCCGCATGGAAATTTGGAAACAAGTGTCGTGTGTCCTGTGTTGTTTGGCTCTGAGGAAAATGGAAAGCGATCCGGTTGTGAGAGCGGCGCCAACAATGGTACCACCTGGAAACACTAGCCGGGGGGAGCTGAAAAATTGTCTTTTTCCACTGTAAAGATGTTTTAGTAAAGCATTGAGCAACAATAATCAGGTGTCATATATATTTCCTACTGGTTTGGTTTCTGAGAAACCAGTGAGCAACCACTGGGAAGCCAGTCTAATGTTAATGTTTTTTCATACAAAGGGTGAAAATAGAAAGTAGGCTTCCATCCAATTTTTAGATAAGACTTGATATCGAAAAAACATTCAGGTCCACAGGTAAGAGCGTCCAGCTGAGAAGTTGACGTGTTTGCAGGCTGTAGTTCTTCTCTAGGTTTACCAGGGGGCAGTGTAGAGCACCAAAGCTCTGCTGGAAACCTTTTACTCTGGACAGTGTTTGATCAAAATATAATGCACTTGTCAGGTGTAAGTAAAGCTCTATACTGTGTGTGTGTGTGTGTGTGTGTGTGTGTGTGTGTGTGTGTGTGTGTGTGTGTGTGTGTTTATTCCAGGTCAGAGGAGGACTCTGAAGGCAACAGGGACATCTGCAGTGAGATTCTCCAGATGAAAGCTCTTGAGAGGCTCACTTCTACGGTCAGTGTGTGCATGTGTTTCTGTAGACTGGTAAATACAGTATGAGATAAAAAATAAAATCCAAACTTGTGTTTTTGTGCCTTGTCTTGTTTTTGACACCTTTTCTGCTACAGGTACAAAGTGAGCTGGCGGCTGCTCTTGCCCGAAAGACTCGCAAAGCTTGTAAGTAGAGAAGTTCTTCTGGTGTGTGTTTTTTCCAACTGTGTTATGGAGTGACAAAGATAATGTTATGTAATACATGTGAAGAACTGTCATTAATAACTTCACCCCTTTTGTGGTTGGTTGCAGTATCAGAGCAGGACTCTGAGACGACCGAGACGAGCCAACAGGAGCCTCGCACACCCAGTGAGGAGAGCAGCCCGGTAATACACACACACACACACACACACACACACACACACACACACACGCATACTTCTACTGAAGCTGAATAATAGAAATGTCTCTGTCATTTTACATTATTTTGCCCCCAGTCCTGATCCTTCAATTAATTTCCACTATCTACCAATAGAGTCGAAAACAATATTTATTTTTCCTGGTAGTTTGGACAGTGCACACTCACAAAAAGTAGGCCTACAATGAAATTAATAAAGCCAATCCAATTTAGCATAAAAATACTTCTGAACTCTCTGCTTTGAGAAAATAAAACTATTAAATTACATTTCTAGTTTGGTATAATATTAGTGGAGAGTATTTTCAGCCTGGGACTGAAAAGGCAGGAAGATTTGGACAACCTCTCTTCAAACACAACATAAACAAAAAAACAAAAAGGTCAAATGCAGTTTTTTAACTAGCTGCAGGTTTCTTAGAGGTGTGGTACTCCGATGAAATGTTGCTGAAGTACATGCAAAGCGGCTGTTGTTTCAACCTGTGCAGACAAAACACATGCTGTTCTTGTCCTGAATATCATTATGTGCAAAAGCTGAATGCTTTTTATTTGTTCATGCTGCTCCACAGTTTGCTTGGTTGTTGCAGCTGCATGGTGCGTTTAGAGTTTTCTGTGCTTTTATAGGGCACAGTAAAGCTTTTTGACAGCTGTTGTAAGCAGGTTTCTATAGCAAAGGACTGGAAATGGACCAGGCTGAATACGACCAATGGCGGCCAATTAAAATCTAACTTGATCATCTCCGACACGGATCGGCTTGGGACACCCATAATAATATATCATAACTGGCTTATTCTGACGGCCTCGCTGTCTTTTAAAGGTCACTGAGTGTAAGTTGTGTGCACGCGTGTACATGTGTGTACCTCCATGAGGTAGTTGAACGTAGAAAATGGGGTCAGCAGAGAGTGCAGTGGGAGGCCTGTTTGCTCTCTGGTCCCATCTCTGCACAGTGGAAACCTCTTTTTCTCCATCAATTATTCATTCTCTGATTACACCAGAGATGAGAGGTGAGGAGAAGAACAGGACAAAAAATCAACTTTTAAACACAATTACACATACAGTGCTATTGATCTACGCTTCTCGTGTTTTTGGCTTCTGTTTAATATGGAGAGATACTTTTATGACCACCCTGTCACAGGTTGCATACGTCCATGATTTTGGAGTGCAACTGAGGAGTGATTTTCCTCTACCATATTATGTTATTTGGATAATTAACTAAAACAAAAATAAGCTTAAAAGTCTTTTTGAGATCTCCCATGCCTTATTACCATTGGATCAAGCTGGATTATATTCTCCACAGCTCAGAATGCTGCTGTGGATTCAATGTCCAGTGGAAACACGTCAGAAGCAGACTGTCTGCTCTTCAGATGCTTTAAATATATAGTTTAGCGTGATTTTCCTTACATTTCTAAGTGTTTTCCGAGTATATTGAAAGCATTCTTGCTGGGATGTGGTAACAGATACTTTGTGACTGTACATGATGTTGATAGAGTCGATGTCCTGATCACAGAATAGTTCAGCAGTTTAGCAGCTTGGCAGAAAGTGCTTGTTAACTTAGTCGGCTATTTATGAGCCAAATTCCAAATTTCATACTGGGCCTGTTGTCTGACACCAGAAATTTTAAAAAATTTAAGCAACTTCATTGTTCAGCTGCATTTAAACAGTGTTTGTCGTCACATACAGCAGGAGGAGACAGAAGGGAGGTCTAACAAGCTACGACACTCTTGTTCCTTTCCTCTCTTTTTTCTACTCCCTCTCTCTCGCTCTCATTAACTACAAATGCGAGTTGTGCTGCATGTGTTAAGACAAGTCAGTGACAAATTGAATGCATAATTAAAACTGATTTCATGTCACTTGTAGGGTTTTCAACGGGGTGAGATTTTCACAGTACAACAGTCTCAAAGTATCACAATTTCATAATATCCAGTATTACACAATTGTTATTATAATTACTGTTGTTATAGTGAGTTAGAGTGACCCTGCATTCCTCAAGTGCCAATAAATATAAACACATACATTTACAAATGATATCCTTGCCACCAGGTCCCATCGCTTGGAGAAATGATGGCTCGATTTATGAGAGAGAAACAGGAGAAAAGGAGATAAACAGAGACGGTCTTACAATACAAACACACACAGAGACAAGTTTATCTCGGTATGTTCTGTGTCTGGGACAGGAAGCTGAAAACAGGTTAACAGGAAGCAGCAAGGGACAGAGGGCTGTGGCTCTGATATAATGTCTGTGTGTGTGTGTGCATGCGTGTACGTGGGGCTAGTTCACCAGATAAGAGTTGGGGGAGTTTTCCTAGTAAACAAAATGAAGCATGGGAGTATGCCATAATGTTGTGTGTGTGTGTGTGTGTGTGTGTGTGTGTGTGTGTGTGTGTGTGTGTGTGTGTGTGTGTGTGTGTGTGTGTGTGTGTGTGTGTGTGTGTGTGTCAGTCACCCTCTGCTTGAGCATGGCACTGTGGGATAGTGGCGCTCACAGGAAGGGTTAACCAGCTCTGAGCCAAATTAAATACCCCTCTCGCCTTCTTCCAAGGAAAATAAACAGACCAGGCTGCCCACCGCTGGTGATAACCATCATACTAGCAGCACCCTAGGGAGCACACACACACACACACACACACACACGCACACACACACACACACACCGTCATGTTTTCTGTCATCAGCTTGATCCGAGGACAAAGCCGCCAGTTTCTCTGGTATCCTGCAGCTCTTTTAATGAAATCTATTCTATCTCTTTCTGTTTCGTTTCTTGCCTTTCTTTATCTGACTTTCTTTCTGTCCCTTTTTTAAGAACCCACTGTCAGATATTCATATTTACATACTTTCTTTGTACTTCACTTCAGCTACCAGGATGGTTAACTCCTTTCACACAACTCCCCAACTATAGAGGGGAGGAGACACACACACACACACACACACACACACACACACACCAGCACACACTCTTCCCACGCAGACACACTCCCGCCCACTTACAGTAGTAATCACACACACTCACTCTTTCTCCGCCAGATCCTCTGACACAGCAGTGAGACTGAGACTGAGACAGAAGTGCAACAGATAAAGGGAATTACAGACTGTAATAGATAGAAAGAATAAGAGACGAGAGAGACACAGGATTACATTTCATCTAATTCTCTTCACATGGACACAAACGGGGCAGCTGAAAACTTGTCATTGCATGCTCCTGGATTATGCCCAAACTGCTTCCATTCTCCCTTGGACCAAAACACTGAACTTTCTTGACCTCCGTCCCACAAACACTTTTTGACAGTTTCCACCATGTCCTGGGACTGTGGGTTGAGATATGTGTTCATGCCTCCTGTGTTGCAGCTGGGTGGGGTGTGTGCACTGCGGGGCGGCGGTGGCGGCAGTGGCGTCGGTGGTGGAGGAATGGGGACGTGCGGCCGTGAGGAGCTGACCAGCCGGTTGGGGCTGGAGGCCGTCCAGCGGCTGGCCAAGGACGGCTGCCGGCTGCTGCAGAACCACAACTACCGCCTGCCCGACAGGAACCAAGCGGTGAGTAGAGAGCGTGATAATGACATTTATATTTTCAAAAGTCATTAATATCATGCAGTGAATCTGGTAGGACTGATGATGTTGTCCTGCGAACCCGTTGTGTTTCACCATGTAATCTGCAGAGCGAGTTGCGGCTATATGGTTAGTGTGAGTGGAAAGTAATAGACGTCATCATGTGGTAATTGCTGTCATTATTGTCATCACTTTTAAGCGCACACACACCTCAGGTCTGAGTTGCTCATGGATTCAGGTGAGGGATCATGCGAGTAAATCCTCATCAGGACCATCCCGATATGTGTTGCTGTCAATCTAAAGAACAGATACACATATACGCACATAAGCAGTGTGTCTGCTCACTTTTGTGCATCATCTGAGCACATGAAGACATATCTGTGCACTGCCAAGCACATGCACACACACACACGCTTCATTCAGATCACTTTAGATTAACCAAGCACCAGCTCTCTTGCTTGTCTAATGTGAGTGTTAATAATGGCTTAAGCAATGTGATCTCACACTCTTTTCACAGTCTGTCAAGTGCTCTCTCTCTCTCTCCGTGTGATTGTGTGTGTGCGTGTGTGTGTCTGCCTATGTTCATTTGAGTGTGTGTGAGTTTGCTGCCTAAAGCTTATAATCATGTGTGGGAGCGTGTGTGTGTGTGTGTGTGTGTGTGTGTGTGTGTGTGTGTGTGTGTGTGTGTGTGTGTGTGTGTGTGTGTGTGTCTTCATGCACTCGTGGTGCTGTGGCAGGCTGAGTCAGTGTGTGCGTGTAATGAGTGGGGTGTTAGTGAAGCGTTGTACTGTATAATCCCGCTCTAGAGCACACCTGAGGGCAGGAAACGAAGCGAATGCAGTCTGATTTCACCCTACATCACAGTACGTGTGTTTGAGAAATGAACCACATATCTCATCAGCTCGGTGAGTTTGACCGAAGCCCGGCTGTGGGGAGTGCGTATGATTTCACTTTCATCCCTCATATACAAATGGAACGTATTGTGTTTTATAGCAGCATTACTTCTGTATGAAGCTACAGGGAAATATTTGTGTTGTGTTGTTAAAGCAGGAATATAGAGAGAAGGTTCCACCACACNGAGAGAGAGAGAGAGAGAGAGAGAGAGAGAGAGAGAGAGAGAGAGAGACAAAAGAGTCCTGATTTTGTAAGAAGTCGAAGAAGTTTCGTGTCGTTCTTTCCTTGTTTTCTGTGTGTGTGTGAAAGAGATGAGTGTGTATGCAGTTTATGACCCCGTGAGGGCCACTGCAAGTGCAGCTCCTCTCTTCTTTATCTTCTCTTCCCAAATCTTAAACCTCTAGACCATAAAGTCTGACCATTCAAAGATAGAGGCAGAGAGAGACTTGGCTGAAGCGTGATGAGGGAAACAGAAAAAAGCTTTTCCAGAAGTGAACAGATGAGACAGTGAGAGGGGAAGGGTGGAGGTGAGGTGGAGGCACAGATGGCTGAATTGAAGGAAGGGATGGGAAGAAATGGAAGGAAAGGGACTGACGCACCTGTTAGCTGAGACCAGCTGTCCTGAGAACTGAGTTATGGAGGTTTGCTGGCCTACATGCCTGGCATGGCTGCTCCAGCTTTGTCAGACATCAGTCTGGAAGTGTCCTTAAAGGCTCTGTCCTTCATAACCGTTTTAAACCATTACAGTGTGTATTGCATAATTGCTAATTTCATGTATTTGTTTGTCTTTCCACCAAAGCCTGCAGTATTGCTGTTTGAACTAAACCGACAGCTTGATTCATACGACTTCTGTCTTTCTCTCAGTACTTCTCACTTTTCCCCACACTCCTCCGTGTCTCTCACTTTCCTTCCCGGTCTGTTGCCTTTCATCCTGCTTTCTTTTCTTGTTCTCTCTCTTTCTGCGTTGCATAACTTTGTGACCCCTCCTCTCCACAGCACTCAAGTGCGCACTTTGTATATTTTTCCTTTTCGTGGCTTGAATTCTTTCTCAGGCTAAATTGATGTTGTTCGTCGGAGTGGCTGTTTGCACTTAACTCTTTAGGGGTGATTTGTGTGTGTGAATGCATGTGTGTGCACATAGAGTTACATATGCACAATGGAAGTGTTGCAAGTTTTACTGTTGTTTTGGTGCATTTTCTGGAAGCCTTTTGAACTCGAGTGTGTGTGTGTGTGTGTGTGTGTGTGTGTCAGTGCGTGCGTGTCTGTTAGCGTGTGCATGTGTGTTGTAATGCTGCCTTCCTCCACTCTTGGCTCCGAGTTATTTTTCTTGGCATCTGTGTAAAGAGTGTGAGTGTCTGTGTTATCGGAAAGATCAACAGTTTGCTACTGTATCAGGAACACTGCACAACATTTTCTTCTGTGTTGTTTTTATAGTGGTTACCATATAATTGGTTATATAATCTCTGTTTTTTCACTGTAGTTCTGGGGCTTTAGATAGCTGGGGGTGTAGAGACACAGGAAAGGTCAGAAGACATTAAGAGGGAGCCTTGTGATGAAGCATCCTGGTTCATATTTGAACCCTGGATGATGTGGTCTCATGGCATGTCCCCTTTAGACCACTTAGCCACCAAGCTTGTTATCTTGACTTCACATCTGGGCTGCTGGGTGCGGTCTGGTTGCCTGCCCAAATCGTAATTAATGGCATGCAGTGTCAGATCATTTTACATCAGCCATCACTGCCTTATTTATCAGCTGTAAGTATCTCTGTCTTTCTAATCCTTGAGGACATTGAGTTTCAGCATGTTACATAATGAAACGGTTCTTTGAAATGCACATTTTCCACAGGTGGATTCAAGTGTGTTTGTGGACTTACTGGACTGGACTGAAATCCACGAGTCAGCTAAAGGCCGAGTAGCAATGCAGTTTTACCCTTTGCCTTGTACTTTATTCACATTAAGGATAGATAGAGTTGAAGACTAATTAATTAATGATAAAAGACGTTTTAAAATTAGTGTCGACTGTAATATCTTACTTAAAAGAAGCTCCAGTTGTCTTAGCAATGTTGAAGACGCTCTAAATTGAGTCCTGAACATGACATTGTGCCACATTGAACACCTCCAGTTTTGTTTTTTGGAGTGTTCAGCCAAGACGGAGCCTCCGCTCGCGGGAATCAAACCAGTCTCTGCAGTGGTGGGCGAGTGTTTTTTCTCTTTGAACTGATGAACTACCTGAACGCCCCTACAATGAATCATTATAAGATGTCGACATGAATAAGAACATTCTGTGTTCCAGATACAAGTGTTATATCATCATTATCATTTAGCCGTAATGTAGGCAGTTAACAAGGAACTGAAGCATGAGTTGTGAAATCAGTTATATTTATTCAGTCCAAAATCACAAATTGGCCTCAAAAGGCTCATGGAATGCTCCAGAAACACCTGTTTGGAACATTCTCCAGGTAAACAGGTTCACTGGTAACAGCTGATAGGATCATGATTGGGTATGAAAGGGGCATCCTGGAAAGGCTCAGTCATTCAAAGGATATTAGTACATGGGCTCAGGAACATGATTGCTTTCTGTTTTAATTTACAAGTCCCAACTTTTTTGGAATTGGAGTTGTATGTGATTTGTTGTATGCCATCTAGATGTCAATGTGTGCAGTGCGACATGTATGTATGTGTCTGTTGCACTGTGCAACACACACAGCCCCGCATAGAGAGCTCTCTGTGTCAGTTGTGATTGCTGGTTGATCCCTCTGGCTGTGACAGAGACTGCAGCAAGCAGCTGGAGGAGAGACGTTGCTTCTTTATCTCTCCTCCTGCTCCTGCCTTTGATCTCCCTCTCTCCTCTCCTTTTTCTGTCCTCTCCTCGGGCTGTTTCTTATTGTGCTCCTTTGTCCGTCTGGAGCTCTGTCGCCATTGCTCTGTCACTGCAGGTGTGCGCCTGTATGTGGCAGAGTCACAGATCAAGTTGCTGTTCATTTTTGGAGCAGGGGATCATTTCAAGTCCCAGCCCACATTCCTATTTGTCCCCATTGTTAATTATTGCACAATGCAGTTTCTTCTAAAGGTACGAAATGCAATACTTCCCTTTGATGGTGCTAACAGAGTCTGCATGTGGCTTGGTGAGTGAGTGTGTGTGCTACATTTGTCTGTGTGGGACAAACGTTTTAATCTAAAGTGAATAAGAAGCCCTGACAAACACCTTCAGTGGTCAAAATGTGTTGGCTTTTTTATGAATTAGCCAAGACAATAAAGGGTTTTCAGTATATCCTTCTCCGTTTGTTCGTGCCTGAAGTGCCTTCCTGTTTGAAGTGCTCTGTTTTTTCTCCCTGTTTTCCAAGAGCACCCGACATCTTTTTGATCTACATTGTACAGTATTATATAGAGCAGCCTGTCATCTCTTTTCCAGCAATATTTCAGAGTTAAAAGAAACTCTGACAATGCTGCATTGGCTGATATCTGATATTTGGTTTTTAACATTAACACTTTACATAAAAAACATTTTTCATTATGATCTATTAACCTTTACCTCAAGCATATCTTTTGCAGATGTCATAGACAAACATATCTTTTTAAAAAACTATCATAGGCCTATAATATTGACTCAGCTGATGTGTCAGTCAGCCTCTGCAGGACACACAGGTATGTTGTTTTCTTACTATGTGAAGCTTAGATCAAGGCTGACGGGGTTTCCAGTGAGTCTGAACAGTCTGGACACAGTTAGTATCACACTAATGTAGGCAGATACATCACATTCATTTTGTTTGTCTCCCTTAAATCGCCTTCCAACAGTTTTGTCCTTGCCTCACTTTGTGACATGTCCCTCTTTTTTCCTCCTCTCTCTCTTAGGAGGCGGTGGGGAGGGTTTGTCTGAAGGAGAGAGGCCGGGACGTATTGGTGTTGCAGAGAGTGACATCATCAGTGACGTCGCCATCAGACCGGCCTTCACCCACATCGTCAGGGGGCGGGTCCAGAGAGGAGGATTGTGACAAAAGGTCAGTCCCTCCTCCTACATAATAAGAGCCATCCAAACCGACAGTGGCAACAAAAAACATAATCATAGTACTCCTCCCTCTCTTCTTCAGCTTTTTACTTTTGGATCTCAAGCTGCAACCATGCACACTTACACGTACATGCAAAATATCAGTAGGGCTGTCAACAGCGCTGTGCTGTGTGTGCTGTGTGAGTGTGTGTGTGCATGCATGGGTGTCTAAGATAATGTATGCTTTAGCTTCTGGCACAGAGCAGGAAGAAGAGAATGTCTTTTTTGTTTTCAGCTGAAAGAGAAAGAAAGATGACACCAAGACTGGTTCACTGCCTTGTCCAAATCAGTGTATGGGTTTAGGATCATCTCTGGGCGTGTGTGTGAGTGTGCGTGCGCGTGTACATGTGCATTTCCTAAAAGTTAGTTCCTTTTGTGCAACGACTGTGTTTGTGTGTATTTAAGCCAGTGTGTGCCAGGACCTAAGGCACAATGCAGGGAGTGTCAGTGACAGGCAGGTTAAGTGGGTGTGTGTATGTGTGTGTCTGTGTGTGTACAGCTTCTTCACAAGCAATCAGTTCCCTGTGTGCTACTGTAGGAGCTGTCAGGGAGAGGGTTTTAATCTCTGGAGCTCTTAGCTGACAGGGGCAGAAGGCAAGGCAGTTTACCCCACAGGAGAGCACTCCTGTGCAAAGCTTTCGATGAGGGCTGCTCCTCCGCAAGCGTTTAGATATGAAGATGACCACCGAGCTAGCCACACTTGCAGAGGCAGAGGAGGACATAGATGATGAAGATGAGGAGGACATAGATGATGAGGACAGCAACCATGATGAAGATGGTAGCAGTTCGGAAGTCTGTACATTTGACGTTCCCCATTTTCGCTACATTGATGATGACGATGTGGAGGAGAATAAGGAGGAAGAGGGAGCATGGAGGGATGGAAGGGCCTCATTCTCTAGTGTGGAAGACTGTTGCAACTCTTCATCTTACAGGTACGTGGTGGTGTCGGGGACGCCGCTCAAGATCTTGGAGCATCTGCTAAGCGACCTGCGGCTGGACGACCAAAGAGGGGCACCAGAGAGCAGAGAGAGCGGTAAGTTGAAGTTACAGGTGAACACGTCTCGTAAACTTTATGTAGAAGGACTCATCTGTGAGGGGACATCACACACAGCATAGACATATAGATAGAAAGAAACAGAGTTCACCAAAAGTTAGTCAAATAAATGAAGCAGCTGAGATGTTTGTCTCGGCAGCCAAAGGTGTGTTTAATCCTGAGCAACACCCCACCCTGTCATTGACAGGAATTTCATTTTCTGCGCCACACAACAAGTTACAACACAGCCGAGCCTGGACCTTTGTCTGTTTCTTTCATTTTCCCCGAAACCCAGGAGGTATGCTCTCCCCCTCGATTATGCAGTCAGTGTGTGTTTGTGTGGCTGCATGAGTCAGTCCACACTTCATACCACATCCAGGTGTGTGTGTGTGTGTGTGTGTGTGCAATCATTCAGCCATGTCACTGCCTGTAAATATGAGAAACACTCAAGAGGTTAAAGGCTCTAATGAGTTTGTGAAAAGATTCCCTCCGGGTGTTGTCGGCATTTCTGCTGAAAACTACTTCAGTGGCTTGTTAACCGTCATATCTCATTTTTACAAACCTCAAGTCGTAGCCACTGGTTTCTGTGACAGTGCAGCACTTACAATACTACTACACTTTTTTTTATCTCAGGAAAAGTTTTTTCATTTGCTTTATAGCCGTGCAGTTTGCACGTAACACATTGACAGTAGGGCTGCAACTAATGATGATGTTCATTTTGATTTTTCTTGACTCTTTTTCCACATAGTCATTTGTGAGAAGACATTAAAAGACAACAATATTTTGTTAAATCAAAATTTTCGTATTGATATTTTTTTCAGTTTGCTTGTTGATTAATCAACTGATCATTTTGGGATTATTTGAAAGCGTTTGTGATGTGAGTTGCTTTAGCTTTTTCTCCTTAACATGCTGTTATAGTAAGAGAATATTTCCTGCATCATAAAAAAAAAAAAAAAGAATTTTCTTCAGTGGTAGTCAGTGAATCGTAACTTCTTTTCTTGTGATTAAATTCGGTGGAGCCCAGGTCCAGTACAATAATGCTTTTATCACACAGAGACATCTGGGTCCTAAACCTGCATCTTGTAAGACCTGCTCTCGCCTGTTTGCGCCGCTTTAAGACAAGGCGTCTTTATGTATCAGCTCCTCAGCACCACCAGTTCCCAGCAGTCCACAGGGAGCCATCTCACTGAATTGCAGGAAGCAAACGAAGATAGAGGGAGAGATGAATGTAGGAGAGAGAGAGAGAGAACTGAGATGGTCTTTGTGGAGGAAGACCGCCTGATATTTATCCACTCAAAAGAGAAAAGACTCATTTTTTTTCTAAGGCTCAAGTTGATTTTTTTTTTTTAGTGGGTGCAGAGGGAGAGGCAGAAGCAGCAACGCAGATCAGGAGTGTTTGTGCATGTTTGGCTGTCTTTGTCTCTCTATCTGTGTGTGTGCATCTTTCGGTCTATGTGCGTTGAATAAGCATGAGGTTGAGCATGTGTGTGTGTGCGGAGGCCCTCTGGGGTGGTGCTGAGCATCAGTGTGCCGTTTTAGCGGGCTTTGCCGTGCCGCATGTTGAACAGGCTCGAACACGCTTCCACAGAGAAAGAGCGATTACCCCAACCACCCCTCCCCATGTACACACAAAAAGGCACACACACAACAAAAAACACAGCGGCAGATTACTGCGATTAGTTCAGCACACACACATTTTCTCTCTTTTTCCTGCCTCTCTCACAAGAGATAAAGTCCCCAAGGTCAGAACTGAATGAGTTATTCATCAGGGTGCTGTGTGTGTGTGTGTGTGTGTGTGTGTGTGTGTGTGTGTGTGTGTGTGTGTGTGTGTGTTAGGGTGTGTATTGCTGTGTCTATGAGCGTATGTGTTTGACTTTGTGTGTGCCAGCGGGCAAATGCAGAGGGCATATGTTGAAGATGAAAATGGATATTTATCATCACAGAGAGCTGAGAGAGGGCGAGCGTAGGAGGAGAGGAGTAGCGGGAGGAAATGTTACCGCCGAGAAGGAGAAAATGAAAAAATGGGGGTGTAGGGAAGGGGGGGGCGGACGAGCATAGTTTGGGATGGAGAGAGAGAGGAAACAGAAGGCAGAAAGAAAGACTGATAGCTGGTCAAGAAGGCGTTCTCCATCCACACAACTGAAAAGGGCTCAAAAAAGACACGGAAAATGAAAGTGAGTCAACAGGGGTTTGAAAAAGTCATAAGCTCAGTCAGAGCTGTCTAAAAATATTTCTTGAGAAAAGTTGTGTTTTTATTTCTAAAGAGAAGACGGTTCATCAAATATTAATGCCGTGGCCTCTGCTCAGTCTTGTATAATTGATTTCTTTGCTCTCTGCCTGACAGAGCCATATTTGGGTCACACATTTTCTCAGAGAAAGAGTTTGACACCACATGCGCACACACACACACACACACACACTCATACACACACACTCACACACACACACACACACACACACACACACACACACACAGACACTCTCTCTCACACACACCACAGCTCCCTCACACCACCAACAATGGCTCATTACCCATCTGCCACGAGGGCTGTTTATATTCGGTTCTTACCCATTGAACACCTGCTGAGTCACACACACACTCTCTCTCTCTCTCTCTCTCTCACACACACACACACACACACACACAGACACACACGCCATCTTGGTGTCTCACTTGCACATTAGCCTGCTCTGCTCTGCTGAAGTTTGTTTTTTTGAAGTTGTTAAGAACAAGAGCCCAGAGAAAAAAAAAACACTTGAATGTTTGCTTTTTCTAT
Source organism: Chaetodon trifasciatus (assembly GCA_037975065.1). Lineage (NCBI taxonomy): Eukaryota > Metazoa > Chordata > Actinopteri > Chaetodontiformes > Chaetodontidae > Chaetodon > Chaetodon trifasciatus. The sequence continues at coordinate 3,215,523 of JBBMOE010000015.1, read as the reverse complement.
GTCAGACTGAATAGTCTGGAAATGTGCAGGAAATTGGGGAACCTGATGAATGCAAGTCCAATATTCACTCTCCTTTTAGCTCTGGTTTGGTCTCCACCAACAGCCAAGCATTACGGCATGTGAGAGAGCCAAATCTTTGAAGTTGTAGGCCAGAAAAATAAGACAAGGAGCTGAAAGAAGCTCTGTGGGGCTGAGGGGAACCGAAGAGTTGGTGATGTCTCAGTGCTCATCACTATGAGGAGTCACAGAACACATAAGTCATTTGATTTATTGCTGTATGAAATTATTGATTGCCGCTCATTAGCACATAATGTAGACTGAGGGAATCAGAGGTGAAATGAGGGCCGAAGGGAGAAACTAAGATACTTTCATGTGACTTTCCACATCTTATTTCCACAAATAAGTTGGAAACTTCACTTGACTGATTATATGTTTCCTGTGTTTCAGAAATGCTGCTGGATGACTTCCTGCTGACCTACCTAGTGTTCATGTCCACCAATGATCTCTGTCAGGCTCTGCTGGGACAATATCCTTACCACACACACACACACACACACACACACACACACACACACACACACACACACACACACACACACNNNNCACACACCCTTTCAGCCTCCACAATGTCCTTCGTTGTCTCCTTGACCACTCTCACCTATAGCAGTGCCCGCTGCAGGGGCCAGGAGGAGGGTAAAGACGCCCTCTTCAGGAAGCGCAAGGTACTGCAGCTGGTCTCCCACTGGACCAGGCTCTACAAGGACTTCCTCAAGGAAGAGGAGCACGTCAGGAGCTTCATGAAGGTACAGAACTACTCCCCTTCATCCCCACATCTGTTGTTTTTTTTCTTTCTTCTTCTGTTTCCTGTATTTCAAAGATTTAATGAGTCTGACCCTCTGGTGTCCTTTCACACACGTCACTGAAGAACATGAGACGACTCATTCATCTTCATTTGTCTTTCTGTCTTGTTCTAAAATTGGGTTTGTCCTTCCTCAGCTTCAAGCATTTTGTGGAGAGAGCTGAAGAGCTTTCTGTCTGTCTGCCTGTGTGTGTGTTCGCTGATCTTTTTGTTGAACTGTTTCAGTTTTCTCCCACAGGGGCACCTTGTTAATGTTTTTATCTCGTCCTTCTGACAAAGCAAGCTAATAAGAAAGAGAAAAAACACAGGCGCTTTCATGGTGTATCACATGAGGAGTGACGGATATGGGCTGTATGTTTCTCTTTCTGGACTAATACAAGATAGCCGGTAGAATTATTCACATCCAATAACAAGTAACAAATAAAATGAACAAAGAATTGGCTGTTCTACCAGTCACTGTATGTCCAAAATACAGTATGTACTCAGTACATCATGGGCACAGATTCTTTAGCTTACATTATTTTCACTTTTCTCTTGAGCAGTGCTGCGAGTCTCCACTGCGTCACTGCTACGTTTTCACATGGTCGGCTGAATCGGATTCGAATCCCTGTGACAATCGTGACACTGAAAGACAAACGGACTAACACACACACACACACACGCACACACATACAACACGATCACACCTGTACTCATCCACACGCTCACACACCTCAAACACAGACACGCACACACACTCGCCAATCACTTGTCCCTCCATAACCTGACGGCTCCATTTCTCAGTGCCGGGTTGCTATGGAAACCAAAGTGCGAGGGTTGGCATGGGTATAATCTCATATGGAGTGCGTAACCCAGGTGATAGTTGCCTAGTAACAGAAGAATGAGAGGGGAATTGGGATGGGAGGCTACGGCGGGTCAATGACAGCGATAAGCAGGTGTGTTGAGATATGTGTGTATGTGCATGTGTGTGTGTGGATCCTTGTAAGTGCTTAATGTTACAGCCTCATGCTGCTTCATAATTCTCTGCCACGCACACACAAACACTGCAGAGTGTGTCTAGTCACTCATTTAAGTACAAGGTGCAGAATTTGTGTAATGTCTTCTTTCATGTAAAGGACCCACGCAGCATCATTTACATGATAGTTGATGAGCTACTCAGACTCATTCTTTTCTCATCCAGGTTCACTAATAAACAGCAACGTTTATGGAAGATAGCATTTATTGACGGCGTCTGACGTTGAACTTTTTTTTTGGTTACCTACTATAAGGACTGTCACATTCTGTTTTATTTATGTTTTACACAGCGTCCCAATTTTTTTGAGTGGGGTTTTACAAAAACACAGATTTTCTCACTCACCTGCATCATCAGTGCACATTCTGAAATGTGCCACAAGTTTGGAAAGCACTGATATGGAAAGCCTGTATACAGATAGTTTTTATTTTGCAGTATTTGCCCATGATTTCAGATCTGACCTTTTATCCTTCCAGCCCACTACTATTAAGTTGAGTGGAAGTTCATTTATGATGCTTAGAGCTCCCACACCTTGTTTAGGCACAATAACTCTGATAAGGTAGCAGCTAGTCCAGCATCTGTTTGATATGGAAACAGTGCAGAGTGATAGTTAGAAATTGAGCCCGGTGGATAGCAGTGCCAGAGTCTGAGAACATGCAAAGACCAAAGACTAAGGCATTCAAAAGTTATTCCTGCTGCCTTTCTGATTGTCAATCAACAAGTGTTAATATGAGATTGTTGGTGTGATTTCATGGATCTTGGTTTTCTTTTCTCTCCCTCTCTCTCTCTGTCAGACCTTGTACAGGTGTGTTTTAGAAGATCTGTATGAATTCCCTACACTAGAGAAAGACCTGAAGGAGTTTCAGAAACTGCTGCGCCGCAGACAGTAAGTGTGTTCGTCCTCTGTATTCAATATAACTAAGAACTAATGACTAAATATAGTTTTTATTTTTCCATGCCTGCCTGCATCCCTCCTCACTGCTGCTTGTTTCTTTCTTGTAGCACTGTGGATGACTGCCCTCCAAACCAGAAGGTAAGTCAGAGATGGGGGATGGTAGATGAGAGGGAATGTTTTACTATATCCACATTGTTTGACACTGTCAGCGCTTGAGCCCATAGAGGTTCAATTGTAATCATCAATCTGAGCTGCATAGGTGCTGATACAGATGCTACAGATGTTATCAGTGCATCACTATATTCAGTGAAGTTTAAGTAGTGTATTATTCATGACCATGTTTCTTCTGCTCTCTCTTTGTCAGAGTAAACAAATGTATCAGCAGTTGAGTTTGAAGGAAAACTTTGTGCAACTCCGAAATCCACCAACTGAGACTCGTGAGGGTGAGTAACACAAATACGTGCTCGTGCGCATTTGCACAACACAAACACACTGCCCAAGACTGTACACGAGTATGCACGGGCTGAGTTTTACACATGCAAATTGCTTAAATACAGTGTGTTGCATTTTTCTGTCTGCTTCAGTGCTTGACAAAAAATAACTCAAGTCTCTCTCTAAATACTTGAGTTGTTTCTGCTTCGTTCTGACTTTACAGCATTTCAGTGTTTTTGTTTTTGCCACTATATGAACATTTTCTATGTACTTCCAGTTATCTGTTGTGTGTACGTGAGCGCTGACTCCTACCTGAGTGTCCACACGCACCCCTCCATGGAGGCCCATGAGCTGCTGAGGATTGTGGGCCTTAAAATGGACCGAGCAGAGGAAGACATGGTGCTCGCTGTGGTGTCCAACACTGGAGGTACACAGAAACACAAACACACAAAGAAATGCATGCAAATAAATTTGAAAATGCTCATTTTCTGCACCCGTGGTTCCCACCGTTCTGACCGTTTATTGATTACACACATTGTAATTTCTGGGTTTTTTTTTTTAAAGAAGATGATTAAATGGGCTACTCTACAATCATCCCCCTTGGAAACTGCAAAAGTACAAGTACCCGTGGTTGGGAATGACTGTTCTACCCTCTTGGCTCTAAATTATTATCATCTCTCTCGCCCTCTTTTCTGTGTATATTTGTCTCTGCAGAGCGGAGGGTGTTACAGCCCAGTGACTGCGTGTATTCAGAGTCTCTGACCCCACAGGGAAAGCTCGTGGCCTGTCGCAGGGATCTCACTGAGATTTTGGTATGGAAATGCACTGTTTCTTTGTGTGCTTTCATCCTTCTCTAACACTCATTTTTCATAAGCATTGATAGAGGCTAAGGAAGCAGCTTGCAGGTTTAAAGCAAACCACCACCTCTCAAAGATATGATAATTTGGGCATTTGCTGCCTCTGATATCGTTGGTTGCCTCTGTATCATATTCTGGCTAAATCAGGCATGAAAATGAATATTCTAATTCCCCAGCTGACATATTTTCACAGTGTTACGATGAGTCATGCATTATAAGCAAGCCGGAAAGACTCAGGCCAGGTGATTGTTATTAACTCTGACTCAATAGGAGAGAAAAGGTGTGAGCCACAATTACTTTGTTGTTGCCCAACTGTGACAGCAGGATTGGAAAGTGCTGTATCAGGGCGGTGTGTTCTGTAATGGCATGTTTTTCACAGCAGATCTTCAGTTGTGAATCATCAAATAATTTTGCAATATTGAGCATCGTACCAACTGCACAACTATCCAACCAGTAGGCTGCTAGGTGTGTAATATTTAGTTTTATTTAGCATATTGTCTGCTGAGTCAATTGTCAGGCCTTCAAATGCAGAACTGTAGTTAATATGGTGACCTGTAACCAGTGGTGGACAGAACAATTGTGTTGCAGAATCATTCCCTGTTAGCTTTCACTTCTGCTTGTATGTATGCTGGAGGTACATGTTGTAATGTTTCTGGCTGTTCTTTAGCTTATTTGGAGGTTGCCCTATTCCTGTAGATACACAGCACCTGTGACAGTATCTGTATTTTTGTGTATACGTTCTATTTCTCTGTACTAACTTAGCTTTCCTTTGTGTGTGCAGCCTCCTTTAACGGACAGTGCTGAGCTAAGCAGGAGGCCGGTGCGACTCTTAGGTATTAACACCTGGGATGTGGCAGCCGCTCTCACACACCTGGACTGGAGCCTCTTCAAATCCATCCATGAGGTACGTACTCACACACACAGGCACACAAATGTATGCATATGGTGTGTGCACATAGTGTAGAATAAATTCATATTCGTGACAGATTGCTGGAATATAAGCATTTAAGACAAAATGCAAATGCTCTCCAGTACTTGCTGGATCATGAGTACAGAAAGTCTTCTTGCAGCTGAGTGGCTGTCAGGAAAAGATTAATATTTGTGAGAATGGGGAAGCACAGCACAATGTGAGCATTTACTGCTTTTCTCTGCTGCATATGATTGCAAATTGAATTTATTCACGTTTTGGGCTGTTGGTTGGACAAAACAAACAATATTAAGATGTCACCATGGGCTCTGGAAATATATGACTGATGTTTTATAGATGTTTTAAAATGATTAATCAAATCATCAAAAGAAATAACACACACACTCTTGCCTCCCTCCACATGCAGCAGGAGCTGGTGTACTACACCCTCAGCCGTGCTCCTGGTACAGGCCACACGGCGGCGCTCTCAGTCCTGCTCCAGCGCTGCAACGAGGTCCAGCAGTGGGTCATGTCCGAGGTGCTCATGTGTGTATCGCTCAACAAGAGAGTACAGCTGCTCAAGAAGTTCATCAAGATTGCAGCTCAGTAAGAACACACACACTATCAGAAATACACACAATGTATTGCACATGTATTAAACTCATCAAGATTTCTATGCATAATGACCTTGTAACATTTTTGTGTGTTTTTAGTTGTAAAGCCCAAAGAAATTTGAATTCTGCATTTGCCATCATCATGGGTCTCAACACAGCAGCCGTCAGCCGACTCAACCAAACCTGGGAGGTAAGTGTGTGCGTTGTCATTTAGGGTGTTTGTACACATGCACTTTAAATCAAATTCTGACCAAACGCCTTCCTTTCAGAAATGTCCAGGGAAGTTCAAGAAGCTTTTCTCAGAGTTGGAGCTCATCACGGTGAGACTTACTCGACACATGCAGAGATAGACGTCGACCATGAAATATGTTCTTCTTTTCATTTGATAATGAAATCTTGAAATCTCGTCTCTTTTTTCCAATTTGTTCCGTTGACACTGTTTTCTCTCTTTCTCCACCTCCCCACCATCTTCCTTCAGGATCCATCTCTGAACCACAAAGCCTATAGGGAATCCTTCAAGAGGATGAAACCTCCTAAGATCCCTTTCATGCCTCTTCTCCTGAAAGGTATCACCTCTAACCCCTCCACACACACACACACACACACACACACACACACACACACACACACACACACACACACACACACACACACACACCATATTGTTTTTGGTGAATGAAACCTTAAGACACTTTCCTCCTGCTTTTAGATATCACCTTTATCCATGAGGGAAACAAGACCTTCCATGACAACCTGGTCAACTTTGAGAAGCTGGTGAGTTGCATCTGTTTTGTAAGGTCTGACAAGATGAGATGCATCAACAGGTGACTGATTTATCAGATAAATGGAAAATGGGGTATAAATGCTATGATTTATATAGCACCCAAAGCACTTAACAATTTGCCTCTCATTCACCCATGCACACACACTTACACAAAGAGGGCAGTGAGCCACCACGCAACGTGCTGGTCTAACCAGCATGAGCACTTTGGGGCTCGGTTTAAGGAGGTAAGGAACCAACTGCCAACCCTGCAATTAGCGGACAGCCAGCTCTGCCTACTGAGCCACAGCTGTTACCATCAAACGTTTGTTTCACAGTAATTAATCAGGGCAGCATGTCGCCAAAAAGAAAAAAAGAGTTTTGACAAGTTGGGAAAAGAGGAGAGAAAGATTAGTCACAATCAGCTGCTGGTGTGTGAGAAAACTCACCGCTGCACTGCAGTTTGACAAGCTGGGCACTCATTTTACACAGTAGAGTCTGCATTGAAGAAACCAGGGAAGCCCTGGTATGTATATTAGAGAAGCCAGTCGGAAGTAATCGGTGTGTTATATGTGTTAATGAACAACCATGAAACATGCAGACATTTATTACTGTAGTTCTGTAGCAAGGCACTTCATGCTTTAATGGCAGCCCTGTAACTGTTCTGTGTTGCCTTCATTAAAGCTGTATCGAAGATAATCCGCACTGTTTCAAGAGAGTTAGTAATAATTCATGTTTGTGTAAAGGCACAAATGTATAAGGTCAAAGAGTAGAAAACTGCTGTGGCAGTCAGTGATCAATAATGAATGGAGAGTCAGAGTGCTATTTGTTATTAGTGCGCTGGAACAGCACAAGTCATCCTTAGAATATTAGATCTGGTTTGATTGATATTGCACTGATGCAACATGTCTCCTTTTAAACCAACAGCACATGATTGCAGACACAGTGAGAATGATTCGCCACTGCCAAAGCGACCAGCCAGGTGAGCCCTCTCACTCCTTCAGTTGGTACGACGCTCCTAAGAACACAGACTCAGTTTTGAGGGCTCTTCAGGTCTTTAGTCTCACCTCTAGTGACAAACAGTTTCTTGTATTGATGTTTGGATCCAGTCATTGTGAGGAACGTACTGCCATCTGCAGCTGAGTTAGTGTACTGCACCTGCACCTGAGCCCCGTCTCTCCCACTCAGTTTTCTCTTACAGTTTCCAAGCAACCATTTCCAGACAGTCTTTTGCTCTCTTTGTATGGCCATAACACAGTCTGTGTTCGTGCCCAATGTGTGTGAATGTTAGTGTTCTTGAGTCCAGCAGAAAGCTCTTCTGTGTGTTACTAATGTGCGTGTTTTGTGTCTGTCCTGTAGGCAACGAGGTAATCGGGGTCGACAGCGCCGAGGTGAGGGCGAGCGTTCACTACCTGCACATTATTGACAATCAGCAGACGCTTTTCGAACTGTCACACAAACTGGAGCCACGTGCATAAACACACACGCACCCATACACCCGTACACACATACCCTCACAGACACACACACAAACCCACTGGACACAGCGCAGTGGGAATGCCAGCGCTGAGTCCGTGTGAGAGAGAGGACGCTTCGCACAGCAAAAAGTCATACATGCATACACTGCAACAAAATCACAGTACCAGCAGAGGGGCCAAGTGGACAATAAGGTGCCATGTGTTCTGACAAAGACACAGAGCTGCCTGCTTTCTGAAGGCTTTGACGCCCAGCTTGTGTTCATAAAGGATTTATAAAGTCCGTACATGCTCTGTGAACTGTCTACAGGAAGAGATTCTGCACAGCAAGATGGAGATTTGCCAAACTGAGACAGAGGACAGAGGAGGCTGTAATTAGTTTGTACAGTATCTATTGAACTGAATATGCCCTTGTTTCTGTTCCTGTGATGAGCTTTTGGTTATTTATGAGCCTGTTCAGCAGGTGGAATGTTCCTTTAATTTCGTCAAAGTCTCATCACTCTCCTTCACCCTCAACCTCGGAGGTCAACAAGGACATGATCGCCTCTTCATCATTTCAGTTACCAACACAAAGTTGTCTATAGAGGAGTTAGATTTCTTTATAACCTGATGGCTGCCCAATCTGCCCAATCGACGGTCTCATATGATTTCATCTGCTTATCACATACCTCGTGACGCATGTATATCCAGATTACATGCCATAGTTATTTAGGTGTATGATGTGGAGCTTTTCTTTGGTTATTGAGTGGTTCTTATGTAACACATCAGCAGCCAGTGCTGAAGCAGTACAACACTTTCACATATTTACACCTTTTTCTCTTTTCTCGCTGAGGCTCTGTCTTCTAACTAAAAATGCAGTGCCTCGGCGAGTGACAACAGGTGTGACGTTAACGGTGTGTTGTGTCTGGCATATGAAGGAAGCATCATGACAAGCGCTGTCCTTGACTCACCGTGACGTGAAACACTAAAGCGCTCCTGAACGTGCCAGAGTTCAAACACTGTTGATGAGGAGTGAACTGTTTTTAGAGTCCTGGTTGACTTTTAGCCAAACACTCCTCATGCACTCTTCTCTATGATGTTTTTGTGTGAATAGATAATGAGAATTTTACATTGTATATAACGTGGACCTGTACATTTTTCAGTGCCAAATGTCATATTAAGTCCTGCAGCGTAAATGGACTGTAGAGCTCTTGGTTTATTTAGGAATCAGTGTCTTTTTTCATTTCCTCATTTCCTTGAACGCGTCCTGGAACGACATCTGGTCCTTGATCATGTAAAGCAGATCTGACTCCTCACGGAGATGCTTTCTGACATTATTACAACTGATTTCAGGGCGCACAATGGTATCCCACTCACCCCGGGTTGCTATGGAAACACAGCCCTGTCACAGAGCTGTTTTTCTTTCTTTTTTAATCCTTGAGTTATATCACCTTGACAGACAAGTTAAAGCACTGCACCACAGTTAAGAAATAGCTTTATTCAACGACATCATGTTCGCGGGGAGATTTAGACGTGGATGATTTATTCTGACTGACTGAAAAGATCACATGCTTCAGAAGTGGTCTTGTTTGTGAAAACCAGCGCAGGGTGTGGACAGAATAATGGAAGCACAGACTTCCTCCATTAGAGTGAGACTGTTTTTCTTTCACCGCTTTGGTTCATCCAGTAATTAAAAAAAAACACTAACTATATGCAGGCTGGAAAAATTATCCTCTGAACTAAATAAATCCTCAAATTCTGACAATACCTTCCTGTTGGCCATGACGGGAAAAACTATTGTTATTCAAGTCACCGAGGGACCAGCCTGTCTCTTTATAAAATTATCACCCTGGCTTAGTCTGTAGTCCCAAGGAAAGAAACGCAGCATGTGATGAGAGGAATAATTCAGAAATTATACATGAGGGATGAGGATACATACAAATGATGCCCTTTAGAATCATGAGCAGTCTTCACATCTAGCAGACGCTCACTGTGTTTGTGTTATTCTGTCCTCGCCCTGTGTCTGTTCATGCATAGCCTGTCACTTCAGTGGACCATTTCTGCTGAGTCGGAGAAGAATCCAGAGGAGAGATTCCTGAAAGTTATGTAGCGATGCATTGTTTGGATGGATCTAACACATGGGGGGTAAAGTGCAATACAGTAGAAATGTTGTTGCCACAAGTGCTTGTTGTCATTTCAACACTAAGCCTTTCAGAGCACAGAGCTGCTTTCTCCTTTTGAAACCTCTTCGCTTCATTACAAGACAAAGATGAAAGATGATCTCAAGGTGAAGACTTGCTTTTAAGCAGAATTCTTGTGTTATGAGGAGCTTCGTCATCATCTGTGTATTAAAAACTCTTTTAAAGGCAAACTAACCTGCTGTTGTCACCAACGCTCTGACACTGAATGTGAAGCCAGTTTTTCGGACACTGTTGCTTTGGACCAGTCACCCAAGTTGATTCATTCTGATTGAAAGCTGACTTGAACCATTTAAGTAGTACCTTTTACGATCATACAATAACATTCATAAATTCTGAGTGTGGATTTCCCCTTTAAAGCGAGACTGTGTAGCTTTTCCTGAACGGCAGCCACTGCAGCTTCTTGAGAACGTTATGGGATAATGCTAAATGCCGAACTGCTGTTTAGCATTTAGCTAAAGAGCTAAGATGCTGTAACGGTAGCACCATTGGAGAAAAGTCATAAAGCTAAAGCTATGTTTACCAAAATTTTGAGATTTTGAGACTTAAGTAAAACTCTTAAATTGAGCAACATTTTGTTTCCCTGATTTTGACTTCAGCTTTTCATTTCTAAGAGAAACATGTTATTTCTTCTCTTTGGTTCCCCAGTCTTGCTTTAAAGATGCCTTTTGTGAAACCCAGTCAGCGATTCTTTGATTGCTGGAGCTGATAAGTCAGAGCCATGATCTGTTCATATTCAGTGTCATAGGAAGGCCTCGTGGTAGTCATTTTTACTATTAACCTGTACATGATGCACACATGCACAAACACACCTCTGCTCATTGTGTTCAAAGAGCAGGTTAGTTGTGCTCCACTAGTTATTTATTATAATGTTAATTTATGTGTTTCTGAGGTGACAGAAGTTCATGTGCCATGTTCAGAGGGTCAGCAATGTGGATTTGTGGTTTGAAGCTGCAGAGCTGGAATATAAATGTACTTGTTATGTTTTGTGGCCACTAGAGGGCAGCAGAAGAGCAAGTCAGTGTGACCATGCTCATCTCCTTCCTCTGGTGTCAAATGCTGTAATGGACAGGAAACCAACAGGAAGGTGTATTTAGTGTTTAATCGGCTGTTATGACTGTGTAAAGTTGAGTTTGTTTGTTTTTTTTTTTAAATAATGTTGTTTAAAACCTGTTTGCATGTTAAAAAAAAAAAAAACAAAGTTCAGACTGCAAGAGAGGACACATTGAAGGCTTTGTACTATTGTAATATTGTTGATGTGTAAATATATGCCCATGTTTGGTATGTTGTTATTATTTATCAGTTGTAAATGGAAAAAAACAAACAAAAAAAACTAGTCAACCACAAAGCAATACGTCTCCCCTCGTGTCCCCTCAACCTTCTGACAGCTGAAGCCACATGTCTTTTCTAAAGCTGCGTTTTATTATGTCAAAATATGACTGAAATGAATAAATTATAGGTTTTATGTGACATTTTCCGAGTGAGCTTGTGGTCCTTTTTGGCTTTTGTTCAGATAAATGTTTTCCAGGTGCATTTGACCAATGATATCACACCAACAGCATAAACATTGTTACATAAGCATGTCACAGAAAGTGGGTTTTCAGCTTTCTCTGCAAGGTTCTCGATAAAATCCAGCAGTGCAGATCACATACTTAGAGACTCTGAGACTCTTTTTTTTTTATATATAAATGAATACAAGACGAGTTTCCAGAGCCCACCACCCCCAGTCTTAGTGTCATCCCACAGTGGTAATGACCACCTTCCTTTTGATTTTACTTTTAACACAATTTCCATAAATAGCTTTCTCATTACTAATCAACCAAAAGGAATGAAGATCAGGTGTGTTGATGCCATGCCATATTTATTAAGGAGGAGTTACAGCCAGTCACCGCAGGGTGCCTATTTCCTGTTGGGAAAGAGTCTGGATAATATCAAACATGGCGCCATAGGCCATCATTAACAGTCAGCTGGTAATCTGTCTTGCCCTCTATCTCCAGGAAGTCTTTCGCTCTGCTACACACAGAGACTAGTTTAAAAATGTTTTGGGCTAAAAGTGGTTAAATGGCCAAACAACTAATTTATAACCATGGGAGAGGAACTTTGGATCTTCAGCCTTTCCGGGGTTGATGTGTGAGTCTTGGCACATTAACCATCTGTGTGTTCCGCCAGAGGAATATCCTACATTAACAAAGGATACTTTCTCGTATGTAACTCTACTCTGTTAATTTAAAAAGCAAAACTTAAACCCTTGAAAACACAGAATATGGCTCTTGTTCACTGTGGAAGAAAATGAAAAGATTTGCGCCACAATAAGAGGAGCTGACAAAAGCTTTATTGATTTATGGCAGCCTCTGGTGAATCACTGTGACTTGGTCCAATGGCTGAAGGACACGTTGGGTCGAAAGGTTTTTCTGTGGAAATTCTGTGGAATAGATATCAGAAGTACATATGCCTGTATTGTACAGTCATTCAGGGGTTGTGCTTAAACTTGCCAGTAACAGTAATTTTCTAAACAGTAATTTAGCATTTAGCTAAAAAGCTTCTGTAGCACAGGTGGAGAAGGGTCATACAGCCAGTGAACTGACCTGTCTGTTATACAGAGTGGTTTAGACCGAGGGTGCAGCAATATGGCTTCCCGATGCTGCTAACCCCTATCATTTTGCAGTCACCCTGATGGGTCTTTTACACAGCAGGAAGTAGAAATGAAGGGAGTGTGATAAACAGAAGAGACAGGCTTGGTGGTGCAGGTGCTGTGTAATTGTTGATCTGGCAGAGTGCTCTTGGAAACTGTGCAGAAATTGATACAATAGACATTAAATGTCCATTGTATTTGGATTTAGAGGTATCTTCTGGCAGAAAATGTCAGAAATGGATACAATAACTATAAGTATGTTTTCATTTGAGTGTAATCACATGAGAAGAAGAATTGTGTTTTTGTTACCTTAGAATGAGTAGACCACAGTTTGTGTGTCTGCAGCACTGTGTGTCAGACAGACTGGTCAGTAACACTGGGGTCCTGCAGGGGACAGTCCTGTCTCCTTTCCTTCCTTCACCATCCACACCACAGACTGCAGCCAGCCTGCCATCTTCAGAAATTCTCTGATGACTCTGCTATAGTTAGATGTATGAACAGGGGTGAGGAGGCTTTGTCACATGGTGTGAGCAGAACCACCTGCAGCTCAACATGGATGAGACGAAGGAGCTGGTTGTGGACCTGAGCAGGGCCAAGGCACTGATGACCCCCATTCCCATCCAGACCGCTGAGGCCCTTCAACATCTGCCAAACAATGCTGAGGATGTTTTATTAGTCTGTGGTGGTCAGTGCTCTCCTGTCTGTCGATGTGTGCAGGGGCAGCAGGTTGACGGTTGCAACGCCAACAGACCCAGCAAACTGATTCACAAGGCCAGTGACGCTGTGGGGGTGGACCTGGACTCTTTGGAGGCAGTGTCAGAGTGGAGGATGCTGTCCAAGTTAAGTGTCATTCTGGACAATGTTCCTCACCCACTCCACGACTTGCTGGACAAGCAGAGTTCATTCAGTGCGAGACTCACCTATAACTGACTATACATAGGTATAAACTATAATTAAATGTATCCAAGTAAAAAGAACAATATTTATTCTGAAATGTACTTCAAAATTGTACTTCAGTCCTGTATTCTATATCTTGTCACATTCTATTACTGCTGAAAGTCTGTTTGAAGTCTTAATGATGTACAAATATCTTCTTACACAGGCACCAAACAAGTAAGGCAAAAATCACTGTCATATTGAAGGGGCGGGTTCTCCGGGATTAACACGCCCATATAACGCTTTCGCGCCAAAGCACGGACTGCACCATTGTAAATGCGGGGGGGACTCAGATGAAAGACTACGCTTTACTATGGAGAACAACACCTTTACCAGAAAACGCTAGTTTTTAGTGGTATATAGTCATTTATATCATTTATAGTCTTTAGTGGAATCTCAAAATTACATATATTGCACTTAACTACAAATTGTGGTAAAGGTGACCTACAAATAAACCCCTACTTTTACAATCACCGGACTTCTCTGCTGGTTAATTTTTAAATACACCTCTACTCATTGGTTTTCATGTTCCAAAACTAAACTTTGTGCTGGACCGAAATTTGCGGCAAACAAGAGATAAAATGACTCTCACTTCAAAGGTAAGTAGCAGACCACAGCATGTGAATTTACCTGTTTTTTTCACGTTTCTTTTTGTGGTGTAAAGTCACAGAGGCAAAATGAACACCATTGTTCACGGCTAGCGTTGTTGGCTTGGCCTGAATCTACTCTTCTGTAAAGATGCTTTCATAGCTTTCTCCACCGAATAAGGTGGCATTTATTTATTTATTTTTTTTTAGCTAATGCAGGTCTGTAGCTCATGTATGTATGAAACACTATTTGCAACATTTGTCTTCCGTCTTTGTTTTGACCCGGGCAGCCAGCCACCTTACACGTGATCGTCAACATTTTGGCTAAATACCTTAACAGTAACAGTTAAGCTAATGCTCAAAGTAAAGGAGTGTTTTGTGAGACTATATGAGCCCAGTCTGTGTCGCCCTCCTTCTGGAAGGTCAGAGGTCAACACCCCTTTGGCTGGAGGGGATGGTTCAGCAGATATTAACAAGTGGGACCAGAGACATGGTCTTAACGACTTGGATCAGACACTGATTAACTCCCAGTTACAGGCCCTAAAAGTTCAATCCTGTCCTTAGGTAAAGGCTTGTACACTATTTAAAAATGTACAGAACCCCTAACCCTAATTATGTGTTTTGATCCTCTTTAACAGCTTACAAATATACACACTGTAGCTGTATCAGCTCGAAACATCAAGACTTGACCTCATTTTATGGGAATTACTTATAAAGATGATTTTGAATCCACTGAAAATTAAACATTAGTCCCTTTTGTCTGTATCTATCATGGTGTGTACAGTTCTTTCTACAAAGCAAAACTCCTCCCAAATCCCAAGTACATACATTCATGTAATGTCATTTCTGTATTTCCTCATCTTCATCAAAACATTGTGTGTATCCTTGTGGTCACACAAACATCTTGACTTCATTTCCTTCCTCATAAAACATTTGCATATCCGTGTTTACAACGGTGTTTGCTACCTTTCGGTCTTCTTCTTCTTCCCGGTCTTTGTTGGCACATGGCAGCGTATCTTGCTACCGCCAGCTGTCCGTCAATGGGATAGTGGTACACCATTGGTTGGAATGTGTGTCATGCACAAGATGAATAAAACAGGGACCTACTTTTTATTTTGAAAGCAGCCCTTGTATGATCTGTCTGTTGCGCCTTCACAGCTGTAACTTCACTGCCATGAAGTGCATCGTTGCCACAGTCAGTAATATTGTATAATATAGTGATAACAGAGCTACAGGTGAAACGTGTCACCTGTTCCACCAAATCTAGATTAACATGATGCTCGATATATCTGCTGACAGGCCCCGTGCTTCAAATCCAAGTTCATCACTGCGGAGCTGGCTCATCTGTTCAGCCAGTCTGACAGTGAGGAGGAGTTTGAAGGTTTCAGCGAGGATGAGGAAGAAGAGGACAGAGGAAGTTTTAACAAACGGCGAACGAGCAAGGTATGAAGTGGTTATTGTTTTCTGTATTATTTGCTGAAAATGTTTGTGATATCACTGCCCAAACACCATCTTTTCTCTCCAGATGGTGGAATCAGAGGTGGACAGTGACGTGGACACCGGCTTCTACTCTGATGGTGAGGAGGACCCCCCATCAAAGAGGAGGAGTCTTTTAGTAGCCCTGAGGTAGGCGTATGTGTGTGTGTGTCAGTTCGTAAATAAACAGAATAAAGTTGTTACATATAATAGTTTTTTGTTTTTTTTTTAACCTAAAGACGATCACATCTGATCAGCTGTATCTCATTATGTTGGAACGTCTGGATCCATGTGTAGATGTCTGCTCTGTTTGTTGCCATACAAATGCGTTATGAGCAGCACTTTTCATTTATGTCAAAATATCCCTCACGGCTGCTGGCATGAAAAAAGATTCTGATGTTTTTGAATTGAGGGCGAGCTGTGACACATTTGACACTTTGAATCTTGATCAGACAGAAATATAAGGGGACTAATATTTGTAATTCGGTCAAAGAAAGTTAATTGGCCATAGATAGGCCATATTGCTTTTTCCACTATATCCAATGCCTGTTTCATTACAATGGTGTGGATTGTCCAGTGATTGAACAATGATCTTATTTTAATCTTGCTCCTCAGGTTTCCAGTCAAAAGACTGTCTACCCCCAAACAGGAACCACAAGAGAAAAATATCCAAAAGCCAATCAAAGTAACTCCACTTTCACGGAGAGCCAGTGGAAGGCAGAGGATGAAGCAGCAGCAGCAGCAGCAGCAACAGGATGAGGAAGAAGAGGAAGAAGAAGAAGAAGAAGAAGAAGAAGCAGAGGAGGAAGAGGAAGAGAAAGAGGAGGTCTTGTCTCAGAGTCTAAGGAAACGAGACAACAACATCAAGGAAAACAAAGCCATGGTAATGAACCCTTACAACCTTTTGAGTTTTCTCCATGTTCTGACAAACTGTGTGATCTGTGCATTATAATTACATCAGTCCATCCTTTGTCATGTGTCCTTTGACTCTGGTCGTCTCTGTGTACTTTCAGCTGGCTAAGCTGTTTGCTGATCTGAGCACCATGGCTGACCTGACTCTGCCCACCACCCCTCAGGTAAGACTGTGCGCCAGCACCAGTTTGTTGCAACCGTAAACAAAATCAAATGAATAAATTTAGCTCAGATAACCTTTTTTGAGTAATAGTGATGCATAGTACAAACTTCAAGTGCGCTTAACTAATCAAATAACGTGTGTGTTTTTTACACCAACTGATTTCCAAATGCCGCCTCTGTCTTATTTCTGCAGAAGAAGAAGCGGACGCCAGAAAAGGCAACGTCACGGAAACGCAAGTTTGAACCAGAGGTGGGGTCAGAAAGGAGGAACCCGTCCCGTAAGGCTCGTCCTCCTGAGAAATTTGCTGTGGAGGAAAAGAGCGAGCCAGTTACCCCCCGAGGCCCCAGGACAGTCGACCTCAGGAGACTGGTGCAGGTACAGTGTGCAACACACACTGTACACTGACTCCTACACAGCTCTCATATATGTATCACAAACTTTCCATTAAAACCTGATTTGCAACACAGCAGTGATGTGTTTGTGCTGCCTCAGTTTGACCTGCAATCTGTCGGTTGTGGCAGGTGGATGAAGAACATGTTGTTGAGGGAGGGAAAAAGAGGAAGAGCTACACTTCCAGGAGGAGCCAGTATGATGTCAGGTCGGTCGACGAGATCACCAAAGAAGACCTGGACAACATAGCGTACCGCAGCAAAGACAAGATCTGGGACAAAGAGAATGTGAGTGGCATCAGGCCTTTCCCCGTTTAGTGCTGTCGGTGCTTTACGGTACCATCAGGTCTCCTGGTTAGTGCAGCTTTTCACCGTGTTTGTGTGTATGTTTCTCTTCCAGGGCAGCTCATGTCACCAGTGCAGACAGAAGACTCTGGACACCAAGACAGTGTGTCGCAGTGGTTTCTGTGTGGGGGCCAAAGGCCAGTTCTGTGGGCCGTGCCTGAAGAACCGCTACGGAGAGGACGTACGCGCTGTGCTGCTCGACCCGGTCAGTGCTGATGCACGTTAAACATTTCGTTTTCCATTTCTCGCACTTTATATCACTTTGTAACAGCATGGTTGGTCACTCACACTAAATTTGGACCTTGTCTTTGCAGACTTGGTCGTGTCCCATCTGCCGTGGGATGTGTAACTGCAGTCTGTGTCGGAAGAAGGAGGGCCGCTGTGCTACTGGCATCCTGGTGGGATTGGCCCGTTACAACGGCCACGACAATGTCCACCAGTATCTGGAGAGGTATGTCACCTCATTGTCTCTGTGTAGAACATACGCACAGTGTCACTGTGGCATCACTTTTGCACTGACCACGGAAAAATGATTGATTTTAAGATCTTAAGATTTAAGATTGAGAATTAAGCCAATTCTGCTGTTAATATCTTTGTCAAGTGAAATTATTAATCATTTAAACTGTCAGTTGATGGACAGAAAATTAATAATCATTATGAACTGTGAGAATTGGCAGTTTTTCTTGTTGGGTTTTGGTGAGCAAGTTGGACAAAACAAGCAATTTTAAGATGTTACTTTGAGCTCTGAGACATTGCAATGCATATTTTTCACGACATGACATTTTTGACTGAAGTGTTTATTGATGAGTTGGAAGAAATCCTGACAGCTCAGGAATGACAGTTTGCAGCTTGACTGAGATCTACTGTGTGTAGCCAGCAGATGGCGCTCATGTCTTGTTTTCTCTGCATCACAGTATTCAGAAGGAGCTGAAGTAAAGTCCAGAGAGGAGAAGCTGCACATACTGCTGGGACCTGGAGCAGGCCCTCGTGCTGCACAGTACAGTAGAACTCATTTTAATGGTCGTTTTTAGATTCAGACCAAACTTTACGTAACTATAGAAACTAAAGCGAAAAGATGGTCTTTAATGTCACCTTAACATAAGGCACATACACTGTTAATATGTTTTATATATCCTGATTTAAGGCTGCATAAGATGCAGAGATGATTTAATTGTGTCAACGTCAGTACTCAGTTTTGTGTTGTATATTTTCATTTGAATATTTCTCCTCTTGATGTTCACTAGAGCAAATCTGACAAATATTTTCTGTGTTACGGATGCAAAAGGAGCCTTTTATTCCTACTGCTTGTCTAAAAACTTTGCAGCATTCTTGTCAGTCCACTGTAAGTTTTAATAAAGAATGGCATTATCTCAACGATTTGCCATGTTTTTTTCAGATACATTTATGCAGTCTCTTATCTGTTTGATGCTTGTATCAGCTCTTACAAATGTCAACAGTACACCACAGAGACTTCTAAGGAGGAAAATCAAGCCTAACATTATTATACATTTAGGGGAGGTGCACACATTTTTTTTTATGGTGCACCAAAGTTGTGAAACATTGCTGCAGGAGAAGCTGGGTAGGATAAAGAAAATGTGTGTCTGTGTGTGTGGATGTGTGTGTATTACTTAC